>CALSFV010000071.1:0-507725 GCA_943737045.1 Parapristionchus giblindavisi | reverse complement strand
CTACAGTATTCCTATGAAGCAATCAATAAGTTCTCAATTGGTTGTTTCTTGTTCTACTGTAGAAGAGTGATATGAACATAGATGTGAACTATAATCCCTTATGTAATCATATAGAAGAACTACAGAGTAGGTCATGAACCAATCGATATTTACATCTAAATATACACTAATTAATATATCGAGGAAATCTGATTATTTGTATTGTAAAGAGATCCCTCATTGTATATTGCGTCAAAGCGAAAAAAATGAAACATTAAATTAATAAATTTGTGACAAAATTTGATATACTCTGGCTCTGGTGTTGAAAACCTTGCATGATCACGAATACAATTATAATCATGCATGATTCTACATTCCATGCATGATCATGCCATTAATTGCACGAATTTGACTTGGATCATACAAGGATTCAAACACCTGAGTAGCTTCACAACATTTTCATCATCAAGGTCCTGATGATCTATTATCAAAAGTTTTATTTAGTGTCCATGTCCATGTCTTTGATTATATATGATAAAGGTAAGAAAAAGTAATCGGAGAGCCGCGGAGCAAAGTTTCATACTGTAGCGTACTGTAGAATATTACTGTAAATGTGTTGTCATATACATATTTATCATATGCTCACGAATGAACGATTGTATCGAAATATTGTAAAGTAATAATTAATGAACATACTCTGACGAAGGGTAGATAAAGATTAACTATAAGATGATGAATCAAAGTGTTTGGGATGTATCATGTCTTGTCATCCTCATTTATTCCTATCATTATGGATATATCTATCATTACATGTCTCCGTAAAGTGGATTTACATAGTTTGGATAATGGAATGAATCAGATTCCAAAACTGGTGTACTGTAGAAAATGCTACCTTATATATGCTTTTTTCGTTCACGGCTATTTAATAGTTAATGTTCATAGGTCGATAAGAGATGGGGATCTGTATAGTGCACTCATTCTTATGAAACTATTCTCAATTACATTTACAGTACTTCAACGTCTAAGGTTTAACTTCACTCAATTTGTATTCCACTCTTCCTTTCTATTTAATTCACTCATTATCTTTATCTACTTTATTCCCTCTTTCGATCAATATTCATTGTATCAATAAAGAATAAATATAATATATATTATCAATTACGATTGACCAAATAGCCCATTTGTGTAGAAAGAAGAACAAGTAAAGGGGATAAAAGATGGAATAGAGGTATAAAGATCAATGGATACATGTATAATAATGGGAATGAAAGAAGGCATATTCTGAGATCATATGACATATAGATTATTATAAAATCTATCTAACTCTGACGACATGATGCATTATCACGAGTCCTACAAGGAATTTGATTACTGTAGTATTCATTGATAGATTAGAACATTCCATCAAAAGAATAATATACTTAAAATGTAGTAATACTTACTTATCATGTTCAACCATTTTAGATTGTCCAAGAGTAATATCATTATGTCTATCATCTTCTTCCATTATAGATCCATCAGGAGTATCATATTTATCTTCATCTATCTTCTTATCATCAACTTCTACTGTCTCATCCCTATAATACAATCATTATCGATTCATTATTCAATCAATCAATCAATACTTACATTGATTTGATCTCTTTCGTAGTAGGTTTCAGTGCATCCAATAGTGAAGGACCATTATCTTCTTTACCCTAAACAATTCTCTCAATGTAACTATATAATAATCGATTCGACCCTCATCAATTAGACAGTACCTTCAGTGCCTTGATCTCTTTCTGCATTTCAAAGATATGAGCGTTCAGCCTACAAATCATTTAGTAATTATTATATTGTTAAACATTTCCAATAACATACTCATTTTCAACGTCATCAAAATCATCACATTGTTTCTCAAGGTATTCAATTCTCTTGGCCTGTTTTGCATTCTTCTCCTTCTCTTCATCTAATTCCTTCTTTAATGCCGCCACCTCCTGTAAATATTATATTATCAATCAATAAAATCATTGGAATCTACCGTATCAGATGAAGGATTAGTCGTGACAGGAGTAGAACGCAATTCATTATTCTCCATTTCCATCTTTAATTCTTTCTCTAATTGAATGGTGAGTGTTCGAAGTGTATCAGAGGCCTTCAATCAATCAATTAATTAATCAATATAATCGATATAATCAACCTCTCGTTCCTGTACTAGTAGTTCTTCCAATTCATTAATTCTTGATACCTTCTCATCCAATTCAGTTGACATCTCAATATATTATATCATTATCTAATCTATCTATATCTCATATGTATACCGTACCTTACTCTTCATATCATTCATTGAACTAATTTGTACAGATAATTGAGTTTGAGTCTCAGTTAGACGATCCAATATCTCCTGTCAATCAATCAATCAATATTCAATTTTCATCATAAACAATTAATCAATAAAATAAATACAGAGTGTTTGTATTCAAGTTGAGAATGAGCTTGATGGAGTTCATCTTTATCCTTCTCAGTAATCGATAACTTTGATTCTGATCTTATTATCTGTGATTCCAATTCCTAAACCAAATCAATCAATCAATCAATATTATAAATGGACTAGATACATTGATAGTAGCTTGCATCTTTTCCATCTTTACTTTCATTGCCTCATCTTCATTCTTTCCATTCAATTCCAATTCCTTCAAACGGAGTACTGTAGTCTGTAACGAATGAATAGACAAATCAATCGATATTCCATAAATACTACAGTAATCATGCATTCATTCATACATTGTATGTCTCTTCTAATTGAGCAACTCTTCCAATCAATTCATTCTTTTCTCTTCGTTCATAATTCAATGCATTCTCATTAGCAGACATGGATTCTTTCATATCCTGAATAATCATTCACAATCAATGAATCAATCGATAATAACAATCAACTAACATTCAACTTCATCTTCATCTCTTCATTCAAGACATTCATAACTTCTTCCTTCTCATTCATAACAATCAATAATCTATTCTGTACATCATTCAATTCGGTCTCCAATATCTACATCAACCATATAATAACTAATCAATATACAATACCCTAACATACCGTAATCTTCTCACACTTTTCTATAATAACACCCTTCAATTCTTCTTTCTCCTCTTTCAACATGGTAACCAATTCAGTTTCAGAAGTATCATTCTTCTACAATAAATCAATAGAATCAATCGATTAAATCAAATGATACCTGCTTCAATTGTTGAATGAGTGAATCCATCTCCACTTTCTTCTCATTCATTCTTTCATCCATGAGTGAATTCATTTGACAAAGTTCCTATAAAGATCAAAGATCAAAGAACAATTGGATAATGAATACCTGTTGAAGATGTGTACATTCTCCTTTCATAATCTCAACTTCTCTAATCACTTTCTCCTTTATTTCTTTCTCTTTATTCAATTCATTTTTCATTTCATTCATTAATTCATGATGGCAATTCATTTCCTATAAATAAATAATGAATCAATGAATCAATCTTCATCAAACCATTTCTTTCTCTTCTTTCATTTTATCAATAAATTCATTCTTCTTCTTCAACTCTTCTTCATAATCATCAATCTTTATCTTATTCATCTTCCAATTCATCTTTAATTCATTCAATTCTTCTACCATTCCCTTTATTTTCTCTTCTGATTCACATTTCTATAATCAATCGATATATTATTAATCTAATAATCAATCAATATACCATTCTCTCAATCTCCTTTTCTTTCTCAACAATAATCACTGATCTTTCATTTGACATCGATTGATTAATCTGAATGATATAGAGATCTACCGTAATCCACAATTCTTCATACCTTGAGATTAGTTTCTACTTCAGTCAATTTAATCTTCAAAGAATTGATTTCATCACGAAGAGACTCCTATATCAATCAATGAATAAATGAAAGAGAAGAGATAAAATAGAAAGAATAAAAAGTTACTGGAGATCTAAGTTCATTCTTAAGTGTTTCCTTGATAATCTCAATAACCTTCTCTTGACCATCAACAATACAATCTTGTAATTGAGAACATGCATACTTCTCATTCTACAATATAATATCATTATAGTTATATTCCATATATGACCATACCTGAGCAACTTGAAGATCGGCATTCATTGATTCTACTTTGGATATCAATTCAATACATTCCTCACATATTAAACAATTAAAATCAATCAATAATTTAGTAAAACCTTTTCTTTGAGTCCAAGTAAACCCTCAATCTCTTTCTTTGCTTTCTTCATCTCTTCTATTTCAGTTGACAAACGTAATGAGAGTGCCTCCTACAAACAAAATACTATATATTTCAAGAGTACTCTCGTAATCAATCAATATATACCTCCATAGTCTGATTCTTCATATCATCAATAGCTTCAAGAGCACTCTTCATTTCTGATATCTCAGCAACGAGTACATTGATCTATAATCAATATCAATCAATAATACAAATGAATGAATGAATGAATAACCTTATGAGCTCTTTCTTCATTAATTTTTTTCAATTCATTTATTTCCTTCTCCATATCATTCTTCTCTGATATAAGTAATGCTTTAGATGTCTCGAGCATTCCCTGTAACCCAATCGATACATCAACCAATTATTACAGTATACCTTCTCTCCTTCAGCAATTCTTAATTTTTGTTCAACTTCATAATCCATCTCATCTTTAGTTCTTTGTATTGATTCCAGTTGTTCAAGAAGGGAAGTCTAAAGTAATCAATAACATCACAATCAATCAATCAATAATACCTTCTGAATCATCAATTCTCCTAATCGATAATCCATTTCATCTCTAGTCTCTTTCAACTTCTTTTCCATATCATCAGTTATTGATCTTCTTTCATATTCTACTTGTCTCTCCAATTCTTCAACCTTTTGTGTCAATGATTCCTTCAATCAATCAATAGTCAATCAATGAATCAATACATACTTTTTCCTTTGCAGCCTTTTCATTCTCATTAGCAGTTAGCAGTTCTAATCTCTTCATTTGTTCTTTCAATTCATTCTTCGAACACTCTAATTCTTCCACACTTTTAGATGCTTCCTACAACGAAAGATACCGTAATCATCATCATTCATCAATCAATATCACCTCAACTACACAACTAATCCTTTTAGCCTCTTCTAATTCGCATTCAAGATTGATTATCTACAAATATGCATTCATAATCACATCATTCTCATGATAATAAACTATACGAAAAAAGTAACCTGTTGAGCGAGAGATTTCTTCTCATTCATATATTTCTTAGCATTAGTCTCTACAATAAATTCATAATCTTCTACTTCTTTCCTTGCCATTTCTCGTTCCTTCTCTGTTACTTCCTATAATCAATTAATCAATCAATATTCATAGACTACAGTAATCATTACAATTTGTTCCTTAGCCTTCTCCAATTCTGCCATTACTTCCATCAATTTATTCTTCGTGTCTCTTGCAAACTCATCATGAATCTTCCCTTCCAATTCAAGAAATTCACAACTAAATCAATCAATAAATCAATATATATATATATATATCAATAATGATTAAGTCTCTCAATCATACTGGCTCTCATTGAGTTCGATACGAGATCTCGGTCTATTATCGACGATTGATTCATTCAATGTTATATCATGCAATGACAATCGATTATATTGAACCTATAATATCAATCAATCAATCAATCAATAATTGATAGTGAAGATACGTTATTAAGAATAGGAGATGGACGATTAGTCGATATGTTAATAGTTCTTCTTCTATTGTGAATAGGTGAATCACGATTGAATTGAGATAATCTTTGTCTGATTTCATTTATTCTTTTTCGATCAACTTCTTTCGCAGTTGGACCAATGGCAGTCATAGTTGAACAATTATTCGTATCTTCATCTTCCTCCATTTTATTAACTACAAAATTATATATTAGTAGCAAAGATAAATATATAAAAATATATAAAATACTAACGATAGTTTGTTTTTGATACATGAATAGTAAAGCGTCAAGAATTACCTTCGGCCAATTCATCAAAAAGAGGTCTTCCACCATTGAAACTATGTTCACTTGATTCATTCAATATACTTAAATCCAATATGTCATTATTGTGTTCAACTACTCCAATAGTGAAACTATCAAGAGGAGGAATACAACCATTCTCATTCAATGTATTATCTTCATCTTCTTCCTCTTCATGATTTGATGAATCTATATTCATTCTATCTTAAAGAATATCATCATTAGAATAATGACAATAATATTAGATATCTCACAATTCATCGATCTTTCAACTACAGATTCATCATCAATATTGGGATTGATCGATGAAGGAGCAAGTATGGGTTGAGTTTCACACAATGACATTTCTAAATTCAACAATTCCATCATACATAATGTGAAGAATACCAGGGTTGTGCGGAAAATATATTTCGGAAAACTTTTTCCCGATCTAAAATACCGGAAAATCGAAAACCCGAAGAAAAATCTGTAATACGCATTTTCTTATGTTTTATTTAATAATTACTTTCGGAAACGATCAAAACAAACATAATAATTATCAAAAATAATGCTGCAGCAAATAAGAGTTTTCCACTTTTATTTCGGAAAATTTTCCGAAAAGGGGTCGGGAAAGCGGAGTTTTTCTGGTCGGAAAATTTTCCACACAACACTGATGAATACGTACGATCCAGTTTAATTTCATCATTACCATCACCATTCGAAGAGAAGAAATTGGCTTTACCAGTACCAGAGATAATTAAATCAATCAATATGCATTTTATATGTAAATTAACAATATTGAGAACTTACTGGATAAAGTAGTATCACCCAGAGCTTCATCCATGTTTGGATCAACTTTTGAAGGCGCAACAGGGCGAGTCTCAGCAGAGAATGTTACTAAACAATTATATATATATAATATATTTTATGAATTTATTCATTCGACATTAAACTTACGATCAATAGTTGTGTCGGCCAGAGTTTCATCCATGTTTGGATCAACTTTTGAAGGCGCAACAGGGCGAGTCTCAGCAGAGAATGTTACTAAACAATTATATATATATAATATATTTTATGAATTTATTCATTCGACATTAAACTTACGATCAATAGTTGTGTCAGCCAGAGTTTCATCCATGTTTGGATCAACTTTTGAAGGCGCAACAGGGCGAGTCTCAGCAGAGAATGTTACTAAACAATTATATATATAATATATTTTATGAATTTATTCATTCGACATCATACATTTTCGAGCACCCACATTGTGAGTGAGCACTTTTTGTCGATGCGGTCAGTTTTGAAACTCGAGACCCATCTAGGAATATGCGGGAGATTGAGATTAGTAAGAATCACCTAAGATCGGGTCAGTTTCGAGTACTTGAGATGTAGATCGGGTCAGTTTTGTTCTAATTTCGGGTCAGTTTATAATTCGTAAAAACAACTGATTGTGAGTGGGGCGAAAATGTATGTTCGACATTAAACTTACGATCAATAGTTGTGTCGGCCAGAGTTTCATCCATGTTTGGATCAACTTTTGAAGGCGCAACAGGGCGAGTCTCAGCAGAGAATGTTACTAAACAATTATATATATAATATATTTTATGAATTTATTCATTCGACATTAAACTTACGATCAATAGTTGTGTCGGCCAGAGTTTCATCCATGTTTGGATCAACTTTTGAAGGCGCAACAGGGCGAGTCTCAGCAGAGAATGTTACTAAACAATTATATATATAATATATTTTATGAATTTATTCATTCGACATTAAACTTACGATCAATAGTTGTGTCGGCCAGAGTTTCATCCATGTTTGGATCAACTTTTGAAGGCGCAACAGGGCGAGTCTCAGCAGAGAATGTTACTAAACAATTATATATATAATATATTTTATGAATTTATTCATTCGACATTAAACTTACGATCAATAGTTGTGTCGGCCAGAGTTTCATCCATGTTTGGATCAACTTTTGAAGGCGCAACAGGGCGAGTCTCAGCAGAGAATGTTACTAAACAATTATATATATAATATATTTTATGAATTTATTCATTCGACATTAAACTTACGATCAATAGTTGTGTCGGCCAGAGTTTCATCCATGTTTGGATCAACTTTTGAAGGCGCAACAGGGCGAGTCTCAGCAGAGAATGTTACTAAACAATTATATATATAATATATTTTATGAATTTATTCATTCGACATTAAACTTACGATCAATAGTTGTGTCGGCCAGAGTTTCATCCATGTTTGGATCAACTTTTGAAGGCGCAACAGGTCGAGTATCAGTAGAGAATGTTCCTTAAATACTCATGTTTAAAACTTCGGAAAAAAAAATTAAACTTAAATAAACTAACTGTCGTTATCGTCTCCATCCCCATCAGAGAATTGATCAGATACAGTATCTAACAAGTAAAATAGAGAATCATCAATAGTGCAATACTACTTACCATTGTCCAACTTTGACAAGTTCATCGTTTCATCCATCATCGATGCATCAAGGTTCGAATCTCCAGGTTCACAAAGGATACGACTCTAAATAATATATAGCTTAAGAATGAAAGATAGATAGTTTAAAGTTACTTTCTTCTTTAGATGTCTTGGAGCAGGAGAGAATGAACTGAATGGACTTGCAAGAGGCTTACGTTTGTCAACCTCACAATTGATATTGATTACTTAGTTAAAGAGATATGACTACCTGAGTTACGGTTTTTGGAGATAAAACATTTTCATTGTTCACCTGATCTTCCATTTCAGATTCTAAAGACACTGAAAAAAATACTAAAAATAAACGAGAGCAATCATGCTCATAATGCAAACATTATAAACAAATAACTATTAATTTAAGAGCTTAAAAATGTTATTTAATATAGCGACATGATAACTTAACGCAAATAATAATTTAAACTTGAAACGAAGAAGCCAGCTTGGCACTACTTCAGAATACGGGACCAGTCCAAAAATTTAGTATAGTATAAAAGTAAGTATAGTGTAAAAGACCCTTTCCTTGGTGTTTATTTCATTTTCGTATCCTTTCTGACTGGTCCGGTGTTCTGGTACCGTGTAGTGCTGCTAGCTTCATGTAGTCAAGGGATGAAACCTCGCTTCCTCTTTACAGTTCCAATTAAACCGCGGGAATTTCAAACATTCTAATTCGAAAAGCTAGCCTAGAAAGATGAGAATTCATTTAAATTTAATCTTTATAAAGATATTCCCGCCAAACTACCCTAAATGTATGACACCGTAATCACACTAATTTTGTTTATTGTGAAGTGATTTTTGAAATTTCGAATTTCAACACTAACATACTGTATCTAATGAGACTTCATGAATACGGTTCTGAATGTGGATAACAATGCTCAGCAGTTATTGGAATACTACTGGATTCTGACAAACGAGACCGTATGAATTACGTCAGACGATTCCATTCTGTATTCAGGTAATTATGGTATTAAATATTTATAAAAGTACACTCACAGAAAAAACCCTTAGGCTTTGAAGCCCTAGCCCAAACCCTAAGTCTTTACAAAGTCAAAACCCTTACTATCAAGGGATTGAACCGTGCGCCAACAAGGGTTGAAACCCTTATACGTAAGTGTTTGAAACCCTTAAATGCAAGGCTTTCAAACCCTTACTCGAGTCGCGGCTATGCTGTCCCCACGCCTCCCTCTTGTAGTGACTATGAGTTCTGTGCGGTTCACCAACATGTCCGGATAGCGCAGTGGGTAGTGCGATTGCCTAATATGCCGTAGGATGTGCTCTTGCCAGTTCGACTTCCGCTCTGAGCACAAGTGTTTTGCAACTTTAATACTATTCGGTAACTCTTTTCCAGATAACTAGGTAAGGGCTTTAAACCCTAGCATGCAAGGGTATGAAAGCCTAGCATGCAAGGCTTTCGAAACCCTTACAGGTGAGTGTTTGGTGCACAGGGGTACATGAGTTAGGGCAACAAACCCTAGATTGTAAGGGTTTTTTCTGTGAGTGTATTTACAGAGTCTACAAATATAAATTATTGTACTTTAAATCGACGCGCAATATGTACAAAGGTGTTCAAAATGTGAAAATTTTTAAGGAAAGAGTTCTTTCAGGTGAAACAGTTGTAGTCCGGGTATGTATTACTCGGGTAATCTAATTACTACTTTACATCGGACTTCGAAGATCATTTCAGATCTCACTCAGTTAGTTTTTTAGTTTCATGTTGATTGTTTTCTTTCATACTTGTGCATCCTTCTTCTAGCTTCATAGGCGCCTATGCCTATAGGCCTTATGCGGAGTTACATTTGCCTTTACATCTGGATTATCATCATCATCATTTACATTTGGAGTTACATCTGCGGAATGTAAATTTCGAACGGAATTTTGCCATAGATAGAATATATATGTGATAAATATCGCATTTTCCCATAATTTCGTTGTAAAGTTTACATGGACATCTCCGTCGTTACGGCGGAGGCACGTTGTAAGGCAAACGTAACTCCGCCTTATTGTTATGAGGGATATGCATGTTAACACAACATTAACTAGTAATGATTGATTTGGATGGTTAGTTTTCGTGTGTAACAGTAATTCCTTCCCTTCCTTGGTTATCTCACTCTCATCTATTCCTTCTTTATAGACTCTTGTCCCACTTTGTTTAGAAGAACTTGAGATAATTCCTCTTCTTCTTCTTGTTCAACGTTCACATTGAATAAAAGGGATCGATTAGAAGGGGGATGACCAGCTGGTCCATCTAAATAGTTAACTCAACTTGTCTCTTCCATTCAATCATATCTTCATTCATTCACTATTTATCTTGTATGATTCTTTTGATGCTTACTACTCTTTCTATTCATTCCCTTTATCTTCTCTCACTTATTCATTCAATCATGATGGTCATCCAGTCCTTCTCTCGTTGTAAGATATCTATCACGATTAGATGAGAGTGAAGAAGAGACGACAGACGCAACAATTGTGTTATGGCCATTCCCTCCCAATCCCTCTCCCTCTCCCTCTCCCTCTCCCTCTTCCTTTCTTATCTTCCCTCGAGGCCATCACTTCGAACTATGTTATATGTCCGACTGGTCTCTGTATCTCCTTCATCCTCTAATCATCTTTTCATTATCTCCTTCATAATATTGAGTGAGACAAGACCTCTTCCATTCTATCTATATTACTCCCCCACTTCTCCCTTTGTCTCTCTACCACACTCACTTCTTCTCTATCTTTGTATGTACCATTCTCTCTCTCCCTTTATCTCTATCATCTCTTATATGTTCTAATATCTATCTATCTATAATATAATCAATAAATGATTATATTCTTTCTCATCTTCCATCATTCATTTGATCCAGTGGTGAAGAAGACATTCTTCCTTCCTCTCAATCTTCTATCACTATACCTTTCCCTTCTCTTTCTCAACCCTTTATTGGAGGAGTCCTCCATACCTCCTATCATACATGTCCACCATCCCCTTTCTATCTTTCCTCCATTCATTTAAATGTTTCTTCTTATTTTTAATGAAATAATATGGCAACGTGTGTGAGATTGATACTATTGTCAATACCTTGTACTAGATGCGCCTACGGCGCATCTAAGCCGGGGGGTAAACCCCCCGGACCCCCCCTAAATCGCTTTATTGCTTGAAAGATAGCACTGTTAATGACTAATTGTGTTCCGTTTTGTTCTCAGCAATACTGATATTTAGTAAATAGATTAAAGCAATGAGTATATTGAGAGCTACATGAGGGGTCAGCGAAAGTGCTTTCACGGGAAACGTTCGTACGAGAGCCAGAAGAGAGCAATCAAGTCATACTTTTTTTTGATCGATAGAGCAGGGATGGCGCTACATTTTTCCAGTTTAGAGCACCACCATATCTATTACCGTAACCTCGTCAGATTACGGTAAACACTAAAAAAATCCTTGAGACCAAGGGATTTTAAAGATGGAGCGACGCGGTTTTCATTTTCCTATTTAGTAGGACGCAGCGCACAATTCTGTCGGATGGAATTTTGAAATTTGACATAATATTAATTTTAGGTCGACCCAAAACTTCATCACCAATTTAAATCGTTCTTTCGATATATTGCGTTGCTTTTTCTTGACACTATGACTAATTCGACTATGGGGAGCACAGTAAAGTACAAAAAAAGCATCTCTATCCAACCTATCTAACCTCTCTATCTAATTTATCTAACCTCTCTATCTAACCTCTATATCAAACCTATCTAAGCTCTCTATCTAACCTATCTATCTAAGCTCTCTATCTAGCCTATCTATCTAAGCTCTCTATCTTACCTATCTAACCTCTCTATATAAGCTCTCTATCTAACCTCTCTATCAAACCTATCTAACCTCTCTATTTAACCTATCTATCTAAGCTCTCTATCTAACCTATCTTTCTAAGCTCTCTATCTAACCTCTCTATCTAACCTATCTTAACTCTCTATCAAACCTATCTAACCTCTCCATCTAAGCTCTCTATCTAACCTATCTATCTAAGCTCTCTATCTAACCTATCTATCTAAGCTCTCTATCTAACCTATCTAACCTCTCCATCTAAGCTATCTTACCTCTCTATCAAACCTATCTAACCTCTCTATCTAAGCTCTCTATCTAACCTATCTATCAAACCTATCTAACCTCTCTACCTAACCTATCTATCTAAGCTCTCTATCAAACCTATCTAACATCTCTATCTAAGCTCCCTATCTAACCTATCTATCTAAGCTCTCTATCTAACCTCTATCTAAGCTCTCTATCTAACCTACCTAACCTATCTATCTAAGCTCCCTATCTAACCTATCTATCTAAGCTCTCTATCTAACCTCTATCTAAGCTCTCTATCTAAGCTCCCTACCTAACCTATCTATCTAAGCTCTCTATCTAACCTATCTAACCTCTCTATCTATCAAACCTATCTAACCTCTCTACCTAACCTATCTATCTAAGCTCTCTATCTAACCTCTCTATCTAAGCTCTCTATCTATCAAACCTATCTAACCTCTCTACCTAACCTATCTATCTAAGCTCTCTATCTAACCTCTCTATCTAAGCTCTCTATCTATCAAACCTATCTAACCTATCTATCTAAGCTCTCTATCTATCAAACCTATCTAACCTATCTATCTAAGTTCTCTATCTAAGCTCTCTATCTAAGCTCGCTATCTGACCTATCTATCGAACCTCTCCATCTAAACTATTATTGTAAACGTGGAGGTTTACCTATTATACCCTCATCTTACAGTAACGGTGGATATGTAAACACCGTAACCCGTACCTATTTGTTTATCTAATCTAATATATCTATCTAACCTATCCATCGAGGATATGCTTTTACCTTTTCTCTCTTCATTTCACATCATGATCAGTCGCTCAGTCAATGTACTGCACTGGATATGGTGAATCAATTAGTGCGAAATGTTAACCTGATCCTTTAACAAAACAAGCTTTATCAATAGATATAAACGTTCGAACCAGGACAATTAGAAAAACATTCTTAAATACAAAATCAAAATGAATGGAAGAGAGAGCACAGGACATGGTGGATGACGTCGTACCTCATCTCCAGTATTCTCACGTCAGCAACCATCACAGGAATGAAATAAGTTATCCCTGAAATAAAATCAAATGAAAATGTGATGATCTCGATTAAAAATGATGATATTTAAATAAGAAAGCTTACTTCAAGTTGTTGTGATCCCATCGATGATGTGGAATCTCCGTCTCACTCGTCTTCATTGGTAGCTCCATCTCGTTCGTCGGATAGAGGCGCGGCTCCCATCAATCATGATTGCTTGGCATCTGCAATGAATAAGAGTAAAATGAGCAAAAAAATATGGTAAATTATGATAAGGTGAAAAAAAAGCAAAATATTGAAATTTAAGGGAGAAATCTTACTTCCAGTTGTTGTATGGGCTCCCAATGACGTCGTAGTTAATGGTACCTCCATCGACAGTTGTAGAGGCTCCCCTCGATGATGCCGTAGCTGATGTTGATAGTAGCTCCCTCAACGTCAATTGCAGATTCCATTAGGTTGGCTCCAAACCTGGACGAAAACTAATTAACCTAACAATAATGATGAAAATAGAATAATGATATAACCACAAAATATATGAATTATAATGAATAATACGGCGAAATTATATGATGACATAATAAGTAGGAATACTCACTCGTAGTCGTTGTTATGGAATGGGAATAGATGTTAAAATAGGTTCCCCACCAGGCTCGAGAGTAGAATACTTCCATTCGTCGTTGTAGATTAGGTACTCTAACTCTGAAATGAAAATAATTAATATCGGGAAAAAAGTCAAGCTAAAAATGAGCAAAAGATGACGAAATGTGAAAATGAGCAATAAACTTGATAAATGATGTAAAACAAATGATGTAAAAGTAAAATGAATAAAATTTGAGCAATAAATACGATAATAAACGTGAAAACAAACAAAAAAAGAACAAAAAAATAAGAATGGACGAGTCACACAAAATTCTACCGTAAGATGAAGTTTCCACTTGAGAGTCCGTTGCCCACAAAAAATTGTATGAATATTAATGATGTGATTGAAATTAATTATGCAATTTTTGCTGTAATTTTATATTAATTATTATTTTTCTCCTACTGGATCATGTTCTACATGGTCGAATTGACTATATTGTAAAGAAAAAGCAAATCAATTCGTTGAAATAACGATTTAAATTGGCGATGAAGTTGTACAGTTGTAACTTAAAACGCAATTTTCTTTCATAATTTCAATTAATTATTAGCTCTTTTGTACTTTACTGAATTCTCCATAGTCGAATTGATCATATTGTCAAGAAAAATCGAAGCAATTCACAAATCTTCCAGTTGTAAAACTTTGAGTCGACCTAAAATTAATATTAGGTCGAATTTCAAAATTCCATCCGACAGAATTTTGCGCTGCGTCCTACTAAATAGGAAAATGAAAACCGCGTCGCTCCATCTTTAATATCCGTTGGTCTCAAGAACTTTTTAGTTTTTACCGTAGTCTGACGGGGTTACGGTAATAGATATGGTGGTGCGGTCAATTGGAAAAATGTAGCGCCATCCCTGCTCTATCGATCAAAAAAAAAGTATGACTTGATTGCTCTCTTGTGGCTCTCGTACGAACGTTTTGTCGTGAAGGCACTTTAGCTGACCCTCTTGTAACTCTCTATATACTTTTGGATCTATTATTATAGATGATATTGTAATGGATATAGTTGTATTCAATGTCTTCACAATGTTCTCATTCATCTTCACAATGGACAATATCAGTAGTAGGAGTAAGTGGAAGTGAAAGAATAAAAGGAACATTAGGAGTTGGTAAATCATTCATATGTAATAGATTCATAAGAGGATATCATGATCATTTCTTTCACAATCATTCATCTATTCTATCACAGGTATAATCTATTCTTCTATCCTCCATATAATGTATTCTATTCTATTCATATTATAGACAGATTTCTCTGGTTCACCAGTCATTAACAATGATCATTGGTTATATTGGGGTGAACGATTATTAGAAGTTGATTCTACTACTGGATATACTACACTTGTTACAGTCATAGGTATTATTTATTCATTTTTATATATTTTACCATGTTATACTTTAACATTTCCTTCCTCCTCAGTAATGACGGAAACGTCCACGTAAACTATACAGAATGTATCATAAATGTAGTATAATAGTTATGAATATTGAAAACTTCGTTCGTAAAATACATTTGATAGAGTTTACGAGGACTTCTCCCTCCTTTCGACTAAGACACGTAAGGTAAATGTAACACCGCATTATAATGACATTTTGAATACACTTCTCACACTATTCATCCATTCACATCTAAATCTTCCCTTCTTATCCTTCTCTCTTTCTCTCCCCCTCTCTCTCCCCCTCTCCCCCTCTCCCTCTCCCTCTCCCTCTCCCCCTCTCTCTCTCTCCTTCTCCATCTCTATCCTCGTATCCTCTCCATCTTCTACTACACTTCTTCTTCTCACATCTCTTAGTTCTTCTTTTATTCTCTTTCCTCAAATATCTTCATCTTTCCCTCTTCCTATTCTTGCGATCCTGCTACTACTACCAATCTCTCCCCCTCTCCCTCTCCCTCTCCCTCTCCCTCTCCCCCTCTCCCTCTCTCCCTCGCCCTCTCTCCCTCTCCCCCTCTCCCTCTCCCTCTCCCCCTCTATGTCTTCACTCGCGCAGATGACAGCTGTGATTTCTGATTGTAGACTCATTCCCTTCCTTCTTTCCTTCCACAACTTCTTTTTATGAACATATTGACATATTCCATTCACATAATATAATAGACGAATGGAGGAAGATAAATGGATAATGAAACCATGATGAGATAGAGTGAGAGGAAGAGGGAGGGGAGGGAGAGGGAGAGGAAATGAGATGGAATTCCCCCTCTTCCTCCTTCTGTTGTGATTGAATATTGAGTAGATGAAGGAAATGAATAGATTACAATAGACTAATTTATATATTAATCAATTGAGGATAATGAATATATAATATTTAAGAACAAACCGAATTTGTTGATGATGAAACATTCGAACCAATAGCTGGTCCATCATATGAATCATATTCAAAGAGATGTTCTAATATACGATTGGAAAGTAGAGATAAACTCATGTATATACGACAGGTAATCATTCAATCTAGTATATAGTATGGAATTGAATAGATAATGTTGTCATGTATCTTATCCCTTCTATCTCTCATCTCTCCAGTCAATTCAATTGAATGGAAAAGGAAGATGTTCTTCTCTCTATCTCTCTCATTAACTTCCGATTCAGAGATAGAAGGGAATGAAAGAAGGACAACATATATACAGTAATCCTCTCATATATATATATCATTTGAGGAACAATTAGGAACAGAATCAGATTATCCTCAACGAATACTCCCAGATGGAAAGACTAATGTCGATTCATTTATATTTGTATTTGATTGTAGTCGTGTACCAAAACGAAGTTATGACAAACAGATTGAACATGCCACTACCATACTCTTACAGGTACTCTAAGGGATACTGTAAATATATCATTATTGATTGATTGTAGTTATTGAAAAGTAAAAAAACGATAGTGATAGCAGCATCTAAATATGATATAGCTGATGAAGGAGGAAAAGAAGCATTGAATAAATTATTGATTAGGAAATCTTTTAGAGATTTACACGTGGTGAGTTATTTGTGTGTGTAAATGAATGAATAGGATGGTAGTATCTACTATGAGGTAGCTTATCAATTGTATATTGTATAGTGATGAATTGATATGGAGAGAAGAGAAGAGAAGAGTGATATATAGACTCATAAGGAATCATTATTAGTATAGAGAAGAAAGGGAATCGAAGAGTGAACAATTGAGATATATTGAGAGAATGAATGATCGAATCTCACGAATTGCAGTTTCGTTCAAATTATCAATAATATATTTGATGATTGTATATGATATAGTATATTGATTCAGATACAAGTATCAGCCCTATGTAATGTTAATATCGATGAACTATTTATGTGCGCTATTAGACCAAAGATGAGATCAAGAGTAAGATCATATGATATTGCTGTGAAAGATGTACAAATTGATAATCGAGAAACAAGGTACTATATACCATATATATTTCTTATTGAATACTAAATAATCCTCATCCATACAATCTATAGTATAGTATTTATATCGTATACCATAACATTTATACTGTAGTGAATGTACCGTACTTGTGGTTATCTACCGTATACCCAATATATCAATGTGATTACAGTAATTCGTATATGTCTCTTCTACATGCATTGGTGTCATCAGATCGTTGGCCATCACAAAGAATAAGATGGAATCGATTGATTGGAGAAATGGGATTGAATCGAAATCCATCATTCATTCATTATGTTAATCTATTTGGTATTGATGATGCACGAAAGGTATTTGAAGGACATGTTAGAGAAGTTAGAGAAGAATGTATGAAGACACGGTATGTTATTATACTCATCTTGATATGATAATGATATATAGATTATATTGATTATAGTCTTCGATCTCTTCTTCCATCTCTTCCTTCTATATTCAATTCACTCCTTCAATCTAATGATGTAATACAAATGGATTGGTCTGATGCAAGAGAGAAGATTTATGATCATGCTCTATTTGATACTTTCTTCCTTCCACTTGGAACATTTGGTATATATATATACATACTGTAGACTTATTGTATTCTAAACTATCGTACTCTATCCATATATCGTAGTCTAACATACCATATTCTGTGTGTACATGATCCTCTATAGGTCGTCTATTAGATCCAACATCATCAGAAGAGGATTTGTTATCTAAAGGAGATAGTAGATTACCATCTGAGATACTTCTTAGACCTGATGCACGTATATTATATGAGAAATGGAAAGATGATATGGGAAATGAAATGAGAAAAGAAAGATTAAAAGAAGAAGTTGAACGATTTCTAGCTAATTGTCCACAGGTATACAACAAATATTTCATCAATTCTTTCGAATGGATATTTCATATTTTCAAACTTTTCTCTTTTTTTGGATTAGTATACAGTGTAGGCAACAAGTCTCCGGCCACTTTTTCATTTTTTTATAACTTTTGATCCAGGAAAGCAATCAAGCTGATCTTTTCAGTTAATGTACAGAATTTATTAAGGAATACAACCATGATGTGTTGGTGATATTACATTAGTTCATTATTGCGTAGTGATGACGCAATCGAATTACACTTTTTTGAAAAATATTATTTCTTTAGTCAAAAGTCCTGTTCATCTGAAACATTGTGAGAGTGGAGAACCCCACTAGGGCTGCACAGTCAAGC
The DNA here is from genome assembly GCA_943737045.1 of Parapristionchus giblindavisi. Classification (NCBI taxonomy): domain Eukaryota; kingdom Metazoa; phylum Nematoda; class Chromadorea; order Rhabditida; family Diplogasteridae; genus Parapristionchus; species Parapristionchus giblindavisi. The sequence continues at coordinate 488,954 of CALSFV010000071.1, read as the reverse complement.
AATCCGGAATGGCTCCGACTCCGAATTCAAGCTGTAGCAGGGTTGCAACTTTGACTCCCAAAATTTATGACTCAGCTTCTAGATGTGCTAACGACCCGTTCTAAGTGCTGAAATGGTGCTAGTGTCGAGTAATGTTTATCCCCAGATTACGGTAGTCAAAGCTGGACATTTGCCCTCAGGGCATAAAAGAATTTTTTTGTTGGTATGACCGATTTTGAGACCCTACCGTTTAGAGGGCAGGTCTTCTAAAATTACGGTTCCTGCGCAATCAGCTTTGCAATGTATCATATATTTATTTCCCTTATTTTGGTTTAGTTCCGATTCCTTTCAGACCCGTAGCAAAAGTTATGCTGAGGTCTACTCGGTTTCAGCGATCAAAGATCAAAATCCAAAGATCACAGATCCAAGTTCAGCAATAGTGTAAAAACTTTTGCGAACATCTCTAACATGCATTGGTACTTTGAAACTAAGAGATTTCATCAATAGAGGCCCAGGGGCGAGAGCAGTAAGAGAGAAAGCGCAAGAGCGCGCACCGCGTAGACCTCAGCATAACTTTTGCTACGGGTCTGAAAGGAATCGAAGCTAAACCAAAATAAGGGAAATAAATATATGATACATTGCAAAGCTGCTTGCGCAGGAACCGTAATTTTAGAAGACCTGCCCTCTAAACGGTAGGGTCTCAAAATCGGTCATACCAACAAAAAAATTATTTTATGCCCTGAGGGCAAATGACGAGCTATGACTACCATAATCTGGGGATAAACATTACTCGCCATTAGCATCATTTTAATGCTTAGAGCGGGTCGCTAGCACATCTAGAAGCTGGGTTATAAATTTTAGGAATCAAAGTTGCAACCCTGCTACAGCTTGAATTCGGAGTCGGAGCCATTCCGGATTGTTTGACTGTGCAGCCCTAGTGGTGTTCTCCACTCTCACAATGTTTCAGAAGAACAGGACGTTCGACTACAGAAATAATATTTTTCAAAAAAGTGTAATTCGATTGCGTCATCACTACGCAATAATGAACTAATGTAATATCACCAACACATCATGGTTGTATTCCTTAATAAATTCTGAACATTAACTGTAAAGACCAGCTTGATTGCTTTCCTGGATCAAAAGTTATAAAAAAATGAAAAAGTGGCCGGAGACTTGTTGCCTACACTGTAATTACTCATTATTGTAGCCTATCAATACAGTACAGTATATCTAACATGATGTTTATTGATTGATTGTGTATGTATATCAGATATCGTAATATGAATGGAATACGTGATCGTCGTGAATGGATTATACGTGATTTTGCTTCATTTCTTTCACTTCCATTCTCATGTAGATGTCCTTCCAATTATAAATGTATTGATACATTGGCTGATGAATCTATTCATTCTTTTATTACAAGGTACGATATATTGATTGAGAAGAGGATTAGTGTATCTTGATTGTACAGTATTGATTGTTTCAGACGTCGTCAGTTAATGGATAAAGAGGAAATGGAGAGAATAGATATGAATGTATATGGAGAAGAAGGATTAGTTCGAATGTTTTGTATTCAAATGAATGTCAGTTCATTATTGATCTTTGATCTTTGATTGATTAGATAATGTCAAGCGATAAGCTTATTAGAACTTAAATTGTTATTTATATTGACAATTAAGAACATTTTGTAATTATGCAATTTATTGAATTGAAAATGTGGATTGAGATTCGTGATTATATTGATCTATCATATTATTGTATTGAGGGATGTCAAATGGATGGTCGTGTAAAACGTGAAGAAGGTTCACTTCAATTAATATGTAGAGAAGGACAATTGAATGAAGTAGATTATGAAAGACTTGCATTGTTTATCATTGAATCACAGAATACATTCAATAAGATTAGAGATGTACTCAAGGTATATTCTATTCTATACAATTGATCTTTGACCTTTGATCTATTGATTGTAGAATGAAGAAAGAACAGATTCGACTCCTCCATATCTATTTATGATTGCTTGTCCTGAAGAAGATTATCAAATCATTCCACTCTTACAACAAGATGTAATTTTCATTTTATATATATTAGGTTGATGCATAAGTTTCTTTACAAAATTAAGTTCGAACATATTTATCTGCCACAAATAGTACAAACAGGGGGTCAACTTTGAAGTATGCCCGAACTACAGTGATAGTCTTGCGCTATTTATCGGGCAACTTGTAGATCCAATAATGAAGGAAGAGCTGGGCTGGGACTTGAAGTAGTTGGTCAACACCTTCTCGACTTTGGCTCAGTCATCGAAGTGCTGCCCTTTAAAGGGAGAGTAACCCCTATGAAAAAACTAAGTCCGGAAATTCTGTTTTGAATTCCCGCCTTATTGAATTTTTGGAGTCGGCGCTTCCCAACACGGGAACTCTGCCACAACATACGGTAATACCCTGAAAAGTGATCAATAACACAAGATTGATTTGATTCTGTGTAAATCTAAATGGATAGGAAGGGGGGGGGGGAGAGAGGTTAGGGAAGTGGTTCCTCGATGTCCTATAAAGCACTATCTGAGAGAATTCAATAACTGGAATATTTTTTGGTATCGATGAAAAATGAATTTTTCTGTTTTATGTATGATAATTACAGGCTCCATGAGTGAAGTACACTGGTACTTGGAAATTGCTTCCAATTGAAAATTCGCTTTAGGGGGTGACCACACAACGATTTGGCGCCTTTTCCTAAAAAGTTTATTTGGAATCCAATCGATGCGGGAGTGGGCTCAATCGAATCCTTAGCTAATTCTAAGAAACTATTGTCTAGGTGAGTTTTTTGATCAACGGACAACGAAGGCTGGAATCGGGAATTTTCGAAAAAAAAATCACATTTAATTAATTTTCACTATTTCACTATAACAAGCCTACAACTTTTTATTTGCTCAATCGCTTCTAAATATCATAACACATCTTCAGTTTGAAAATCATAATTTTTAAAAAATATGAATAATGCGAACAAATCGTTTTTATAACGAAAATCGTAATTATGGTGTGAACCTACAGTAATCCCTAATCGGTCAATTTGGAAATTTGATAGTTTTAAACATATTTTACCGCTGTTCTTGACGTGACTAAGGTATACGACTACTCCTCGTCTTCGGAGTGCACCCGTGCCCAGGTGCTGATGTTGATGAAAATTGACATTTTTCGTAAATTGATCACTATTTCGTTGTTTGTGATCCAATATCGATAAAAATTGGATCATTATTCCATTTTACCATCTATACAAACATACTAAAAAATAAAGAGAAACGGTTGACTGCGAAGAAAGTTATTGCTGAAAAACCAAAATATCATAGAATATTGGCCAGCACTTTACCGTGCAGGTGCGCTCCGAAGTAGTCGTATACCTCAGTCATGTCAAGAACAGCGGTGAAATATGTTTAAAACTATCAAATTTCCAAATTGAGCGATTAGGGATTACTGTAGGTGCACACCATAATTACGATTTTCGTTATAAAAACGATTTGTTCGCATTATTCATATTTTTAAAAAATTATGATTTTCAAACTGAAGATGTGTCATGATATTTAGAAGCGATTGAGCAAATAAAAAGTTGTAGGCTTGTTATAGTGAAATAGGGAAAATTAATTAAATGTGAATTTTTTTTCGAAAATTCCCGATTCCAGCCTTCGTTGTCCGTTGATCAAAAAACTCACCTAGACAATAGTTTCTTAGAATCAGCTAAGGATTCGATTGAGCCTACTCCAGCATCGATTGGATTCCAAATAAACTTTTTAGGAAAAGGCGCCAAATCGTTGTGTGGTCACCCCCTGAAGCGAATTTTCAATTGGAAGCAATTTCCAAGTACCAGTGTACTTCACTCATGGAGCCTGTAATTATCATACATAAAACAGAAAAATTCATTTTTCATCGATACCGCACCTATGTGGATTTTCTCAGATAGCGTGATCTATATGGATCAATCAATGCGCATAAGGTAGATCAAATCAACTTGTTTATCTGCTATCTCTTCATCCACTCGGTCAGTGTCATGCATAGCATAGTGGTAAGTCCTATCTTACTAATCGCGCTCGTGCAGGTTCAATTCCTCACCCAACCACTAAATTTTGCCCATTATTTCTTACATCTGTGGCAGAGTTATCGCGTTGGGGAACAATTGCGGGAATTCAAACACTGAAAAGTAGAGGGGTTACTGTCCCTTTAAGGAAGTGATAGAGGGCCGAAACCAGATGTCAGTCAGAGTGGGCAAGGTTGGGGGAATACTGTGGGTGGGGTAGAATAGTCCTACCATTATCCGCCAGTTAAGCCTTGGTCAATTTTGCAATGTGTGGTCTTGCGTTGTCATGTTGAAAATAGATTTCAGCTTGTTTCCCATGTATGGATTCGAGATGGGCCTTCAACTTTCTCAGTTGAGTAACATATGCTTGTGCGGTTATAGTCTGGGGTAGCAGCTCCAAATATTCAACTCCTTTTACGCTCCACCAAACCGAAAAGACTATTTTCGTGGGTGTGAAGAACGGGTTTATGCTCGTCTGCTGGCGCCTCATCTGTATCAAGCTACTGGCGATTACGCTCATCATTGTCGTAGAGGACCCATCTTTCATCCCTAGTGATGACATGATCGAGTCAATCGAATTGACGTAGCAAGGCTAGAAAGACTGCTGCATGGACCTTGGCGTCACGGTGGTGAATTTGATCGGGGATGAAAACATGAGGCATTCTCAGCTGGACGAAGAGATGGACCGACGAGAAAATAATACTGGGCTGGGGGAGGAAGTGTGCCTCGAGCATCGAGAGTAGGGGTCCTCGCGATAAACAACAAGAGAAATATGAGGGCTAAAGTGTTGTAAAGAAACTTATGCATCAACCTAATATATTCATATTATTTCTTTATTATACCCTAATTTCTAATGGCTATGATGATTATGCTTGCGATATATTGAATACTCTATAAATAGTATTGATTACAGACATCATTATTAGCTGAATCAGTAAATGGATATATGTGTAGATATCGTAATGGATATGATTCATCATCTGGATCAATTGAATCTCCATCTACTTTTCCTCTTTCTCATCTTATAGGTGTACTTGATACTGTATATGAAAGTATTGAATGTAGAAGAACATTTATGAGAGCACAAATGAGTTGTTTATGTCAAGGTATTCATTCATATTTTCATTATTCATTCATATTGATTGATTCATTATAGATGGATCAATACCTGAGGTATTGTTATCATCACTATTATCATCTCCATACTTTCATATCTTATCATATCATTCAAATCTTCATTCCACTTCTGTTCTTCCTATTCTTACTCAATCGTTAGTTTATTACTTATCTCTAATGTATTATCATGTGTCCTTCACAATTCCTTCGAGTTATCGATCGTCAAAATATCATTCATTTTTTTCATATATAAAGAAATGAGTAGCCTATAAGTGATTGATAGATGAGTCCAAATGAAAACGACTACCATTTATGAGAATAGTAATTATTCATTTGATTAAGTGGTAATCTTCGTATTGATCTTCGTTTATCATCATATCATTCATGGTTGAGTTGTAGACCATCTCTTCCCATTCATGCTCATATCGTTGTATATTCTGCTAAGAGGTATATTTCCTTTCAATATGATCTTTCATCTTTCCTTTCAATATGATCTTTGATCTCTTCTTTCAATATGGTCTTTGATCTTTCCTTTCAATATGGTCTTTGATCTTTCCTTTCAATATGCTCTTTGATCTCTCCTTTCAATATGATCTTTGATCTCTCCTTTCAATACGATCTTTGATCTCTCCTTTCAATATGATCTTTGATCTTTCCTTTCAATATGATCTTTGATCTTTCCTTTCAATATGATCTTTGATCTCTCCTTTCAATATGATCTTTGATCTCTCCTTTCAATATGATCTTTGATCTCTCCTTTCAATATGATCTTTGATCTCTCCTTTCAATACGATCTTTGATCTCTATGACTCAGATCAGCATCATGGGCTCATGCCCGTACAGGAGTTCGTCGTATTCTCGAAGAAGGAGATGATTCATTGACTGGACGATCAATTCTTATTGTAGCTATAGCTAATGATGTTAGTGATTACTTCAGACATGAGGTATTCCCATCTCTATTTATAGTTGTGATAGAGATCAAAGATCAATATGACTATTAATCAATATGATTTACAGGAGACGAATGTATTATTAACAGAAGGATCAGAATTAGCATTATCAATAGGTGGACAATTTGTATCAATTAGTGGAGAAGATAATCATATTGGATCATCTTCAACTTCTTTTCAATTGATGACATTCTTTGAAAGAGTTGCAAAGATGACTACAAATAGAGGAAGAAGATATCGACCACACTATACTAAGAGGTACTATATTGAATACTACTCTACAGATTACTATAGAACGCGCTATCTTAGAAAGTCGACATAGGTGCGGTATCGACGAAAAATGGATTTTTCTCTTTTATGTATGATAAATACAGGCTCAATGAGTGAAGTACACTGGTACTTGGAAATTGCTTCCAATTGAAAATTCGCATCAGGGGGTGACCACACATCGATTTGGCGCCTTTTCCTAAAAGGTTTATTTTGAATCCAATCGATGCGGGAGTGGACGCAATCGACTCCTTAGCTAATTCTAAGAAATTATTGTCAAGGGGAGTTTTTCGATCAACGGTCAACGAAGGCTGGAATTTTGAATTTTCGAAAAAAATTCCACATTTAATTAATTTTCACTATTTTGCTTCAACATCCCTACTTTTTTTATTTGCTTAATCGCTTCTAAATATCATAACTCAGCTTCAGTTTAAAAATCATAATTTTTTAAAAATACGATTACGGTGAATAAATCATTTTTATAATGAAGTCGTGAATTATGGTGTAGCACCTACAGTATCCCGAATCGATCAATTTAGAAATCTGGTAGTTTTAAACATATTTTACCGCTGTTCCTGACATGACTAAGGTATACGACTACTCCTCGTCTTCGGAGTGCACCTGCACGGTACAGTGCTGGCAAATATTCTACAATATTTTGGTTTTTCAACAATAACTTTCTTCGCAGTCAACCGATTCTCTTTATTTTTTAGTATGTTTGCATAGATGATAATATGGTATAGTGGTCCAATTTTTATCGATATTGGATCACAAACAACGAAATAGTGATCAATTTACGAAAATTGTCAATTTTCATCGACATCAGCACCTGGGCACGGATGCACTCCGAAGACGAGGAGTAGTCGTATACCTTAGTCATGTCAGGAACAGCGGTAAAATATGTTTAAAACTACAAGATTTCTAAATTGATCGATTCGGGATACTGTAGGTGCTACACCATAATTCACGACTTCATTATAAAAATGATTTATTCACCGTAATCGTATTTTTAAAAAAATATGATTTTTAAACTGAAGCTGTGTTATGATATTTAGAAGCGATTAAGCCAATAAAAAAACGTAGGGTTGTTGAAGCAAAATAGTGAAAATTAATAAAATGTGAAATTTTTTTCGAAAATTCAAAATTCCAGCCTTCGTTGACCGTTGATCGAAAAACTCCCCTTGACAATAATTTCTTAGAATTAGCTAAGGAGTCGATTGCGTCCACTCCCGCATCGATTGGATTCAAAATAAACCTTTTAGGAAAAGGCGCCAAATCGATGTGTGGTCACCCCCTGATGCGAATTTTCAATTGGAAGCAATTTCCAAGTACCAGTGTACTTCACTCATGGAGCCTGTAATTATCATACATAAAACAGAAAAATTCATTTTTCATCGATACCGAAAAATATTCCAGTTATTGACCGTATAAAATACACTTGTTTATTTGGTACGAGAGTAGCCAACCACTCCCACAAGAGACTTTCTTGTTTTGCATGGTTCAGAAACTAAGCCGATCTCTTTTATATACAATATAGCGCGCGGCGAAGGTCAGCCGGGTTAGAGAGAGGCAGCGGAGAGACAATCGAGAGGCGAGCGAGATGTAGAAAGCTACATCTCGCTCGCCTCTCGATTGTGACTTCCGTTCGTTAGCACTGTTTGTCATTTTCTTATGCAAGTACATTTTATACGCACAATATTGAATTCTCTCAGATAGTGTTTTATAGTATATTGGATGATGAATATATAGTCGATCGTATCTTGGGTATGACACTTAATCCACTACCTCATTCCCTACACTCAGAAAAAAAGGTGTAAAAATGAACATGTGTAATTTTGTAGAACACCTCGGAGTGTTTTTGTGAAGACGTAGGGGTGTCCTAATGTACACCTTTTAAATTGTTCTTTTGAACACATGAAAAGGTGTCCAGTTTTACAGGTTTCAGCTTCGCGTTCAAAGTTTCGTGTCTCTGATTTACACCTCTTTATGTGCTCAGTGGTACACCTGGAAAGGGGAGATCGGTGGTTTTGGAATCATAATTTAGATACTGATCATTCAAGAACCGCGAAATTGTAACCCTCAGATTAAAACTTTTATTTTATAACCGACTATTTGAATACCGATGAATTAGCAAAATTGATTTGTGCCCTTTCGTTATGTAATCTACGCGAAGGAAACGAGCATCCGTAAACGACTTTTTGCACCCCGACGATTTAGAACCGTCGATTGGGAACTGATTATTCTGGAAACGAGTTTTTACACCCCGACGATTTAGAACCGTCAATCGCGAACTGATTATTCTGGAAACGACTTTTTACACCCCGACGATTTAGAACCGTCAATCGCGAACTGATTATTATCAAATCAAGTGCGATGGGTCACATTTCAATAAAACTTGTCGGAATAACCATCACATGTGCAATATCACTATGAGTTATTGTGAACTACCGTAATCTACCGTAACCTGGTTCGATGGGTCAGATCAAGTGCGATGGGTCAGATTTCACTAAAATGGGTCGGACACTAAATTGTGCGTTAGATTTGAGAGCAGGGTGTGCGGGAATGGGGTTTCAAAAAATAAAAAAAAATTATTTGAAAAAAATCTTTTGATCAGTGTAAATTTTTTATTGAAATATTTTTTTTAAATTCTGTGTTTTTTTTATTTCATAACAGCAATTTCGACAATATTCAGTGAATCCTGACACGTCGCACTTCATCTGACCCACCGAACTGGGTTACGGTAGATTCCAGGTTCACAATAGCTAATTAATTATGTCACGCACACGTATTGGCTATTCCGACAATTTTTATTAAAATCTGACCCATAGCACTTTAACTCACCTGACTCACCGAACCGGGTTACGGTAGATTACGGTAGTTTACAATAGCTCATAATGATATCGCACACGTAGTAGCCATTCCGACAAGTTTTAGTAAAATCTGACCCATCGCACTTGATCTGACCTACTGAACCTGGTTACGGTAGATTATGGTAGTTCACAATAACTCATAGTGATATCGCACAAGTGGTGGTTGTTCCGACAAGTTTTATTGAAATCTGACCCATCGCACTTGATCTGACCTATCGAACCGGGTTACGGTAGATTACGGTAGTTCACAATAACTCATAGTGATATCGCACACGTGGTGAACCGTTGCCTTCCGCATGGTAATAGTTCCAAAAAAAAATCAGTTCGCGATCGACGGTTCTAAATCGTCGGGGTGTAAAAAGTCGTTTCCAGAATAATCAGTTCGCGATCGACAGTTCTAAATCGTCGGGGTGTAAAAAGTCGTTTCTATAGGATTGGTTTCAAGATGATATTATCTATTCTCTAATTTCCATAATTAAGATTCTTTATGAATTGATGCTAATTTGTCGATGTCATTACGACGGTTATAAAATAAATTTTCCAGAATCATTTCAACTAAATCGTAGTTTCCTAAATTATGATTCCAAAACCATCGATCTCCCTGGAAAGGTGTTCTTTTAAACCGAATACCGCCTCCACCAAACCCTTCTGGTGTTCGCCGTGCCCTATATTTATACACTTGTTTTCACGCAATGCACATGTCATCTAGCGATTGTTAAATCTCTTGTTATTACAATTGAAAGATATGACTGTGACACGCAAATGTGTTGTCACTCACATTTTTGACAGTCAGTACAACATTGACAAAGTGGTCGGAGTCTAAAGATAGGTGCAGAACTATGAATGAAAAGGGGTGACCGCGCCATTCAAAAAGGTCTGGTTTTTACACCTCGAGGTGTTCATTTTTACACCTTTTGATGTGTTGAAAAGTACACTTTTTAGGCTGTGAATAGTTACACATCGGGTATTAGAGTCTGATCCAATGAACATGAAAAGGTGTTCTATTTTACACCTTTTTTTCTGAGTGTATCTCTTTTGTCTTCTTCTTCATCTATCGTCGAGTCTTGGTCATCTCCATTCTGAGTGCTCCAACAGAGTGGTGAAAAGGGAGAAGGAGAGGGAGAGGGAAGAATGGGTCTCTTCTCGTATTTGAGTCAATCTATATATGGAAGAAGGAGGAAGGAGTTAGTTGTAATGGGGTGAGAGACGAAGTAAAGAAGAGAGAGAGAAGGCTTCTTTATATATCTCCCCATCTCCTCTCTTCCTCTCCCACATAGAGAGTATACATATTACATTGCATATCCATCATTCCTTTGTATATTCTAATTCTTTTGACTAGATGGAATAGTATATGAAGGATGAGATACTGTATGTACTGTAGATAGAGGAAGGGAGGGGGTGGATATCAGAAGGTGGTTCTACTCTTATAAAGGATGAAGTAATAGATATGGAGTGTTGTATCTTTCAACCCTCTTCATCCATGTTTCTCTTCTCTCTCGCTCGCTCTCTTTCTCTCCCCCTCTCCCTCTCTCTCTCCCTCTATCTCTCCCTCTCCCTCTCTCTCTCCCTCTCTTCCTCTCTCTCTCTTCCTCTCTCTCTCTCTCTCCCTCTCTTCCTCTATCTCTCTCCCTCTCTCTCCCTCTCTCTCTCCTTCTCTCTCCCTCTCTCTCTTCCTCTCCCTCTCCCTTTCCCCCTATTCTTCTTCTTCTTCTTCTTCTCTCAATAGACGAAGGATATCATGTTTTGTGTATTAGAATTTGTATATGTCTTTATGTATAGATATCCCTTCATCTTCATCTACTCCTTCCATATCATCATCATATGAGACATATCTCTATTCTTCTCTTCCATCTTTATCTCATCCTCTTTTTGTCCATCCTCGTTGTATTCTGCAATGAAAACTCCTATTCCCTTGAGAGGAAAAGGGAGAGGAAAAGGGAGAGGGAGAGGGAGAGGAAGAGGGAGAGGGAGAGGAAGAGGAAGAGGGAGAGGGAGAGAGAGGAGGCATTATGGTGGAGGAGTAGAATGAGTCATGTCATTTTCTAATCTAACATGATCTTATACTATCTCTAATCTCTACAATGATATCAATTGATCTATTTCTTCTATTATACATTATATATATTATGTATTGCACTCTCATATATTATTTCATTCACAATGGCTTGTACTATTGAACTTACAAGTTAAAAAAACAGGTAGGGGTGTTTAAACTTACTTAGATACTTAGACGTATAGTTGTCGGCTGAGGGCGAAGCCCTTAGCGCTGAACACACGTCTTCCAAAGTGTGCGGTCTTGAGCTGTAGTTGACCAGTGTCGATGCGGGATATCGAGGCGTTTGAAGTGGTCGCTCCAGCGGGTGGCTGGGCAGCCGAGTGTCCTTTTCACGTCTCTTGGGTACCGTGTCGTGACCCTCGTCGTCCATCGATCGTCATTCCTCCTCATCACGTGTCCTGCTCATCGATGTTTCGCTCCCTTCGCGTATTCGACAGCGTCTCGAATCCCGGATTCTCTCCTCATATCACCACTCCGGTCCTTATATATATATATTTTATCTACATGCACACGCATGCAACGACACATGAAAATGATATGAACAAAAATAAATAGGTGATGATAATGACTTCGCTATCTAGAAGAAATAAATAAATGAAAGGTGACTCGGGGCGGGGGGTGGGGGGGGGGGGGGGTTGAAAGGGATCTCCATACTTGATCAGTGGTCCCACTCGTAGATTATCTTGATTGCACATGGAGCGTGAGCAAGAAGCAGTGGACGAGGCTGCATGGAATGAACAGTGGATGAGGCTGCATGGAACCGTGAGGATTCGGTTATTGTAGATAGTTGAGATGACCAAGACCAAAGATCAGAATGGAGATAAGCAACAAGGTGGAATGGGTAGGTGCTAAAGGAAGAGTAAATATACAATACTTTACACAGAAATGAGATCACTTAATACATTCGAATGTAACAACAGAGATCTGAATTGTCTATGGGAAGAACTAGAAATAATGTGAGGGGGTAACTTCTTGAAAAGTCTACTGGTTCTTAAAGCGAAAGAATGATAACGACAAGTGACACGAGTAAATTCTATATGAATGGCAAAAGTATTGACTCGAGATCTAACCGGTCTAAATGAATACATAGAGGACATGGCTATATTAACTTCCCCTGTCATGATCTGTCTCGCCAGGACAAGATCGTTTAGTGTTCTACGCTCCTTGCTCCCATTGGCTTCTTCTGCTGTGTCCGAGCAGTGATCTCTCGATGGCACGCTGAGCTCTCGTGAGGGCGGTCGTCGTTCCTTTGTTGTCGGCCCAAGTTTCGGCTCCGTAGCAGAGGGCAGGGAGGACTGTCGAGTTGAAGAGGTGCGCACGCAGTTCTCTATCCTTCACCAATCTCGCTGCGTCTTTGATGGATCCGAATGCGGCCCATGCTGCGCTTCTTCTCCTTGCGAGTTCGGGTTTGAGGTTGAGGTCCATTGCGTGTCTGCGTCCGAGATAGATGTAGCTGTCAGTCTCCTTGAGGTCCGTTCCTTGTAGGGAGATTGGATCGGAGATGGCGAAGGCGTTTCGCATGACTTCGGTCTTCGATCGGTTGATGCTGAGTCCGATCTTCTGCCGTCGATTGATATTCCTTTCTTCTCCCAATCCAGGTTCCTCATCGCGTGTTCCAGTGCCGTCGAGAAGAGTTTGGGCGAGATGGTGTCTCCTTGTCGTACTCCTTTTCCGATTGGGATCTCGATGTCTCTGTGGAAGAGTCGGATAGTGGAGGTGGTGTTAGTGTTGCATTTCTCCGGGATGTTAATGTATCCGTGCTGGACTCCGGCTTCGACCAGTGAGTTATACACTCCGTTGAGTTCGACAGAGTCAAACGCTTTCGTGTAGTCGACGAAGACGAGGATCAGTGGGATTTTGTATTCCTTGCATTTCTCGATGATCTGGGTTGCCGTGTGTATGTGGTCCATACATCCGTAGCTCCTCCTGAATCCTGCCTGCTCCACTGGCTGGTACTCGTCGAGGGTGCGCTCCAGTCGGTTGAGGATGACCTTCGTGAAGATCTTGTAGATCTGGCACAGCAGCGTGATGGGTCGATAGTTCTTTATGTCGGCGCAGTCTCCCTTTTTGAAGATAAGGACTGTCCGGGAGGTCCTCCACTGATTGGGAATCTCTTCTTCGGCGAGGTATCGGTTGAATTTTCTGGCGAGGAGTGCGTGGAGATGGTGGCCGCCAGCCTCGAGGAGGTCGCTCGTGATCTTATCCGGGCCAGAAGTTGTCTTCGACTTCAGTGAGCCGATGGCGTGGCGGATCTCTTGTGGGAGGATTGGAGGCATTGGCTCTTGAGTCGGGGTAGGAGTACGGGGGACTGGCGTGTTGGACTTGTAGAGCTCCGTGTAGAAGTCTTTGGTGATCTTCTCAATCTCTTCTCGGGATGTTTTGGGGACTCCGCTGGGGTCTCGAAGAACCGTCATCACAGATCTCGTGTCCGCCATGTCTCGTTTGCATCGCCGAATGCACGCGTGTTTCTCCGCTGCGTCGAACAGTTTGGTGTCCTTGTATCTTCTGAGAGATTCCGTGGTGGCGATTCGACAGAGCTTGTTGATCGTGGCCCTTTCGATGGGGGAGGACTTTGGATCTTGCATGACTCTTGCTCGGTCCTTGAGGAATCTTCGGGCTTTATCGTCGAATCTTCTCTCGATCCGTGTTGTGGGAGGAGCGGTTGCTCGGGCTGCACAGTGGAGAAGGCCTCGGACGAGTGCGTCATAGTGCTCGTCACGGTCGGGATGATCGGTCCAATCGTGTATCCCGATTGACAGGTCGAGGAGTTCTTTGTTGTAGACTGGCGCGGGTCGAGGGGGAGCCGGTGGGTGTCTTTCTTCATCATCTTCTCTCGAAGATGGAGCTTGGCTCTCAAGAGGCGGTGGTCCGATCCAGTGGAGAATCCTGGGACGACAGTCACATGGAAGAGTGTCCATCTCCTGTTGGTGAGGATGTGGTCGAGTTCCTTGTGGGTCTGTCCGTTTGTACTCTCCCAAGTCCATCTGGAAGCAGTTGGCTTCTTGAAGATGCTGTTCCCGTGGAATAGGTGACATCCTTCCATGAGGTCGATCACTCGCTCTCCGTTGTCGTTCGTTGCGTCCGATCCATGGGGTCCTACTCGCGGGTTCGATGAGTGGCTGGCCAGTGTCGCGTTCAAGTCACCGGCGACGATCTTGTGGTAGGCCTTCTCGTTGTGGATCTCCTTCTCGAGTAACTCGTAGAACGACTCCTTTTCTGTGTCCGAGTCGCAGTCCGTGGGGGCGTACGAGCAGAAGATCGCCATCTTCGAGTGACGCATCTTCAGTACAATTTTGGCGAGTCGGGGGGTGTACAGAGAAAAGCTGTCGACGAGCTTCTCGATGGAGCGATGGACAAGGAATCCGACTCCTCCGATGTTCTTATTGTCGACCTTGGCTCCAATGATGAGGAGATCTCCGTTGGCTGTCTTCTTCGTGTACTCCGCGCGTGACTTCGTCTCTTGCAGACAGATCACATCGTATCTGAGCTTCTCTGACGTCTCGAGGAGAACACGAAGGTCTGCTTCTGCGCTGATGGTTCGGCAGTTGTACGTGGCGACGTAGAAGCAATCGTGATGGCGGGGGGGGGGGGTCATTGGTTGGTCGTGTGTACTTGTGTTCCTGCGGCAGTTTTGGTCTACAGGTCCCTTCGGGGATCCGGGGCTTCCAGTACACGTGGTGCTCCTTCTCCCTTCTGTGCCGCTCCGGACCCTCTTCTTAGTGCGTGTTGCAGCAGTGTTGGGTGAACCGGCGTCGGGGTTGCTAGTCCATGGACGCCGGTGCCGCCTACGTTGGCCGGGGTGCGAGTGCGGTGCAGTGCTCACCGTTCACCCCCCTACCACGGTGAGGTGTTGGTCGGGCTTTAGGGGGGGGGGGGGGGTGTTTAAAACTTAATAAAAAATGGGAATACCGTGATCTTCTTATTCTGCGATTATAGTTGCGATTAGAGTCGTTGAATTTCTATCTACCGTATCCCCCATTCCATATCAACCATCTACCGTATCTCCCATTCCATATCAACCATCTACCATATCCCCCATTCCATATCAACCATCTATCATATCCCCCATTCCATATCAACCATCTACCGTATACCCCATTCCATATCAACCATCTACCATATCCCCCATTCCATATCAACCATCTACCATATCCCCCATTCCATATCAACCATCTACCGTATACCCCATTCCATATCAACCATCTACCGTATACCCCATTCCATATCAACCATCTACCATATCCCCCATTCCATATCAACCATCTACCATATCCCCCATTCCATATCAACCATCTACCGTATACCCCATTCCATATCAACCATCTACCATATCCCCCATTCCATATCAACCATCTACCATATCCCCCATTCCATATCAACCATCTACCGTATCCCCCATTCCATATCAACCATCTACCATATCCCCCATTCCATATCAACCATCTACCATATCCCCCATTCCATATCAACCATCTACCGTATACCCCATTCCATATCAACCATCTACCATATCCCCCATCCCATATCAACCATCTACCGTATCCCTCCCCCATTCTCTTCCATATGCATATATTCATTGTATATTATCATTTATTCTATCGTCAGAAGGTGGAAAGGGACCTTGAGCACACCAAACACTGTGTGAATGAATGGATAGATCTCCATCCTATTTCTCCCCTCCTCTCTACCTCTCCCTTTTCCCTCTCTCCCTCTCCTCTCCCTCTCCCTCTCCTCTCCCTCTCGCTCTCCTCTCCCTCTCCCTCTCCCTCTCACTCTCCATCACTTCGTCCTATCCATCTGTGCGACAAATCTCTTGTATGCCTATCTAATCTTCTTCTTTTATTCGTTAATCAACTGATCTTCGAGTATTGTCATTCATATTATTCATTTTCTCTCATATTTATCATATCTTTCATCCATTCAATATATTCATTCATTCATTTTTTTGCTAAAAGCGTCCACTCTTTTTACAAACTTAGCGCCACTTTTTCTGTTTTATTTAGAACTTTTGAAGATAATATTATATGAGTGTATATCATCTTCATATCTTATATTTGATTTGATTGAAGAGTGAATGAATTACAATCTTCTTTGTCTACTTTTACATTCCTTCATCGTCTCAATCAGACTACAACCATACAAGTTTACAATGACTCTTTCTATCTCTCTATCCATTTCTTCTTTTCTTTCTAACTATATCCATATCCAACTATATATATATACTCTAACCTTCCTATCTATATCGGATATGGATTCTTCATTTTCTTTTCCTTTCCTTATGATTATCGTTACAGTATTCATTCTCCTATTCAATCGGATAATGGTGTGATAGAGAAGAAGACTTTATTGATTCATAATCGATTGAATAAAGAAGAAGAAGAAGAAGAAGAAGAAGAGGGAAAAGGAATAGAATCAATAATGAATGTCACTCCATCATCTAATCAATCTAATGATTCTATTCAAATAATAAAGAATGGAATGAATTGTACTACTATATCTTCAAGTCAGTCTATATATATACTATCTATATTTCAATAGAGATATCTTATTTCATGAAAACAATTGGGATTTGATATTAATTATGATGTTGATGATATTGATGACAATGATCACAGATAGAGAGAGAGAGATTGATAGACAATTCCCATTAGGTTTCTTTCATATCATTATTATTCTTTTCTTTTATTATACTACATTCATTGTATATGGAAGGAATGAAGGGATTGTCTTCTCATCTCCCACTTATTCACATTCTCATTCCTTCTTATTCTTTTTGTTCATTTCGTTGTTGGTAATAGGAGTGAGAGGAGTAATGGAGAGGAAGGAAAGGAGGGGAGGGAGGGGAGGGAGAGAGAAGAATGAGATGAAGATTAGTTTGTATCTATACATAATCTTATGATGAGAGAAGAAGAAGAATGAGAATATGGAATGGTGAAGACCATATACTCAATACTCTTTCATATATTTCATTATTCTATCTATCTATCTATTGATTGATTGATTATAGGACGTCGTCGACCTCCTCCTCGTGTACTATTTCCTCGTTATTCTCAAATGTCATCATCATCTCAATCAATAAAATCTATTGCTCCTCTTGCTACACCTGAACCATTGGATGTTGCTAATGAATATTCTATTGTACAGGTTAATCATTCTATCTGTATTATATATGTATTGATTATCAATTGGATGAATATAGTATATTTGATGATTGGAATAGATGAATCATTCATTTATCATTAGAGAATAGAGAATATGAAGATGGAGTGGATGAGAAATAGAGGAGATGGATAGAATGGCTCAGAAGATATTGGACAAATAGGAAGCCGTATCTTGTACCCCCCCCCCTTTTCCCTCTATATCTCTCCCTCTCCTTCTCCATCTCTCCCTCTCCCTACCCCCCTCCCTCTCCCTCTCCCATTCTTCGTTTCTTACACAGTAACGAGTGAATTGAGTTGTGGTAGATGAAGTTATAAGGGGGGGGGGGGGAGAAGATGGTTTTGTGTAGATTCATTGTAGAGTATGATATAGGACTCTCTGAACAATAAATTGTGGCAAACTTGTACTTTTTGCATGTGTGTGACAAAGATTGACAACTTTATCGGAGAAGTTTGTTGTCAGACATCAGAAAGTATAAAGATTGTTGTCATAAATAAATGTGGTAACAATTAGTGACAATTTTGTAGACAGACAACAAAACAAAGGGTGAAATTAGTCAAACGTAGAAGAGCAGTGAAATGACTACAGAAAAGTCTTGATCTGTAGTCAGACAATAAAAAAGGTAAATTTTGCGGTCAGTCAGCCTAAATGAATCTAGTGACAACAAAACATGGAAACAATCTTGTCTGACAACAAAAATTGTAGAAAATGTCGACCAAAAAAGAATATGACAACAAAATGGACAGAGTTTGTTGTCTGACAGCAAAATGAGCTCATTTTGTGACCAACTTGCATTCCCGAGAAAAAGACTCGAATTTGCTGTCCGACAACAAATTCTTCTTGATATTTCAATAAATATTGAATGATTACATAGATTTTCTTATCCTACGACACCTTCTCTATGAACTACAACAAGAACGAGGAAATTAGTACAATCACAGCGTTCTCATGACTTTCAAAGCAAGAACGACCGCTCAACATACAAACTCTCTCGAATACAATGGTCTCTCCTTTGTCTTGCTTTGGAAGAAAAATGGCTTGGACCAGAATACTGTGCAATACATGGACGAATACAATGATTATGATAATTAGTGATGAATCCAATAGAATATAATCGATAAATACGACAATAAATCGATGCTACCTCTTCTCCGAAAGCCCGCGCCTTTGCATCGATACGTCTGAACGTCTTCTCGCATGGCTGAACGCTCAAAATTAATTAACGATGAAATATTCGAACTGAATTCCGAATTATGACGCAAAACACCAACATAACGGTACGGGAGGTAAGTAAGGCGATGTACATTGATTCCCAAGTGAAAATACAGCACAGATTTAAACAAAATAATCAAATAACAAGAATAAATCTAAATTCGAATTTATTCTACGTTCAGAGCCGGAATAGGAGCCGTTATTTGGGGGGAAACAATATCTTCCCTAAACAACGGCTCCTGTTCCGGCTCTGAGTAGAATTAATTCGAATTTAGTCTTATTCTTGTTATTTGATTATTTTGTTTAAATCTGTGCTGTATTTTCACTTGGGAATCAATGTACATCGCCTTACTTACCTCCCGTACTGTTATGTTGGTGTTTTGCGTCATAATTCGGAATTCAGTTCGAATATTTCATCGTTAATTAATTTTGAGCGTTCAGCCATGCGAGAAGACGTTCAGACGTATCGATGCAAAGGCGCGGGCTTTCGGAGAAGAGGTAGCATCGATTTATTGTCGTATTTATCGATTATATTCGATTGGATTCATCACTAATTATCATAATCATTGTATTCGTCCATGTATTGTACTAATTTCCTCGTTCTTGTTGTAGTTCATAGAGAAGGTGTCGTAGGATAAGAAAATCTATGTAATCATTCAATATTTATTGAAATATCAAGAAGAATTTGTTGTCGGACAGCAAATTCGAGTCTTTTTCTCGGGAATGCAAGTTGGTCACAAAATGAGCTCATTTTGCTGTCAGACAACAAACTCTGTCCATTTTGTTGCCAAACCATATTCATTTTTTGGTCAACATTTTCCACATTTTTTGTTGTCAGACAAGATTATTTCCATGTTTTGTTGTCACTAGATTCGTTGACTGCAAAATTTACTATTTTTGTTGTCTGCCTACAAAATAGTCACTAATTGTTACCATATTTATTTATTTATTGCATTGACAACAATCGTTATACTTTTTGATGTCTGACAACATACTTTTCCGATAAATTGGTCAATCGAAAGTCGTTGTCACATACTAGCAAAAAGAACAAGTTTGCCACAATTTATTGTTCAGAGAGTCCTATATGAGAATGAATGAATCTATCTCTATTCATTCATTCATACAATATAGATACTCTTATTATTATTCATTTCTCTTCTCTTCTATATCCAATCCCCAATATGACAACGATCACATCATTCGGGGACAATTTTTGTCGTTGGAAATTAAATTCAGGGTTGGGTGCAAAAATCTTGTGTGTAGACGCAAACATTTCATTTTTTAATTAATTTTGGCTAAATTATTTCAATTGTTGAGTTAATTTAGGCTAAACCGGGTGGGTGTTGTGTCTTGCCGCCCACGTATAGATGATATAATAAGAAGTTACCCAAGGGACATTTTCAAAAAGTATCCCCCTCTCTCTCCCTCTCCATCTCCCCCTCTATCTATTCAACTCCCCTCCCTTTCTTCCACTCATCTTTTTACTCCAAATCTGTTATCATTACTAACTTCCTTTGGTTCATTTTGTAGAAATGCTAATAATTGATTGAAGTAGTTATACTGGGTTATCTTCATTGTGTGGAATCTTATGTTAGTATTGTGCTTGGTTATGCCATAGGTTAAACGAAGAGTTGGGTCATGTTGTTTATCGGTCAGACGCCTTTCGGGTATTCAACCCATCATCACTGAGTGAATGCTAATAATGTTGATGAATATGACTAAAGATATATTAAATTGAGATAATACTAATGATTATAGGAGAATGGAGGATCATCTTCTGATGATTATGATGAGATTGGAGGAATATCATCTATAAGAGATTATAAGATATCTAATAGAGGTATTATATCATTCATTCATTCATTATCTATTATCACAGATAGATTACTGTAGATGGATAGAGTAAGGTGTACTTTTGTTCATTCTAATAATATTCATTATGATTAACAAGGGATGCACCAGTTGCGACGGAAACGATTCAGAAAGCGACCCATATGGGTCGTTAGGGTTGAGGGGGAGACCGCCAAAACTGTTTTCAAAAGTTGCCAAACTGTTCTGGTAGCCGATATTTTCATTCAATATTTTTCAAAATATGCGCCGCTAAAATACCATAACTCTGTGTTGAATGAAGCTGCAGATTCCAAACTTGGCAGAGATAATAGCCCACGAGTTTTCCAAAACATGGTAGAGAATGAGCCCGATCGGTTGAATTTTGAGCAATTTTGCACATACACTATTTTTGCGGAAAGTATAAAAAAGTAAAATGATTTGCTGTGGGACTAAAAGAGCATCCATAGCTATTCTATTATAGGGATCATCTTTTGTCTTCATGATAATTGTCGTGGAAAAGTCTAAGCCTGATCGGACAAATTCAGTCAATTTCGAAAAAAAGCGTGAAACTGGTCTACCATCTTTCTTCAATTATAACTTTTCACGAAAAACACGAAATTTCACGGAACTCTAGTATATTGTCGTCTACTATATATAGAAGACATCTGGCTTTTAAGAGACCGGCTCGGTAAGACTCGAGCATTTTGACCCCCTGCCGGACATTCGCGAGGAATTTCGATCTGGCCCTCAATACTTTCATCGTAGACACATACCAGGGGGAGACCGATGAAAGCTATAGTGAAAATGCCCTTAAGCTCAAACCCGGCTCAAATATGTCACGTTAATTAAAAAATTGAAAAATTCATATCTTTTCAATCGCGATTGATAGGACTTTTATTTCTTTTTATTAGTGAATAACATGTCAAGCACTCTTACAAACACTGCTGAACATTAATATCATATCGTTCTGAATATGTTTTTTCGTGTGTGATTTTCAGATTTTTCTTCTTGTATCCTCGTTGAAGAGATACTGCAAGAAATGCCATAGTGTATATTGTAGCCCTGACGATTATGCACATGGTGGTCACATTCCCTTGGTCAGCCAGTTTGTCATAAGCCTCGAGAATTGCAACTGAATGTGAGATATGCGTAAATTTCAAAAATCGAAAATTAAATTTCTTGAAATTCGCAAGACTAAGAGGTAGCTTTATTATATCATTTTACTCGTAGTGATGCGCGTACATAGGGAAAATATACAAATAGACTCGGACTACATTTTTAAAAAATTGAGAAAAATAATTATTTTATTTTTATTTTTTCAACTCCCACATTCAGTCGACCGTCAAGCATAGGTGGGCATGATGGGGGAAAGGCTGTGCGCAAACCGGGGAAGGGTGAGGCAAGGCTGTGCGCATGGCTATTTTTTGACGAATTCGACTGGAAATTGTCCGATTTTTGCGAGGAAAGGCTAAGCGCAAGTCCCCCATGGGAAGGCAAGGCTGTGCGCAAAAAATATTCGTTTTCACGCGCCCACCTATGCCGTCAAGGCAAGTTGATTCATAGGGCGAATGGTGGCTGATGCATGTGCGTTTGCATAAACAACTGCAGCATGAAGAATCGTCGTTTCGTAGATCTAGAATTTATTTTTTTATTTATCAAAGTTGAATATTTATATGTTTCTTTCATATAAATCGGTTGGAAGGTGGCGTATGGCAACCAAAGCTGTACCATTGTTATCAGTGGGAGTGAACTGTACTTGAATACCATAATCGCCAGGAATCGCGAACTGATTTTTTTTCAGTCGACCCATTATTTTCAACCATGACCCCGGGTTCATGGTTGAGAATGGCTGAGGTCGAAAAATTCATGACGATCCCAGGCCAAATACTATATGGCATTATATCAACACTGGGCCAACTTTTATTTTTATGGATACCATAACTCGAATTACCGTAATCTAGCTACCGTGTCCTATAATAATGTGGTGAGATTCTCGGAAAATTGAGGTGCGTGCATTAGCATTACGGTAATTCGAGTTATGGTATCCATAAAAATAAATTTTCCGAGAATTTCACCACATTAATATAGGATACGGTAGCTAGATTACGGTAATTCGAGTTATGGTATCCATAAAAATAAAAGTTGGCCCACTGTTGATATAATGCCATATAGTATTTGGTCTGGGATCATCATGAATTTTGACCTCAGCCTTTCTCAACCATGAACCCGGGGTCATGGTTGATAATCATGGGTCTACTGAAAAAAAAATCAGTTCGCGATTCCTGGCGATTACGGTAGTTCAATACCGTATACACCTACTGATAAAAATGGTATAGCTTTGGATGCAGTACCTTCCAACCGATTTATATGAAAGAAACATATAAATATTCAACTTTGATAAATAAAAAAAATAAATTCTAGATCTACGAAACGACGATTCTTCATGCTGTAGTTGTTTATGCAAACGCACATGCATCAGCCACCATTCGCCCTATGAATCAACTTGCCTTGACGGTCGACTGAATGTGGGAGTTGAAAAAATAAAAATAAAATAATTATTTTTCTCAATTTTTTAAAAACGTAGTCCGAGTCTATTTGTATATTTTTCCTATGTACACGCATCACTACGAGAAAATGATATAATAAAGCTACCTCTTACTCTTGCGAATTTCAAGAAATTTAATTTTCGATTTTTGCAATTTACACATATCTCACATTCAGTTGCACTTCTCGATGACTCTGAAAACTTGGATTGCCAAGGGAATGTGACCACTATGTACAGAATTGTCAGGGCTACAATATGCACTATGTCATTACCTGCCGTCTCTCTTCAACGAGGATAGAAGACCAAAAATCCGAAAATCAGTCACGAAAAAACATATTCAGAACGATATGAAATTACTGCTCAGCTGTGTTTATAAGAGTGCATGACATGTTATTCACCAATAAAAAGAAATAAAAGTCCTAGCTATCAAGATTTAAAAGTTATCAATTTTTAAATTTTTCATTTCATGCGGCATATGTGAGCCGGGTTTGAGCCTAAGGGCATTTTCACTATAACTTTCATCGGTCTGCCCCCGGTATGTGTCTATGATGAAAGTATTGAGGGCCAGATCGAAAGTCTTGGCGAATGTCCGGACCATGCTCGAGGGGGTCTCAAAATAAGAAAAAATAAATTTTTAAAATTTCCCAGAATTCAACTGATCGGGCTCATACTAGACCAGGTTTTGTATCACTCATGGGGTATTGTCTCTGCCAAGTTTGAAACCTGCAGCTTCATTGAACACATAGTAATGGCATTTTATTCGCTCATGCATTGGAAATATTGATTGAAAATATCAATTACCAGAACAGTTTGGCAACTTTTGAACACAGTTTTGGCGGTCTCCCCCTCAACCCTAACGACTCATATGGGTCGCTTTCAGAATCGTTTCCGTCGCAACTGGTACTTCCCTTGTAAGTTTAATAAATTTGTTGTTGTTGTTATTCATTTGTGTTGAATGTATTCATATATGCTTATTGTAATGGATGATAGTCTTGTACTTCATTCAGATATATCTACTACTAATACATCTACAACAACTACTATTCCTTCTTTATCTTCATCTAAAATCATTCATAATCCTACCACGAATCTCTCCCCTACAGTATCGAGTAGTAGGACGATGGCATATTGTCCTCCATTACATGAACCATCATATCCTCTTCCATCAACAAGTTCTCCATCAAGATTTGATCCTTCATCATCAAATGGAAAGAATGATAAGATATATCATAGTAATCTTATGAATAAGAAGAACTTATCACAAGGTTCATCATCATCATCATTCTTATCAATAACTCCATCATCATCTACTCATCCTTTATCTAATCGATCATTAACTATGGATATCATTAATATGGATGCTGTATCTCGAGCTAGAGCTAAAGTAGGAGTATTGAATAGAGGAAGAGGAACTATAAGGAATTCAATATCAGCTGAATCATTAGATGAAAGAGGAGATGATAATAATGGAGATAAGAAGAAGATATCATTTGTAAGGAAGATTAAATCATCATTTAGAAGAAGAGGAAGAGATATTAGTGTTGATAATAAAAGAGATTATTGTAATGATGGAAGATGTCATGATGATGCTCCTATTAGTCTACCTCATAGTCCTTCTATTGGACAAAGAAGAAGAATTGAACATCATAAGAAGAATACTCTACCTATTCTTATCATGAATACTCCTACTACATCTGGTAAGTACTGTATCTATGTCATTGTCATAGTACTGTAGTTGTGGTAGTGTACTGTATGTCAGTTGTCATTGTGGTAGTATTGATTGGTTAGATGAGGGTAGATAAGAAAGGTAGATGAGAGATATGGATAGTATTGATTGATTTATTGATTGATTTATTATAGATGTAGTATCATCATCAGAAAGAAGTTGGGCATCAGCTGGTATATCATGGTTAACTGGAAGAAGTCCTAATAGAAGAAGAAAAGATACAAGTGGAGATATTAGAGATAGAGAAAGTAGTCCACCTTCACCTCCATTACATTCATTATCTATTGATGATAAAGAAAAAGTACCTACCTTTGTTGTCAATGCTATACGATTGATTGAACAGGTGCGGTAGTAGTAGTAATACTATAGATGATATATTGATTGATTATAGGAAGGAGGATTATCATCTGAAGGAATCTATAGATTATCTGGTAGTAAGAGTCAACAAGAGGAATTGGAACAAAGATTGTCAGTTACTGTAAGTAATTTCTTCCTTTTATTCGTTTCACTTTTTCATATTTTATGATATAGGAATATCAGTCATAATGTTTGATAAAACTACTTTAAAAATGATCTTCATAATAATATAATGATGAAATGAATGTAATTAAGGATTCGAAGATATCTGATCCAGTTGATGTTTATTCAGTAGCAGTTGCATTAAAGAACTTCTTTAATCGATTACCTGAACCAATCATTGAAAGATCAATACAAAATGCACTACTTTCTACTCAAAATGTTAGTTCATTATTCATTATCTATATGATATCAATTATGGCTATAGATAGATACTATGCGATCGATTCTTCAATCTCTTCCATTAATCAATCGAACACTTCTCATATATCTATGTACTCATCTTGATAAGGTATGTCTACTCTTATTCAACATATTTCAATAATCAATAATACATATTCAACCGATAATCAGTCAATATATTATAGGTTGCGAGTACTCCATCATCAGCAATGTCTTATACTAATCTATCGATTGTTTGGATGCCTGCTCTTATGCAGCCTGAGTTCACTAATCTTGAGAGTCTTACAACGACTGTAGAACAATATAAGGTATACAGAACTTCATCATTTATATCCTAATTATTAATTAATTCCAGAAAACTATACAGATTTTATTAGAGAATTGGCGTCGTATTCTACCTCTAGATGATACACGTCTATGATTTTTCTAATCATTCATTTATTTATAATGTAATATTATATTTCATATGTTTCATTCTCCAATTTCTTACTACATTTATCTACAGTATACCATTGATGATATCTCATTTTGTCATAATTATCGTTCATCCCGATTACGATATATCTTCATTCATCAATCAGTCATAATTTATCGATTGATCACCACTGCATTTACCGTATCCCTTTTAAAATGGACAAACTCTGCTATTTGAAAACTTAAAGTCTACTTAATACGTCACTGACTTGAAGCTAAGATAAACATACTTTACGTTTTAAAATAGCAGAGAATAACAATGATTTAGATTGAGACTTTCCCTTCTTAATTCTATCTTTCCAATTATCATTTCTTCTAAAAATAGACTGAAGATCTCTTATTAGTATGATTTTGTTCCATTGTACTTTCTTCTTATTCTTCTTCTATAGTCTAGTCTTTACAGGTCACAAATCATACCGGTAATACACAATAGATTGACTATCTATCAAATAGAGAATATAATAACTTTATTATTGATAAATCTTTTTATCTTGTTAAGATAAATCGCAAGAAGTGTATATAAAACACTATCTGAGAGAATTCAACAACTGGAATATTTCTGGCAATAAATTTTTCGCACCCCGCACCCCGCACCCCGCACCCCGTCTGTGTGCGATATTCCGCACCCCGGGGTGCAGTATATCGCACACAAATGTAAGTATATTTATTTTTTGCTAATTCTTTATTTTCTGGAGTTGGTGAGTACTTTATTCGCTGTGATATAAATTTAAATTCCAATAGCATCATAATCAAACCTCAGCCAGTCTTTTTATTCACATGTTACACACTTTGAATCAGATTTGGCCTCAATTCTAGATCGTTATTCTTTTATCACTTAGCTCTGCAAAATTTTCAACGAAATCTCAAATGGAAACTTAACAACGTGAGATAATTAGTATAGGGTGATGGAGGTTCGTCCCATTATCGGTATCATATGATGGTCAAAAACTAGCCATGGAGCTGCTCGTTCAGAGGAAGACAGTTGTAGATACGGCCTGCAATCGAATTCCGTAATCCTTCCGTCAAGCTACAGCACTCCATTAGTCATGAAAAAAATTATGCATGAAAGACAATACGGCGCTTCTTCCGATAACAAGGTTGCTATCTAGCAATATTTTCGTTAGCACATGAAGAAACAACCGATGAAATGTAAACGTTGTTTAATATTTGAGTATTTTTCAAAAATGGGGTTTCTATTTACTATTTGTTGTCTATGTCCGGTATATCTTAAATATGATGCGAAATTGATGACGAATATGTTATCGAAAGAATGTCGACAATATTTATATACAATAGGAAAATAAATTAATCATAAAGGAAGAATATACTTGTAATAATAGAATTGCATAGCATTACTGATTACTCCAAGTAGTACAGTCAATATGTTTGCCCAGCATTTAGTTGCATTTACAGCTGTATCTTGCTGGTCACACAAGTATCTTTCTAAAAGTTACCGTAACCTATTAGCCGCGAAGATTACCTTAACCTTGCAGCCCTTAAAACTACAGTAACCTTCAACCATTACCATACCAAGAGGCGACTTCGATCAAATGAATGAGAGCCATGATGATGGATGATGATCGCTGAGAGCGCTCCAGTGGACACGGAGACCGAACGAAGATTGAATAAATACTGCAGACATGTCGACTACGATAAGATACGGTAGATTTTTATGGAATAACGCAAGATACGGTAGATGTATGTGGAGTACGGAAGTGAGTAAGAGTACGGTATAATCGAGCAACTCCTGATAGGGATCAAAGATCGATAAGCAAAGTTCAACGATCAAAGACCAACACATTCAGCAAGTGCTCTCCTTGATTATGACCGCCGTATGCTTGATGATCCGCTTGCACGTATACATAAGCAGGCCATCTTTGTAGTGGTCAGTGTACATGGTCAACTACAGTAATGATAAGAGATCAAATATGAGAGATTCTTTAGTCCATGGATCTCTGGGGGCTATGTGTTTACAAAATGGGGGGCGATCATTTGCACAACGATCATTTGCACAACGGATCATAGATCGGTTAGGATTTGGCGTATGGCAACCAAAGTTGTATCATTGTTATCAGTGGGAGTGTACGGTATTGTGCTACCGTACCCGTCGGGAATCGCGAACTGATTTTTTTCAATCTACCCATGACCCGGGGTTCATGGTCGAAAATGGCCGAAGTCGAAATATTCATGAAACTCCGGGACCAAATACTAGTTGCCATTATGTCAACAGTGAGCCAACATTTATCTTTCTGGATCCCGTAACCCGAACTACCGTAATCTAGCTACCGTACCCTACAATATTATAGTGAAATTCACGGCAAATTCCAGTTTGATTACGGTAGTTCGGGTTACGGTATCCAGAAAGACAAATCTTGGCTCAGTGTTGATATAATTGCAACTAGTATTTGATCTCGGGTCATCATGAATTTTATCTTATCGTAGTCCACATACATCTACCGTATCCTGTCGTACTCCACATACATCTACCGTATCTTATCGTAGTCCACATACATCTACCGTATCCTGTCGTACTCCATGTAAATCTACCGTATCTTATCGTAGTCCACATACATCTACCGTATCCTGTCGTACTCCATATACATACATCTACCGTATCTTGCGTTACTCCATAAAAATCTACCGTATCTTATCGTAGTCGACATGTCTGTAGTATTTATTCAATCTTCGTTCGGTCTCCGTGTCCACTGGAGCGCTCTCAGCGATCATCATCCATCATCATGGCTCTCATTCATTTGATCGAAGTCGCCTCTTGGTATGGTAATGGTTGAAGGTTACTGTAGTTTTAAGGGCTGCAAGGTTAAGGTAATCTTCGCGGCTAATAGGTTACGGTAACTTTTAGAAAGATACTTGTGTGACCAGCAAGATACAGCTGTAAATGCAACTAAATGCTGGGCAAACATATTGACTGTACTACTTGGAGTAATCAGTAATGCTATGCAATTCTATTATTACAAGTATATTCTTCCTTTATGATTAATTTATTTTCCTATTGTATATAAATATTGTCGACATTCTTTCGATAACATATTCGTCATCAATTTCGCATCATATTTAAGATATACCGGACATAGACAACAAATAGTAAATAGAAACCCCATTTTTGAAAAATACTCAAATATTAAACAACGTTTACATTTCATCGGTTGTTTCTTCATGTGCTAACGAAAATATTGCTAGATAGCAACCTTGTTATCGGAAGAAGCGCCGTATTGTCTTTCATGCATAATTTTTTTCATGACTAATGGAGTACTGTAGCTTGACGGAAGGATTACGGAATTCGATTGCAGGCCGTATCTACAACTGTCTTCCTCTGAACGAGCAGCTCCATGGCTAGTTTTTGACCATCATATGATACCGATAATGGGACGAACCTCCATCACCCTATACTAATTATCTCATGTTGTTAAGTTTCCATTTGAGATTTCGTTGAAAATTTTGCAGAGCTAAGTGATAAAAGAATAACGATCTAGAATTGAGGCCAAATCTGATTCAAAGTGTGTAACATGTGAATAAAAAGACTGGCTGAGGTTTGATTATGATGCTATTGGAATTTAAATTTATATCACAGCGAATAAAGTACTCACCAACTCCAGAAAATAAAGAATTAGCAAAAAATAAATATACTTACATTTGTGTGCGATATACTGCACCCCGGGGTGCGGAATATCGCACACAGACGGGGTGCGGGGTGCGGGGTGCGGGGTGCGAAAAATTAACTGCCATATTTCTTGGTATCGATGAAAAATGATTTTTTCTGTCTTATGAGAGACTATCTGGCTCAAGTGATATTCTCTTGGCACTTGGCCAAAAAGTGATAGGAACCGAACGGGCCCAAATTGTGCATAGGTGTAGTATGGGGTGGCATGAGATCACAGACGGAGTTAGGGTTCGTCATATCAGTTCCTTCGCTAAATAACGTAAGTTCAACATAATGGCATCAAAATTTCAAAGTTTACGGATTCGTTCGATATGTGTATGCGACGATGGGTAATAATAAGCAGATAAATTACACCAAGTCTCATCCCGGTCCAAAACCGTGAGGCCCAGAAAAAAATAAAAAACCAATAAAAAATTAGTTTTATTTTTCCTACAAATGCCTCTCGGTGGGTGACTTTTTTTATTTCTTTAATTTGACGAGTATTCATTAATGTAACTCATATATGAAAATGAACTAAAACAAATGGGTACAAATTTGCCTTCTTCCCGAAAAACCACGACTAATTCGCCTTTTTTATCGCAAACTGAGCACCATAATGCAAATGCGGAAATTCAAAATACTTCATTTTTTCATATTTTTATCTAAAAATAGTGTCATATTACTCCTTTGATATTCAGATATCAAACAAAATATAAAAGAAAACAATAATATAATACCGAAAACGAATGAAAACATACTATGATTGAATTTCCGCATTTGCATTACCGTAACCGGCACACGCTTAATCGGCTCAGTTTGCGATAAAAAGGCGAATTAGTCGTGGTTTTTCGGGAAGAAGGCAAATTTGTACCCATTTGTTTTAGTTCATTTTCATATATGAGTTACATTAATGAATACTCGTCAAATTAAAGAAATAAAAAAAGTCACCCACCGAGAGGCATTTGTAGGAAAAATAAAACAAAAAATAAAACAAATTTATTATTGGTTTTTAAATTTTTTCTGGGCCTCACGGTTTTGGACCGGAATGAGACTTGGTGTAATTTACCTGCTTATTATTACCCATCGTCGCATACACATATCGAACGAATCCGTAAACTTTGAAATTTTGATGCCATTATGTTGAACTTACGTTATTTAGCGAAGGAGCAGATATGACGAACCCTAACTCCGTCTGTGATCTCATGCCACCCCATACTACACCTATGCACAATTTGGGCCCGATCGGTTCCTATCACTTTTTGACCAAGTGCCAAGCCATAAGCAAAATATGTTCACTGAGTCAGATAGTCTCTCTTATGTGTGATAATTACAGGCTCCATGAGTGTAGTTCACTGGTACTTGGAAATTGCTTCCAATTGAAAATTCGCTTCAGGGGGTGACCACACAACGATTTGGCGCCTTTTCCTAAAAAGTTTATTTCGAATCCAATCGATTCGGGAGTGGATGCAATCGACTCCTTGCCTAATTCTAAGAAACTATTGTCGAGGAGAGTTTTTTGATCAACGGTCAACGAAGGCTGGAATCAGGAAATTTCGAAAAAAAATTCACATTAAATTAATTCTCACTATTTTCCCATGGAGAAAGTAAATTTTTTATTTGCTCAATCGCTTCTACATATCATAACACATCTTCAGTTTAAAAAGTGTAATTTATAAAAAATGGGAAATTTATGCGCGAATCAATTTTGTTCGTTGAACTTAATTGTGGTGAGGATTGGCGACTTTTCATAAAAAGTTTATTTCGAATCTAATCGATTCGGGAGTGGGCGCATTCGAATCCTTGACTAATTCTAAGAAACTATTGCTGAGGAGAGTTTTTCGATCAACGGTCAACGAACGCTGGAATTGGTAATTTTCGAAAAAAAAATGTTTACATTAAATTAATTCTCACTATTTTCCCATGGCGAATGTAAACTTTTTATTTGCTCAATCGCTGCTACATATCATAAGCGCGTATACGAATAAGTAAATAGAATAAAAATTACATCACAATGATGATTAGAATAGTGAACAACACTGCCCAACTACAGCTACACTCCGAACCACCGGATGAACAGTCAAATACTCGTGTCATTGCGTTGAAATACGCACGAAACAAGCAGAAAAGCGACAAAAAATCGATTAGGAAATCTCGCCTTCTTGCCCTTACCGTAATTCCTCACCATAATTCATACAACAACGACAAAATTGATTCGAACACAAATTTATATTTTTTTATAAATTACACTTTTTTAACTGAAGATGTGTTATGATATGTAGCAGCGATTGAGCAGATAAAAAGTTTACATTCGCCATGGGAAAACTGTGAGAATTAATTTAATGTAAACATTTTTTTTCCGAAAATTACCAATTCCAGCGTTCGTTGACCGTTGATCGAAAAACTCTCCTCGACAATAGTTTCTTAGAATTAGGCAAGGAGTCGATTGCATCCACTCCCGAATCGATTAGATTCGAAATAAACTTTTTAGGAAAAGGCGCCAAATCGTTGTGTGGTCACCCCCTGAAGCGAATTTTCAATTGGAAGCAATTTCCAAGTACCAGTGAACTACACTCATTGAGCTTGTAATTATCATACATAAAACAGAAAATTCTATTTTTCGGCGATACCGCACCTATGTCGATTTTCTAAGATACCGTGTTATATATTACTAAGTATTTATGTTTATGAAGCTATGATAGTTTATAGATTGGAATGTGTAGATGTAAATAAAATGTGATATGGAAAGTAGATCAATTATTCACTAACCCTTTGTATTGTTTAGAAAGGAACAACTATATATGGTAAGAACTATTGGAAACATTGGTAAAATCAATAGGAATGGAAGGTGGACAAGGATAGATAAGCACAATCGATGGTAGATCAAATGTCGTTCTTTCTCTGCACTCATTAATGAGACACATTTCGTTTCTAGCCAGTAAATCAGAAGTGCTACAGAAAACTGGATATTTAGCAAAGTTTCACAAATTATCTGTGTAGTGCACTCCTTTTTTCCTTTCTGTGGTGTTTCACCACGAGTGTTGGCATACTGTATCCATCTCCAATGTCAGGCGGCAGAATGGAAAGATCACCACCCTCACCGCTCACCACTCACCGCTCACCGCTCACCAGGATCACCACTCACCATGATCACCACAGCTATTTATATTTTTTGATAATTTTTAGGCCAATAATTTCAATTTTTATTTTCTTCGCCTGCTTCTACTAGTTGTTTCTTCTATTCGTCATATTTGCTACAATAACGCAGGTACGTAATAATAATTCTTTATTCAGCTTTTTTTCCAGTTTGTTCATGCAATTGTTATTTATTTATGTCTACAAATTAAATGTAAAGGTTAGTTCAAATTTTCTTATTTCACATGCAACATTTCTGCCTGAAATTCCCCTTTCAATTGTGTTGTTGTATTGATGTGCCACATTGATTGGGGAAGTTTTGTCAGACTTGTCCAGTGAAATAAAGAATATTTAATTTATATCATTAAATAGAATAGCTATTATTCGAATAGTCTCTCAACAATATATGCTAATGTTTTTTATATTGATAGTGCTTTATCTCCTGAAAGACGAAATGATCATGATCATTGCTAATTCGAATAAAGATTTTATCTTAATGTTAAACTATCTCATTAGCATAATATTTATTCGACGTTATAGATAAATCGACGTTATAGATAAAAGGACTATTATATTAATTTAATATTGCTCTATACAATCAAAATCGTAATGATCTAATTGATCGTTGGTTAATGATAAATAATTTGCTTTGTCAATTCTCTGGTGTGTTATATCACGCGTGTCACTGATGAATCGAGTAAAATCCGTGGGTGGTTGGCACATTTTCTGACCCCCACATATTAATGCATTTTTTGGTAGTCTATATGGTAACTAAGAGGTAGCCCCGAGCGTTTTTGCATATCTTCATTTTTGACGTCGAGAGACGTCGTCAAACTTTTTGGAGGCCGAAATTTGCAAACTTTGGAGCTCTGTAGCTCTTCGGGGAGTGGTTTTCGTATCGAGTTGTCAACAGAAGAATTTACTAGAACGTCCAGGAGAATGCACCTGCATCATTGGCCGATCGACAATTTAATTAGTATTTTTGTAAATCGATTTTGATAAATGGTTTTTAACAAAAATCGAAGCCGAAGGTTTTCTATAGCTCGATCGACTCATCTTGTCGAGAGGAATTCAACGGTATACTGACCGTTTTTGTATGAGGTTGTGCTCGGAAGATATGAGCATTTCAAGATTTTTTGATAGTGAAATCCGTGTTGTTTCCAGCTCAAGCCATCCTGATTGGCTGATAAACTCTTCTATCAACCTCCCAAATATCTCTCTGTAGTGTAGTGGATAAGATGTCGGCGGATAGTTTTGAAGGTCAGGGGTTCGATTCTCCTTGCCGCAGTGATCTTTTGCTGGTTTATCTTTTGTTGAAATTGAAAGAACTAATAATGAATTTACAAGGCAAATTGAAATGTTTGTGATTATGGAAACCAGAAAAGAGAATACACTTTAACTTTTCAGTTTTAGTAAACTTTAACTGGACGTGGAAGAGAAGAGTTAGAGTCAGGAGCTGGACGATGAGGGAGGAGGGAAAGAATGAAGAGATTGAGGACGAGAAAATTTTTGGAGAACACGAAGATGAATGTTTTAGGATGGTGGTCGAGGAAGAGTGTGATGAAATATTCCTATGAATTTGAATTCTTTCAATTTCAACAAAAGATAAACCAGCAAAAGATCACTGCGGCAAGGAGAATCGAACCCCTGACCTTCAAAACTATCCGCCGACATCTTATCCACTACACTACAGAGAGATATTTGGGAGGTTGATAGAAGAGTTTATCAGCCAATCAGGATGGCTTGAGCTGGAAACAACACGGATTTCACTATCAAAAAATCTTGAAATGCTCATATCTTCCGAGCACAACCTCATACAAAAACGGTCAGTATACCGTTGAATTCCTCTCGACAAGATGAGTCGATCGAGCTATTGAAAACCTTCGGCTTCGATTTTTGTTAAAAACCATTTAACAAAATCGATTTGCAAAAATACTAATTAAAATATCGATCGGCCAATGATGCAGGTGCATTCTCCTGGACGTTCTAGGAAATTCTTCTGTTGACGACTCGATACCAAAACCACACCACGAAGATCTACAGAGCTCCAAAGTTGGCCGATTTTGGCGTCAAAAAAGTTTGACGACGTCTCTCGACGTTGAAAATGAAGTTATGCACAAAAGCTCTTGCTATCTTGTTAGGGACCATATGGACTGCCGAAAAATGACTTCAGCTCATTTTCGACTTTTTCAATGTGCCACCGTTTATTCGAGCCTTACGCGACACGCGTGATATGTACGTTCAAGGGGTTTCACATCCTTATTCTATATTCATTGATGATACGAAGACGTATTATTCTTGTGTTATATGTACGTTCAAGGGGTTTCACATCCTTATTCTATATTCATTGATGATACGAAGACGTATTATTCTTGTGTTATATGTACGTTCAAGGGGTTTCACATCCTTATTCTATATTCATTGATGATACGAAGACGTATTATTCTTTTGATACATGTATATCTCGTGAAGTGTACCAAGTTGACAATATATGAGAGATGAGTACTCTTGAAAAGATTCATAGATTGATCTAGAAGTATGAGTTGAATCAACAGTTCATTCTAGTGATCTTATTCATTCATTCATCAACTTACATATGTAATAAATATTGAAAGTATCAAAGTCTAACCAAGCCTTCAATCTTTATTCATTTTAGTAGGTTATTCACTTACTTGTTTGTGTTTTTCAATTGAGATTAAGTTGTAATGCACTGTTACATTTGCCTTACGTGCCTACGCCGTAACCCCCTCCGTCGCCTCTCCGACGCGGCGGAGGGGGTTACGGCGTAGGCACGTAAGGCAAATGTAACAGTGCATAAGGATCATCAATTGTTGTTCTTCTATCTCATAAGCCAGTTCCGATTTAGAAAAAAAACCTTGAACGACTGACAAAACAGTTTACATTGAATAGATCGAACTGGTAAATGATTTATCTATAACGTCGAATAAATATTATGCTAATGAGATAGTTTAATATTAAGATAAAATCTTTATTCGAATTAGCAATGATCATGATCATTTCGTCTTTCAGGAGATAAAGCACTATCAATATAAAAAAAAACATTAGCATATATTGTTGAGAGACTATTCGAATAATAGCTATTCTATTTAATGATATAAATTAAATATTCTTTATTTCACTGGACAAGTCTGACAAAACTTCCCCAATCAATGTGGCACATCAATATAACAACACAATTGAAAGGGGAATTTCAGGCAGAAATGTTGCATGTGAAATAAGAAAATTTGAACTAACCTTTACATTTAATTTGTAGACATAAATAAATAACAATTACATGAACAAACTGGAAAAAAAGCTGAATAAAGAATTATTATTACGTACCTGCGTTATTGTAGCAAATATGACGAATAGAAGAAACAACTAGTAGAAGCAGGCGAAGAAAATAAAAATTGAAATTATTGGCCTAAAAATTATCAGAAAATATAAATAGCTGTGGTGATCATGGTGAGTGGTGATCATGGTGAGCGGTGAGGGTGGTGATCTTTCCATTCTGCCATGTCAGGCTGAATTCAGCGCTGAAGCTTTGATAGCTGATAACTCCACTCTTTTTTCAAATATTGGCTGATTGTTTTGTGGGGTCATCCTCTACTCATCACTTGAGTAGATTGTAATATATTTGAAATGATAGCTGGTTCAGGACGATCAATCTGGAGGGATCAAGAGGATTGAGAAGAAATACAGGATGATCCCTGCTGTTAGTGGATTGATACAACCTCCTAGAGGACAACGAATGCATAGAGGTATATAGTAGTATCCTCATTAACATATTCTCTTTTTTTATATCAATGTTAACTGATTGAAAGACCTTCTATTGTTGATCTTTTGAATTCTATTAATGTAGACGTACTCGCTTTATGCACTAAAACGGGTACGTTGCAATTCGCTTAATGAGTTAGTGTGTCTTCACTATGTTTTGCGACAGTTTCGATTTCTATTACCTTGTTGCACCATGTTGTGTATGCACGTGTAATATAATTGACAATGTCTAGTTCAGTACTCCTTTCGTCTTTGCATGATTTTATTTGTCAAACTTTATAGTTTTCATGTTGAAAAAATAATATCGTTTCTAGAGAACGAGAAGTCGAATCTCTTGGTTGTATGTCGTCTAGTTCTTCGTGCATTTCTTGAAGATGCATTGGGAACAGGACGACGAATGGTTGAAGGAGAAACACAATTGATTGCTGATCTACTTGTTGTATTAGAGAAAGTTCTATGTCATGGATTCAAAGGTATTATTTCTATCATTCAATAATAATATTTGATGAATACTTTGAGGTGGTAAATCTCTTCTTTCTTTTCGTTCAACAGATGCTGAATTGTGGTCATCATTGAAACGAATGTTATCAGAGAGATCAGATCTTTCTGAGACTGTCACTTGTGTTGATCAACTTGAACAATTATTGTGAGTATATACTTTTAATTGATCGTTAAACTGATAGATCTTACGACTAATTTATCATAAGCTCATAAATCCTACTTCCCCCTTCCATTTTCATTGTTGTTTATTCGAAATATTCTTATCTGTTGACATAGAGGGGATTAATGCATCGAAGTATAGTCTAATTTATGATGAAATTGATTGACGTACGTATAGATTATATTTTAAAGAACTCCAATATCTCGTATTCGTTGTCTTCTTCGATTGGTTATGATGCAGAAGAAGACTATGGATCTATTTCATACAATTGCTAATTCTACTTATACCAAGTAAGTCTATTGTTGTTATTGAAAGGAAGTTTTATTTATTATCTATGGTCTTTTCTTCCTTCATTCAATATCTTTCCTTCTCTATTTTCAATTTAACTTTGATCGATAAAGGGAAGGGTGATTGAGATTTTTCATATATTAAGATATTCTCAATATTTGTATATGGACAATGTTGTATAATGTAGTCATTAGTTGATTGTATACACTATTATTCATTCTATTCCTTGTCATGTATCTATTTATTATTAATTATTTAGAGATGCATATGAGCCATGGTCTCTTGTTCGTAGTGAAGAATCAGACCAATTAATAGGATCATTACTTGGATTATCAGTTGTTGATTGTTCACTTATCATTGAATTTGATCATCTACAAGTTAGTTCAATACTCACTCCTTACACACATAGGTCGAATATCTACGTTACAAATGTGTAAAATGCGGTCTTGTTTTCACAAAAAAATTACAAAATGCGGTAGGGTTTAATAAAAAAAAATGGAAAATGCGGTTAGGCCGCGTAGTTTGCAACGTACCTTTCGACCTATGCCTACATTATATACTATTCATGATCTCCTTATC
The DNA here is from genome assembly GCA_943737045.1 of Parapristionchus giblindavisi. Lineage (NCBI taxonomy): Eukaryota > Metazoa > Nematoda > Chromadorea > Rhabditida > Diplogasteridae > Parapristionchus > Parapristionchus giblindavisi. The sequence continues at coordinate 450,854 of CALSFV010000071.1, read as the reverse complement.
GTTTACTCTTCTACTCTATATAGATATTTTCTATTCAACAGTTCATCATCATATAATCTCCCCTCATTTCTCCTTTATTATCCACTTCCTCCTTCTATCTATTCTATTCAATAATGTCTACTATCCTTAATTATCAATCAACGAACATTTCATATCAGACCTATTGAACATTTAAAGTATTATTAGAGTGCGCATGAAGATTACTATATCTATCGCACAATATGTAAAGGGTCTTCTTCATTTGTATAACTTTAATTATCTATTCATGAAATCTCTTCCTCATTCATTCTCTATCTTCACTTTCATTTCATTTATTTCTCTTCATATATTGAGTATATCATATCGAATAAGGTATAATAACATACGATACAATGAATGGATTAGGAAAAGAATAGAAAGAACTTATGAGAGACTGTCTGAGAGGACTCACATATGAGAGGAAATAGCAAAAAATAAATATTTCTGTTTGATGTGGAATATAATAGTACGCTGCCAGGCGACCTCAGCCATGCATATGAGAAAGGTTGATTTTGTGTCTGAAGGTTACTGTAAGAGAAAATGTTCGGTAGGTGGAAAAAATTATTTCGGTTGCCAAGCATCCGATCGACTCGGGAGTGGTACCGATCGATTCCTTGTACGAATACAAACAACTTTTGCTTCGACCACTTTTTAATCAGGACTTCGAAGAATTGAGTTATTATGAGAATAAACTTTTGAACGTTAATTACTATGCGGCGGTTCTCTAGAAGTAAAAAATTAAATTTGCTTAAATCGTTCTACATTTAATAACTAACCTTATATTAAAATATGAAGACAAACAAACCCGTCAACGATAGTACACGAAAGCAAAATACGACAACGACTCATAAAAAACTCATTTCACGATAATCTTTTATGGTGTATTTGTCATACTGTATGACCATCTTCTTCACGGCCCTATACCCGGCTTCCACGATAAGTGATATACTTTGTTTTTGAATAATTTTTTACTTAAAATTAAAACACACGATGGGGAAAAAATTGTAAAAACAAAATGAATCGAGCAAGAATAAATCTATTAATGGGGTTATTACAGAATTAAAACTGTCCGAACAATACAAATTCCGCTATTTGCCGCGCAATACTCAGACTCCGCCCACTTCTTCGCGCGACATACCATTTTCTCTTATTTCATCGATTTTTATGGCGTCTTCTCGTCATTTAATTGGGCTTTCAGCAAAAATAAAATTATATGCATTTACAAAACGTTCGGAAAAACCTCCCGAAATTAGGCGAAAATTTTGGAGTGCGTTTTTCTCAACGGTGGAGAAGTTTACTATATTCGGCATTTGCGCGATGTATGCAAAACTTTTGTAATTCTATAATAGCTATAGAGCCGTGAATGAGACGGTGTGATACTGCACCATAAGATTATCGTAAATTGAATTTTTCTGAGTTTCTGTTGAAATTTACTATCGTGTTCAAATTTCCCATCCTTTTTAGGTGATTGGAGTAAAAGTTGCTTCTATTCGAATGAGGAATCGATTTGTATCATACATGGGTGCCGTCATGGGGGTGCCCCAGTAAAATTTGGACTTTTCGAAAATTGCGGGGAATGCCCCCCCCCCCTGTAAAAAATGACATTTAGGTGAAATTTTTCAGAAAAAATGTGAAGGCCCAATGAAAAATTAACCATTTTTCGTTTGGATGCCTCCTGTGGAATCGAGCTCTATGCACTCCGCCCATGTATGATTTGTACCACTCTTTTTTAAGAATAACTAACATATATTAAAATATGATGACAAAAAATAAGGGGAATATGAACACGATAGAAAAACACTAAATGAAAACTGACTTCACGATATTCTTATGGTGCTGCGTCACACCGTCTCATTCACGGCTCTTTGGCTAACCCCATTAATAGATGTATTCTTGCTCGATTCATTTTGTTTTTAGAATTTTTTCCCCATCGTGTCTTTTAATTTTAAAGGGACGGTATCCCTTGGAGAATTATACGTTCAAATTCGCGGGAGATCCCCATACGGAAAAGTCGAACTAGAGCATTTCAAAGAAATCAGCAAAATTCACGACCCGATGTGGTATTCGAACCCTTCAGGCACGGCGAAAGAAAGCGCTCTAGACCACTTGGCCAACCAGAGATGTTAGCGGTTTGTTGGAGAGTGATATGTCTGTCTAAGATGCGACACATTTGCATAGACGGATTATATTAAGAGGCATCATAGATATTCCCTATGCAAATCAAATTTCGATTAGCATACACTGCATCAATATGTGATTTGCATGAAATATCGATGCTCCAGCCAAGCTCCAGCGTGGAAATCAATCGCGCATTCCTTAAACTACAGTATGATAGTTCGTCAATTCGCGGTGGGACAAAATCTCACTTTCGAACATTTTCGGAATTTCAATCAATATATTTATGGGAAACTCTCCCTTTAAGTAAAAAATTGTTCAAAAACAAAATATATCACACTATCTGAGAAAATTCAACAACTGAATTTTTTTTGGTATCGACGAAAAATGGATTTTTCTGTTTTATGTATGATAATTACAGGCACGATGAGTGTAGTTCACTGGTACTTGGAAATTCCTTCCAATTGAAAATTCGCTTCAGGAGGTGACCACACAACGATTTGGCGACTTTCCCTAAAAAGTTTATTTCGAATCCAATCGATTCGGGAGTGGGTGCAATGGACTCCTTAGCGAATTAGAAGAAACTATTGCTGAGGAAAGTTTTTTGATCAAATATCAACGAAGGCTGGAATTCGGGAATTTTCAAAAATAAATTCACATTAAATTAATTCTCACTATTTTCCCATGGCCCAGGTAAATTTTTTATTTGCTCAATAGCTTCTGCATATTATATTACACCTTCAGTTTAAAATTGATAATTTTTAAAAAGTGGGAAATTTGTAAACGAATCAATTTTGTTTGCTGTATTCAATTGTGGTGAGGATTGGCGACGTTCCCTAAAAAGTTTATTTCTAATCTAATCGATTCGGGACTGGGCGCATTCGAATCCTTGTCTAAATCTAAGAAACTATTGCTTAGGAGAGTTTTTCGATCAACGGTCAACGAACGCTGTAATTGGGAATTTTTGATAAAATTTTCAAAATTAAATTAATTCTCGCTATTTTCCATAATTTTCACTATGCAGAAGCGATTGAGCAAATAAAAAGTTTACATTCGCCATGGAAAATAGCGAGAATAAATTTAATGTAAACAAGTTTATCGAAAATTCCCAATTCCAGCGTTCGTTGACCGTTGATCAAAAAACTCTCCTAAGCAATAGTTTCTTAGATTTAGACAAGGATTCGAATGCGCCCAGTCCCGAATCGATTACGTTAGAAATAAACTTTTTAGGGAACGTCGCCAATCCTCACCACAATTGAATACAGCAAACAAAATTGATTCGTTAACAAATTTCCCACTTTTTAAAAATTATCAATTTTAAACTAAAGGTGTAATATAATATGCAGAAGCTATTGAGCAAATAAAAAATTTACCTGGGCCATGGGAAAATAGTGAGAATTAATTTAATGTGAATTTTTTTCTGAAAATTCAGGAATTCCAGCCTTCGTTGATCTTTGATCAAAAAACTTTCCTCAGCAATAGTTTCTTAGAATTCGCAAAGGAGTCCGTTGAACCGACTCCCGAATCGATTGGATTCGCAATAAACCTTTTAGGAAAAGGCGCGAAATCGTTGTGTGGTCACCTCCTGAAGCGAATTTTCAATTGGAAGGAATTTCCAAGTACCAGCGAACTACACTCATGGAACCTGTAATTGTCATACATAAAACAGAAAAATCCATTTTTCGTCGATACCACACATATGTCGACTTTCTCAGATAGCGTGTTGTATATCACTTATCGTGGAAGCCGGGTATAGAGCCGTGAAGAAGATGGTCATACAGTATGACAAATACACCATAAAAGATTATCGTGAAATGATTTTTTTTATGAGTCGTTGTCGTATTTTGCTTTCGTGTACTATCGTTGATGGGTTTGTTTGTCTTCATATTTTAATATAAGGTTAGTTATTAAATGTAGAACGATTTAAGCAAATTTAATTTTTTACTTCTAGAGAACCGTCGCATAGTAAATAACGTTCAAAAGTTTATTCTCATAATAACTCAATTCTTCGAAGCCTTGACTATAAAGTGGTCGAAGCAAAAGTTGTTTGTATTCGTACAAGGAATCGATCGGTACCACTCCCGAGTCGATCGGATGCTTGGGAACCGAAATAATTTTTTCGACCTACCGAACATTTTCTCTTACAGTAACCTTCATACACAAAATCAAACTTTCTCATATGCATGGCTGAGGTCGCCTGGCAGCGTACTATTATATTCCACATCAAACAGAAATATTTATTTTTTGCTATTTCCGCACCCCCGGTCAGAATGTCAATTCCCTCAGACATGCTCTCTTATGCAATTGTGAGGTATATTTGTTCCTTTCATAAGGAGTGAGGGTGAATGATGAAGGGATCATGAATACATAGAGCATAGGTGGGCGAAAACTATTTTGTTTTGCTCACAGCATTGTCTTTCCATCGGGGTCTCCCACTTGGAAAATTTTTAGTCAAATCTGAAAAATATTTGCGCATAAAATGCACACATCCTTCCCCATTGTGCCCATCTATGTCATAGAGGGACCAAGGAGATAGAAAGAGAATGATCATGATGTACGTATACTCTCTATCTCATCTATATAATTCTGATGCCATAATTGGGCCAAGTTTGTACGTACCTCAATCCGAGGATGGAGTATCAGAATCGCGAATAAAAATCGTATCCTTTGTGGAAAAATTTTGAGAAAATTAACATAATGTACTCAAAAAATCAGTTTTTCGAACAAAACAGGTAGAAGATGGCGTTTTTGTACGTATCCTTTGTTGAGTAACTTCTAGAACAGTTAATTTCGAGTCGGTTGGAAAAAAAGTTCTTGCTGTAGGTAAAAAATTGAGTGAGATATGGCTGCCCGAAGTGGAAGATAAAAAAATCGATAAAAATGCAAATTTGGCGAAACCAAGTGCGTAGGTCTTCTCCTTTACGTCATTATGGTCAATCATATATATCTTGTCTAAATCGGTGAGAAAAATTTAAAAACTGTCGGTTGGCTTCTTTGATTCTTACAGGAGATCCGTGATATGAACATTGTCTTCTCTCTTCCTTATATATTCTCCTTCATTCTATTTCTTATCATCTCTCCTTATATTGTTATCAATGTAATAACTTCATAGTTCGCATATACAACATAATCTACAACATCTAAACTCAGTACATGATACAACATTATTTTGTATTCATTGACTTATACAATATACTCTATTTCATGTGACAATCAATATAGTTTCTATTATTTCTTCTCTTCTCTTATTCTATAATCATTCAAATGTACTTCATCACATGCATTTCACGTTTCATGATCATTTGTCATCTTTCTCTCTCTCTGTACATATGTCCTCTTTTATACTTGATCCATCCATATATATCTCCTCTCGTATGTATACTATATACTCTTCTCATAACTGTTTCTACTTCCTCTTCTTTCCCTCTTATTCTATCATTCTTCTATACCTTCATCTTTTATTTCAAATACATAATCATTTATCTTATCAATGCATATGAAGTAAGTGAGGGGAAGGGGGAATTTACTGTCAATTTGTTATTCTTTCATCTCTCACACAATTTGTCTCTATTCAATAAATCATACAAAATGGAAATTATTGATGGAATTGTGTGAAATGGAGGAAAGATTAGACCTTGTTGATAGATAATACTTTGGAATGTTTGGAGGTATACTTCCAACTGTCTGTCAATGACATCTATCTTATTTATTCTATTCCTATATATTTCCTGCACATTTATCTTTTACAAGTCATTGTTATTAATTGTAATAATATTATTTTACAGTAATATAATAAAAAAAATATTGATATGATATAAATAGGTACTTCCCTATTCTTTTCATATAATCTCCATAATCTACAGAATCATTTGACTCCTCTTATCTTCATTCCATACAAATATTATAGTTGAATGACATATTTTCATTAATCTTTTCCTTTTCTTCCTTATTCTTTTCTATCGTCTTCACTCTTAAGCTTCATTATTCATCCATTTACTTATCACGGATCTCCTGTAAAAGTGTATGAAACCGTTCGACAGAAAAAAATTGATTTCCTCCGTTTTTATTGATTATTGTTAGACTAGTCTAACTGAGTGCGAAAACAATATTTTCAAATTTTGTTTTTCGAAATTTGCATATCTATGCAATTTGTTTCCTGTAAACTTCAGATGAATGTAACTCGCTTCGTTTTTGTGCTACCGTGTTCAATTTTTTCCAATCTGTTGCTAATGAACTCGTCTACAAATAACTCAATTAAGGATATCGTAGGAAATGTTGTTTTACATTTGTTATTGCATGAAAACTGTTTTTTTTTGCATGCAAAATGCGGTGTTTCTCGAAAATGTTCTCTAAAGGATAAGAGTTTTTATTGCAGATTCGGATTCCCCGTCCTCAACTTGGGGTATCCCGATATATCTTTTAAGAGAGACTATCTGACTCAGCGAACATATTTTGCTTATAGCTTGGCACTTGCCCAAAAAGTGATATGATCCGATCGGGCCCAAATCGTGCACAGTTGTAGTATAGGCTGACATAAGCGTGCACACGAAGTTTGGGTTCGTCATATCTGCACCTTCGCTAAATAACGTAAGTTCGATGAAGTGGCATCGAAATTTCAAAGTTTACGGATTCATTCGATATATGTATATGATGAAGGGCAATAGTAAGCAGGTACATTCCACCAAGTATCATCCCGATCCAAAACCGTGAGACCCAGAAAAAAATTAAAAAGACCGGTCTGGGGCCCATAAAATGTTTTTATTATTTTTCCTGCAATTGCCTATCGGTGAGGGTCTTTTTTTATTTCTTCAATTTGACGAGTATTCATTAGTATAACTACTATATGAAAATGAACTAAAACACAATCGTGGAAGTTTGCCTTATTCCCGAAAAACCACAACTAATTCACCTTTTTATCGCGAACTGAGACGATAAATGGTGTGCCACCTACCGTAATGCAAAGGCGGAAATTCAAAATTCGTCAATCACTGTTTGTTTTCATTCGATTTCGGTATTATATTATTGTTTTTCTTTTATTATTTGTTTGTTGTATGAATATCTGAGGTGTAATATGACGGTATTTTTCGAAAAAAACTATGAAGTTTGAATTTCCGAATATGCATAAACGTAACCGGCATATGCTTATTTGGTCAGTTCGCGATAAAAGGTGAATTAGTTGTGGTTTTTCGGGAATAAGGCAAACTTCCACGATTGTGTTTTAGTTCATTTTCATATAGTAGTTACACTAATGAATACTCGTCAAATTGAAGAAATAAAAAAAGACCCTCACCGATAGGCAATTGCAGGAAAAATAATAAAAACATTTTATGGGCCCCAGACCGGTCTTTTTATTTTTTTTCTGGGTCTCACGGTTTTGGATCCGGATGATACTTGATGGAATGTACCTGCTTACTATTGCCCTTCATCGTATACATATATCGAATGAATCCGTAAACTTTGAAATTTCGATGCCACTTCATCGAACTTACGTTATTTAGCGAAGGTGCAGATATGACGAACCCAAACTTTGTGTGCAAGCTTATGTCAGCCTATACTACAACTGTGCCGATTTAGGCCCGATCGGTTCATATCACTTTTTGGCCAAGTGCCAAGGGAATGTCACTTGAGCCAGATAGTCTCTCTTAACCCATCTCTGTCCTCCCAATAGTGATACTGTATATCGTCCTGGACTTAGCGCAATTTTCTCTCAAATCACATTTTTGTCTATAAATAAGCTCAAACTTATGCAAATGTACTTATTAGCATATTTATACCCAGTAACTCGACCAACCTGAAAAAATTGTGTTAGTGGTTCGAATTCTCAACAACAACCATTTTTGAGATATGAATCGAAAACTGATTTTATTGACGATTTTTCGCCTTTCTGACCTGACCTGACTTGATGTCTCCTGAGCCAGGAAATGTGGATGATGAAGCCGTGACTGGTCGAGCTCCGGTATTCGATCCCTCTACTCCCAACCCTCTCTTCGTATGCATTCAATCTTATGCCGTTCATTCTCAATATGTCGAAGGAGTCTCTGTCTGATGAATCGAGCAAAAATGATTGTTGTTGAGAATTCGAACCACTAAGACAATTTTTTTCAGGTTGGTCACTGGGTTTTTTTGAGTTACTGGGTTTAAGTATGCTAATAAGTACATTAGCGTAAGTTTGAGCTGATTTATAGCCAAAAATGTGATTTGAGAGAAAATTGCGCTAAGTCCAGGACGATAGACAGTAGCACTATTGGGAGGACAGAGTTGGGTTAAAAGATATATCAGGTTACCCCAATTTGAGGACGGGGAACCCGAATCTGCAATAAAACTCTTATCCTTTATGCACTGTTACATTTACCTTACGTGCCTACGCCGTAACCCCCTCCGCCGCGTGTCCGAGGCGGCGGAGGGGGTTACGGCGTAGGCACGTAAGGTAAATGTAACAGTGCATTAGAGAACATTTTCGAGAAACATCGCATTTTGTATGCAAAAAAAACAGTTTTCATGCAATAACACATGTAAAACAACATTTCCGACCATATCCTTAATAGATATGCAAATTTCGAAAAAACAAAATTTGAAAATGTTGTTTTCGCACTCAGTTAGACTAGTCTAACAATAATCAATAAAAACGGAGGAAATCAATTTTTTTTTCTGTCGAAAAAGGTTTTTATTTTCATACACTTTTACAGGAGATCCGTGTTATATCTTCAATATTGTCTTTCTTCATTCAATGATCTCATATATCTTTATCTATTCCTCCTCGGTATTCTTCAAACCATTCATTCTATTCAATCCTTCCTTCTCTCAATCTACACAATCTTCCCATTTTTATTCATAATGATTCATTTGATTCTCTTTCACCATCTCTTCTTCTCTCTCTATACATCCTTTATTCTCTTCTACTATCCATTCATTCATATAATCCTTTCTCTTCCTTTTAAATTCGTTCACTTTAATCATATTAGTACATGATTTATCTCTTTATTCATTCAATAACATAGTGAATAGAATTGATAAAGGAGTATATTGTGTCCTTTTCTAGTCTAGACATGATAATATCTCACATGTTATAATGATTATTCATCCATAATTCAAATATTGTTAATGTTATCTAATCTTTCATTATATCCACTTATTCATCATATTCTCTTCTTTTCATATAGAGTACAAGTGAATGATTGATTGATTGATTGTATTATAGGAGCAACCACCATCAGTCGATCTATCAGTATATATCAAGAATGGAGGAGATGATTGTAATGGAGAAGGAATAGATGAAGGAGATGAAAAGAGACAAAAGAGAATGTTATTGGAACAGAATAGTTATCTTGAAGAGAGGAATAGACAATTGATGTCAGATATATATCCATCTATAATATCTAATTATTCTATACTATAGTGTAGTTGTAATGAATGATGATTATTGATTGTTATAGGAGTAATCTAGAGAATATGAAGGTAAAGATAATGGAGAAGGAGAGGATGAACAAAAATGGAAATGGAGTAAGTATTTATTGATTATTGTTATGTATTGACACTTGTTCCGATAAGAAGATCAATTCATTTTATAGATTGAACTAATTATGATTCATTCATTAGATAGTTATCAGTTGTGATGAAATCCATTTCATTTTTGAACCATCCATTTTATGGATGAAAGTATGGAGTGAATTGCAGTTGAGTATGCGTAGTCTAGAAGAAAGAGTAGTTGATAGAGAAGTAATGGAAGAACGAGAGAAGGAAGTTATTGATAGAGAAGAAAGAAAAAAAGAACAATGGGAAAGGGAAAGGAAGATATTACATACTCAGGTATTCTATAAACATATTTATTGATTGATTAGAGAACTTATTGATTGACTCATTCTAGATTGCTCAAAAGGAAGATGAGATTACGTATCATAAACAAAAAGTAGAAGATATACAAATATTAAATAAGGTGATTATTATAGTATTAGGTTGATGCATTCCTGTTTTCCGTTTTTGTTTCCTCCCTCTTATCAGTCGCAGTGCCACAACCAGCTAGTGAGAAGTCTCCTTCCCACAATGCCCCATCGACAACTCATCACCTTCTTCTGGTGCTTTTCGTCTTTGGCGACGGGTTCCGACTGATCCTCCTTGTCCACCCACTGGGCACGTCTGGCAACGTGATGGTAGACGACCCATTTCTCATCTCCCGTTATGAGATTGTCCAGCCAGGCCGTCGTCCTTTCGTATGTAAGAAAACTTATTGCTGTGTCAACTCGACAATTCTTGTCCTTATCGCTCAAGACGTGGGGTATCCAACGGCCCAACTTTCGTACCTTGCCGAGCTTCTTCAGTCCTCGAACGACAGTTGCCTGGTCTACTCGGAGAGTCCGCGCTATTTCTCGCGTAGTAGCGAATGGCTCCCCTTCGACTGTGTTGCGTAGCAAATCCAAATCCATCACTCGTGCAGGTTGCGACCTCTCCTCGTCTTCGAGATTGTAGTTGTGGGCCTCGAATCGTTTGAACCAATTACGTACTGTGTGCTCGGAGGGGACTTCCTGGGGATATACTCGGGCCAGTTCTCGGGTGGTTTGGTGCCAGAGAGGAAGAGAAATAACATTACGTTGCGTATGTGGACACTGTTTGGATGGAATCTATGGGGCATGGCACCAAACCACCCGAGACCCACCGTGAACTGGCCCGAGTATATCCCCACGAAGTCCCCTCCGAGCACACAGTACGTAATTGGTTCAAACGATTCGAGGCCCACAACTACAATCTCGAAGACGAGGAGAGGTCGCAACCTGCACGAGTGATGGATTTGGATTTGCTACGCAACACAGTCGAAGGGGAGCCATTCGCTACTACGCAAGAAATAGCGCGGACTCTCCGAGTAGACCAGGCAACTGTCATTCGAGGACTGAAGAAGCTCGGCAAGGTACGAAAGTTGGGCCGTTGGATACCCCACGTCTTGAGCGATAAGGACAAGAATTGTCGAGTTGACACAGCAATAAGTTTTCTTACATACGAAAGGACGACGGCCTGGCTGGACAATCTCATAACGGGAGATGAGAAATGGGTCGTCTACCATCACGTTGCCAGACGTGCCCAGTGGGTGGACAAGGAGGATCAGTCGGAACCCGTCGCCAAAGACGAAAAGCACCAGAAGAAGGTGATGAGTTGTCGATGGGGCATTGTGGGAAGGAGACTTCTCACTAGCTGGTTGTGGCACTGCGACTGCGACAGAGGGAGGGGCAAGTAGTTTATATTATAGAGCACAGTGGTTGTCGGCCGCAGAGAGGAGGGAGCAAAGTACACATATCAAAAACGGAAAACAGGAATGCATCAACCTAATATATTTCACATGTTAGATGTTAGATTATTTTGGTTGCAAAACCAATTTCGCATACATTTTTATCTAGGCGCCAGCGGAAAACACCAAATTGTAACACTCTATGTAAGATCCAAACGACACCGATTTCATTTGACTAAATCCAATGCCTAAATCCGATACAAAAGTATATTGAAATGTTTGGCCGTATATACCCAGACATAAAATTTGTCCGAGTAGGGATAGTTTGCGAACAATTTTCCATTATTCTGGCAAATGCTTACATATATGTGACAAATAGCTGGTTTTTCCACTACCATTTGCCAGAATGTGGGCAAGTCGTGCACATCAGGGTTGTGCGGAAAATTTTCCGGTTTTTCCGACCCCTTTTCGGTAAATTTTCCGACCGGAAAATTTTCCGAAAAAATACCGGAAAACCGGAAAAATTAAATGCTCTACAGAGTAAAAAAAATACATATGAGCCCGTTTGCGTAAGAGTCGGACAGGCTCCGGTACAGCAAAAAAAAAGTTTTGAGATAATAACATTTTTGGGTACCTCTCGATATGTTAGAATAATAGGCAAACTCTCGTGGTATGCAAATTTTTTTGAGCTCGGTATGGAGCTCCAAAGATGGCCCTTTTTCAGAGTTTTTCGACTATAGCTGGAGATCCGTTGAAGGAAACAGAAAAGTCACAAGAGCAACCCTTGCTCAATTTGTATGAGGATCATAATGATGATTAGGGTAATATAAAAAAGACGTGTTAGTCGAGAGATACAAATATTATTTTAATTCAACCAAAAATGTAAGAGCGGAGACGAATAGAGCGTGTGGATGAGGTCATGATAGACTTGCAAAAAAATTGATGTGAGAAAAAACCTCCCGCAAAGCAAGTTATGATTTATTTTTTGTAGGGGTCGATTTAAAAATTCGCGAGGTCTCCACACAACAAATCCCAATGGGCTCGTTAATCTATCAAACATCCCATTAGCGGCCTGTGTAGTGTAGTGGATAATGAGTCTGCATTCAATTTTGGCTGTCATGGGTTCGATCCCCCTTGCGGCACTTTTCTTTTGCTGATTTTGTTGCCGTAGAAAGATTGATATGTTTTACTGTGATTAGGAAATCGGTAAATAGAACACACTTTATTTTATCCGCAAGTGTGAACTTTAACAACAAAAGGAGTGAAACAAAGACGATTTTGTTGACGTCATCTCCAGATTCTTCTCCATCCTATGTCGCATCCGAATCCTTAGGGCCTTTTAACGGCATATAAGTGAGCTCCAGCAAGGATCAAAGAAAGAATAAAGTAAATCGATAGTGATCTACACTGACAAACAAGCTTGAACGTTTGATCTTGACAACTACAAAATCAGCAAAAGAAAAGTGCCGCAAGGGGAATCGTTAAAGTTCACACTTGCGGATAAAATAAAGTGTGTTCTATTTACCGATTTCCTGATCACAGTAAAACATGTCAATCTTTCTACGGCAACAAAATCAGCAAAAGAAAAGTGCCGCAAGGGGGATCGAACCCATGACAGCCAAAATTGAATGCAGACTCCTTATCCACTACACTACACAGGCCACAGATGAGATGTTTGATAGATGAGTTAACGAACCCATTGGGATTTGTTGTGTGGAGACCTCGCGAATTTTTAAATCGACCCCTACAAAAAATAAATCATAACTTGCTTTGCGGGAGGTTTTTTCTCACATCAATTTTTTTGCAAGTCTATCATGACCGCATCCACACGCTCTATTCGTCTCCGCTCTTACATTTTTGGTTGAATTAAAATAATATTTGTATCTCTCGACTAACACGTCTTTTTTATATTACCCTAATCATCATTATGATCCTTATACAAATTGAGCAAGGGTTGCTCTTGTGACTTTTCTGTTTCCTTCAACGGATCTCCAGCTATAGTCGAAAAACTCTGAAAAAGGGCCATCTTTGGAGCTCCATACCGAGCTCAAAAAAATTTGCATACCACGAGGGTTTGCCTATTATTCTAAGATATCGAGAGGTACCCAAAAATGTTATTATCTCAAAACTTATTTTTTTTGCTGTACGGGTCCTGTTTATAGTCGATCCCGTGGGATACTTTGACTACTTACTAGGTTCAATATAAGAAAAGATGATGAAAATACTATAGAATGTCTCCTTCTGTGATTCCCTGTATTGTGAATGAACGAGAAATTGAATTAACAAAAGAATATTTATTAATTATGTTTACTCTGAATATACTACAATGGGGAATTCACTTATATGAGATCAGTCTGATAGTATGAAACAATTAAACCTCAGAGTTCTGGGTCGTAACCTTCTTCCTCTGGGTATGTGTTCTGCTTGGGTTGATCGGGGTAGTTGGGGCAAGTCTGGGGGTCCGCCGTACGACCTCAAACTTGGGTAATTAAACACAATATAACGAAGTTAAGTGAGCGAGAAATTAGCGTTAAAACAACATAATAGCTAGAGAATGAAGTGGGCAAAAGGGGAAAGACGACGAAGGGAAAGCAGGAGAACTTCATCTGATTTGAGGTAATTTTCTGAGCTATGACGAATAGAGTTCATATATGTTTTCTGTCTGATTATGAGGTCTAACGAACAGCAATAATCTGAGTACTGACGAGAATATGTGATATGGCGAGAATAGAACAATATGGAGCAATAATTGTGATAGAATAAAGGAAAAACCGGCGTGAACGTAGCCGCTGACGTAGAATTAATGAGAATTCATAGGCCAGAAGTGAAATTGTGAGAGCGACAATCTTACTGTAGTATTCTGTGTGAGACGCTCAACGCTTATGAATTTGAATCTCACTGTCTTACTGTATACTTGCCGTCAGCTGCAGACAACTTACTATCGCATTCTGACTTTATTTATAAATGTTCGCTAATTAATTATGATTTAAGTAGCGGTTTCGCTACACTCCCGCCTTTCTGAAGATCGCCCACGGCGAGTTTGAAAAGATGCATTTTGAAAGAAAGGATATTATGATGTTTATGATTCTATCTGGAAATCGAAAAAAATATGGTCTAGTTGTTTGATTGTCTGATTATGGTATGTATGATTCTTGAGTTTGAGAGTCGTTGGACTCCCTCCCCCTCTTTGAAGAGGAGAAAATAGTTGTGGGTGATCTTTGATCTTTTGTGAGAACGATATATGATATAGGTATATGTTTGGGGTTGTATTATGAATATGTATGATTACTATGTATACTGAATAGATATGGAATATGGAATTAAGATGCAAATGGATAGCAATGGGTAACACTGAATATGTGTCATCACCATGAAATCACGGAGAGGCCGGTTACACAGACTGCACTCCGTGATCTGCCATCACCCTTGCATGATCTGATACATTCACTTCTTGATTCTTCTGTGCCTTAATAGTATGCTTGTATTTGTTGATGAGAGAGTGATTGTTATCTGATCGAGGTCTTGATTTGATATTGTCTGTTTGGATTCTGTTGTATGAGTCTTTGTCAATCTTCTTGTTCATGTTTTTCAGTTGACTTGATTTGGTCTTAGTCTTTGACCAATCTACGATACCGAGATGTTCTTCCATTAGTTTGATGAATTCTGGGTTATTTTCAGGAGGTTCAACTTCATCTTTTCCAACTGACAGAGATTCATTTATAGTATTGATTATAGCTATTTGATTTATACTGAGTTGCTCTTCCTGAGCCTTACTATCTGATTGAGTGCCTCCCATGACCAATCCAATTGCTGTATCATGGATTCTGAGACCGCTCGGAAGAGTATATCTGGATAAAGTATGAATCAATGAGAGAGTATCTGACACACCCAATAGCAATTGAGGATTAATAGTACCATCTCTGTTGGGATTATCAGCCAATCTGAATTTGTTTACTCTGATATGATTGAGATCCTCTGTAGACAGACTACGTACTTGTATCGCGCTGGTGACAGGGCCATCCAGCACCACAGCCTCTATGCAATGATAAGATTTGTCAATCTTACGAACCTTGACCTTTACGATGTCGTAGCACTGCGGCTCCTTCTCGACTCCAGTAGCCAATGACAGCGTGAGAACCTTGCTTCCCGAGGGCTTGATTCCCATCTTCTGCACGACACTTCTAGAAATGAGATTCATCTGAGCACCAGTATCTAGAAGAATATCGATTTCTTCTGATTTGCGTCTCGTTCGATCTGTTCTTTGACTACTATCTGATATCATTGCTTTTGCTGTGAGTAGTCTGGATGTTTGTGTGTTCTGATTATCTGTGTGATTGACTGATATTGTTAGTCCTGTGACCTTAGCTATACTTGCGAAACATATTGCATCATTATGAGGACCACCACAGAGGGAGCAGCTCTGATTACAATTTGAATGTTGTTCTGAGGATAGACATCTAGGACAGAGTCCTTTCTGTTGCACTATCTCCTGTCTAGCTTTGATCATCGGGACACATCTACACACACTGGGGTTGGGGTGCTTCCCACAGAACACACATAATGGTTGACGATTTGTCTTCTTTTGATCTGATTGATTTGAAGTATTGGAAGTATGTGATGGATGAAATGGATTTGATGGTGTTATTGAAGGATTCGATAGATAACCATTGTTCATGAATGGATCGATACGAGGTTGAAATGATGTATGATATTGATTAGAAGAATGATCGTATGAGTTCATGGAATTATCATAACAACTCTGCCTTGCATCTTTGATATCTCTGAGATCTGTTGTACCTGATGCTAAATCCAGTTGGATTTCGCTTCTGATATGACTGATGAGGAATTTTAGCATAGGTATAGCCTCCTTATTCTGATCTGCCTCATGCAGTTTGCGTCTGTATATTGGCGCGAACTTGTCTATGAGAATCAAGCAAGAGATATTTGAGTCTTCTCCCAGGTTCTTCAGCTGTTGAGCCAAAGCGAGAAGCTCTCTGGCCAAATCTATCTGATCATTCGCTCTGTCTGAATTGGCTCTTATTCTATGAATAGTCTGATAGATATATGCAGCTGTTTCTTTCTGACTACCATATTCATCTTTGAGCGCTTCTAGAGCTTCTGATAGAAATGAACCATCTCTTGGATAGGGTTTGATCACCTTTAGTGCTTCACCTCTGAGATACCCTTCAAGGTATAGATGTTTCTGTGTATTCTGAAGACCTTTCCTTTCCATGATCAGTGATGTGAATAGTTTGATAAAGATATTATATTCTGACCTGTTTGATCCATCGAATATCGGCACACTGAGTACAGGAAGAGGTGGTTTCTCATACGATACAATCTGATCTTCTGGTACATCATGATACACTTCTTCTTCTTTGACAGCCGCTGCTTGAAGTTTGAGTGCTCTGATGATTGAATCTGAGTTATTATTGAGTGCTAGTTTTGCTGCATTGAGCATACGAATCGAGAATGAATCAAGAGCCTTTGGATCTGAGGGTTTGGATCTTTCATCTACATGACCTTTCACAGCATTGAAAGTCCTAAGTTCTCTTCTCTGTAGCTCTTCTTGATCGATAGATCTGACCTTATCCTCCAATTTCTGCCACAAATGTGAATAAGCATCTGTTTCTATTCTGATATCAAGATCAATCTCATCAACTTTCTCACTTAGATCTTGATGGTCATTTCGAGTTTTGCATCTTATGATCTCTCTGATAGTCTCTGTGAGTAAGTCAATATGTTTTATGAGTTGTATTCTGGTAGTCTCAATTAGCTCATAGTCAACTCTGTATTCACTGCGATCGGTATTCATACTGACTTTGCCTGCCACGCGGGTCTAATATGAATGATGATATGAGAGAATGAATGAAAGGTTTGATCTGTTTTATCCGTGGATATCAAGATCTGATGAATTCTGATGATGAACAATATGATTCTTATGAAGCTATAATCTGCGTAAGACTAATAACTCGGCCGAATCTGGATTCTTATGTGGACCAATGCACCATATAGTCGATCCCGTGGGATACTTTGACTACTTACTAGGTTCAATATAAGAAAAGATGATGAAAATACTATAGAATGTCTCCTTCTGTGATTCCCTGTATTGTGAATGAACGAGAAATTGAATTAACAAAAGAATATTTATTAATTATGTTTACTCTGAATATACTACAATGGGGAATTCACTTATATGAGATCAGTCTGATAGTATGAAACAATTAAACCTCAGAGTTCTGGGTCGTAACCTTCTTCCTCTGGGTATGTGTTCTGCTTGGGTTGATCGGGGTAGTTGGGGCAAGTCTGGGGGTCCGCCGTACGACCTCAAACTTGGGTAATTAAACACAATATAACGAAGTTAAGTGAGCGAGAAATTAGCGTTAAAACAACATAATAGCTAGAGAATGAAGTGGGCAAAAGGGGAAAGACGACGAAGGGAAAGCAGGAGAACTTCATCTGATTTGAGGTAATTTTCTGAGCTATGACGAATAGAGTTCATATATGTTTTCTGTCTGATTATGAGGTCTAACGAACAGCAATAATCTGAGTACTGACGAGAATATGTGATATGGCGAGAATAGAACAATATGGAGCAATAATTGTGATAGAATAAAGGAAAAACCGGCGTGAACGTAGCCGCTGACGTAGAATTAATGAGAATCCATAGGCCAGAAGTGAAATTGTGAGAGCGACAATCTTACTGTAGTATTCTGTGTGAGACGCTCAACGCTTATGAATTTGAATCTCACTGTCTTACTGTATACTTGCCGTCAGCTGCAGACAACTTACTATCGCATTCTGACTTTATTTATAAATGTTCGCTAATTAATTATGATTTAAGTAGCGGTTTCGCTACACTGTTGCTGATTGTCCGACTCTTACGCAAACGGGCTCATATAAAACACTATCTGAGATAATTCAATAACTGGAATATTTTTTGGTATCGATGAAAAATGAATTTTTCTGTTTTATGTATGATAATTACAGGCTCCATGAGTGAAGTACACTGGTACTTGGAAATTGCTTCCAATTGAAAATTCGCATCAGGGGTGACCACACAACGATTTGGCGCCTTTTCCTAAAAAGTTTATTTCGATGCCAATCGATTCGTGAGTGGGAGCAATGGACTCCTTGGCTAATTCTAAGAAACTATTGCTAAGGAGAGTTTTTTGATCAACGGTCAACGAAGGCTGGAATTTTGAATTTTCGAAAAAAATTTCACATTTAATTAATTTTCACTATTTTGCTTCAACAACCCTACGTTTTTTTATTTGCTTAATCGCTTCTAAATATCATAACACAGCTTCAGTTTAAAAATCATAATTTTGTTTAAAAATAGGGTTACGGTGAATAAATCATTTTTATAATGCGGTCGTGAATTATGGTGTGGCACCTACAGTATCCCAAATCGGTCAATTTTGAAATGTGGTAGTTTTAAACATATTTTACCGCTGTTCTTGACATGACTAAGGTATACGACTACTCCTCGTCTTCGGAGTGCACCTGCACGGTACAGTGCTGGCAAATATTCTACAATATTTTGGTTTTTCAACAATATCTTTCTTCGCAATCAACCGTTTCTCTTTATTTTTTAGCATGTTTGTATAGA
The DNA here is from genome assembly GCA_943737045.1 of Parapristionchus giblindavisi. Lineage (NCBI taxonomy): Eukaryota > Metazoa > Nematoda > Chromadorea > Rhabditida > Diplogasteridae > Parapristionchus > Parapristionchus giblindavisi. Next base: position 431,895 of record CALSFV010000071.1, on the reverse strand, counting down.
TGATAATATGGTATAGCGATCCAATTTTTATCGATATTGGATCACAAACAACGAAATAGTGATTAATTTACGAAAAATGTCAATTTCCATCGACATCAGCACCTGGGCACGGGTGCACTCTGAAGACGAGGAGTAGTCGTATACCTCAGTTATGTCAAGAACAGCGGTGAAATATGTTTAAAACTGCCAAAATTCTAAATTGACCGATTCGGGATACTGTAGGTGCCACATCATAATTCACGACTTCATTATAAAAATGATTTATTCACCGTAACCCTATTTTTAAAAAATTATGATTTTTAAACTGAAGCTGTGTTATGATATTTAGAAGCGATTAAGCAAATAAAAAAACGTAGGGTTGTTGAAGCAAAATAGTGAAAATTAATTAAATGTGAAATTTTTTCGAAAATTCAAAATTCCAGCCTTCGTTGACCGTTGATCAAAAAACTCTCCTTAGCAATAGTTTCTTAGAATTAGCCAAGGAGTCCATTGCTCCCACTCACGAATCGATTGGCATCGAAATAAACTTTTTAGGAAAAGACGCCAAATCGTTGTGTGATCACCCCCTGATGCGAATTTTCAATTGGAAGCAATTTCCAAGTACCAGTGTACTTCACTCATGGAGCCTGTAATTATCATACATAAAACAGAAAAATTCATTTTTCATCGATACCGCACCTATGTCGATTTTCTAAGATAGCGTGTTATATGAAACACAACATTTGAAGATTTTTTGGTCATTTTTATCAGACTAGTCATATTTCTTTCCCATGATTCGATAATAATGATCAACAATCACGTATATCACGCGTGTCGCGTAAGGATCAATACAACTGTCGGACAATGAAAAAATGAAAATTTAGTTTAAATCATTTTTGGATAGCCCTGACAGTGCCGGAGAAGATAGCGTTTCGATTTTTTGTCTAAGATCAATTTTGACGAAGATAGACGCCGTTGACTGTCGGAATTTGTAGAAAAGTCGTGAATTTCACCCGCCATAGCTCGCTTTGGAATGGGAATAGCGAAAATATCATGAGAACATAAATTGTAGATAATTTTCAGGAGAATCGAAATAACACAAGCAGAAATTACAAAATCGATTTTTCATCAAATTATGTGGCGGAAAGCTGACGTTTGCACCACAAATCGATTGTACACTGACTTTATGGTTCAGATGATAGATATTGAGAAGACGCATCGATTGATGTATGGTTATGGGGGTCAAATCGTGGCCGCGATATGAGTTTTTCCCAATAAAACGAGTCTGAAATCCTGGACTTTGCCGATTTCTCGCTCGAGAGATGGAAGGGTCACTTTGATCTACCCGCTCGTCTCTCGCTGATGAATGATTTACCAACTCTTTTTTGTTTTACGTGTTTTCAAGTGTTTTCAACAGGGGCCGTATGCAAGAACAACAGGAAAATCGTTTTCCGGGAAAATGTGACGTCATTAGCGTAGGCGGAGGATTTTTGGAAAACGCCTCCGCCTACTCTAATGACGTAACATTTTCCCGGAAAACGATTCATGCATACGGCCACAGGTTTCCCTGTTTCCTGAATATATTATTAACTCGAGTATTTCTCTGTGAATCGACCATTTATCCATGAGAAGGGACCAAGGCTCAAGGGAGTCCATCTTGAGAAGGACTGCGATTGTGGAGGAATGTGAGTCAATTTCACTAACAAGTCCCCATCGATTGGTTGAAGTGAATACAAGTTGTCATCTGCTTTGTCTGCCCACCCGGATCCTGATCATTCCTGAAGATCCTGAAGCAGCCGACCTCCTTATTCTCTCGACTTGAGATGAGCAGAATTAATGGTGAGTGACCCTCCTCGTTATGTACTGTAGTAATATTAGTAATGTACAAAACTCTTCATTTCAGGATCATCGTCCAAATCGAGAAGAAAGAGTACTAGAAACACTCGACGATCTAACACGGCTTCTACTGCGACAAATACTCGCAAGAGGAGAAGAATCGAGTCGGAGGAAGAATCAGAGATAGAAGATGATGTCTTTGACATTGTCCAGGAAACAGGGAAACCTGTTGAAAAGACTTGAAAACACGTAAAACAAAAAAGAGTTGGTAAATCATTCATCAGCGAGAGACGAGTGGGTAGATCAAAGTGACCCTTCCATCTCTCGAGCGAGAAATCGGCAAAGTCCAGGATTTCAGACTCGTTTTTTTGGGAAAAACTCATATCGCGGCCACGATTTGACCCCATAACCATACATCAATCGATGCGTCTTCTCAATATCTATCATCTGAACCATAAATTCAGTGTACAATCGATTTGTGGTGCAAACGTCAGCTTTCCGCCACATAATTTGATGAAAAATCGATTTTGTAATTTCTGCGTGTGTTATTTCGATTCTCCTGAAAATTCTCTACAATTTATGTCTTTGTGATATTTTCGCTATTCCCATTCCAAAGCGAGCTATGGCGGGTGAAAGTCAAGACTTTTCCACAAATTCCGACAGTCAACGGCGTCTATCTTCGTCAAAATTGATCTTAGATAAAAAATCGAAACGCTATCTTCTCCGGCACTGTCAGGGCTATCCAAAAATATTCAATAAGATAGGGGTTAGATTTTGTCCGATCACCCCATGATTTTGTCTTGATCCTTACGTGACAGGCGTGATATGGCGTTGTTGTTCCTAAACGCGAACATTCAACTCCTAGGATTGTAAGCTTCACATTGTTCGTTTATATGTTTTTGGGTAATTGTTATCTTTTATTTGCTGCAAAATGATTTTTGATCATTCCTATGTATGCTTTGATCGTTTTCGAAAGAAATTGTTATATGAAACACAAGAAAATGCGTTTTGCAAAAAATTTCCCGGATTTTCCGATTTTTCCGGTTTTTTTCGGTATTTTATACCGGAAAAAAAGTTTTCCGAAATTTTTTTTCGAAAAATATTTTCCGCACAACCCTGGTGCACATTAGTAAGGAAAGATGGGAAATCTGATGCCATAATTGGGCCAATTTACTCTCTCTCTGCACGGTATTTAAAAAAAAAACACTTCATAAAAGCAACAGTAAATGAGTTTTTTTTCGTTTTCTTTGAAACTATTTCAACAAATAATATTTTCTGAAATTTTTCTGTTTAAAAAAAATATATTTTCTGTTCTGATCAGAAAATTTTCTGTTCTCCAAAATGACCAGAAAACTGAAAAAAAAAACAGAAAATTCAGAAACAGAAATTCCCAGCCTTGATTATGTATATTGATGTAAATTACAATTACATGATGTAATTGTAAGTATTGAGATATATTGTAATGATGATTATATGTTACAGGACTTATATGATAAACTACGTTCAAAAGAAGAAGAAGGAAGAAGAAGAGAAAGAGAACTAGTAGCTACTAATGAACATATTGCTCAGGTCATATTATCTTGTAGTCTATCTCTACCTACTCATTCATCCTATTCATTCCTTATCTCACTCCCTCCATAGACTAATAGTCCATTTTAACCATAATCTTCTAACTATATATCTATATCATTACATTAGATATGATGGGTAATGAGTACTGTATTGGGAGTGATGTACAGTATGATTATTGTTATCGTTGTAGGAGAGAGATGATCTACTTGATCGATTGGAGATTGTGGAATTACAATTAAGAGAAAGAAATGCAAAGGGAGAGGAACAGACAATTCTCCAAGTATATTGGTATTTTATTGTCGTAATGGTTGAGACATAATAAAGCACTATTTAACCTTTAGTTTTGTACATTTTATATTTAAACATAAAGGTATATATAAAATGTACAAAAAAGGTACGGGAAAAAGGTCGAAAAGTACATTACAAATTACGAAGCCTAGTCACATTTGAAAATTCGACCCATGAGGTATATGAAAACTAATCTTTGTACACAATTTTGTTAGCGACTGATTAGTAATTATTAGTCATTGATTTAATTGATGTTCATTTATCCGTAATACTTCAATGATTCTCTTCTAGTCCTTGTGTTTAGGAACAATTCGAAGGAAAGTGTGAACAGTACTCGAAGACCATTGCGATGTTAGAGGTGAGAAGAATATTGATTGATTATGCACTGTTACATTTGCCTTACGTGCCTACGCCGTAACCCCCTCCGCCGCGTGTCCGACGCGACGGAGGGGGTTACGGCGGCACGTAAGGCAAATGTAACGGTGCATTACATGACTTATCGATTGATTTGATTTATTGATTATTAATGATTATAGTATATTTCAGAAGAAACAACGAGAATTGAAAGAATCTCGTGATGCGATTGATGAATTAAGAAGATGGAGAGATAGAGCTATTGAAGAATTAGATGAATTGAGACCTATGAAGGAGGTACTCTACTCCATATCATCATATTCTAATCTTTATGTTGTCTTTAGCGTTATTGTAGACTTGAATCGATTCTTGATGAATCAAATAAAAGAATAGAAGAATTGGAAAGAACTCTTGAAGAAATGGGAGGAAGATTATCAGAGTTAGTTTCATCTCAATTCCTTCTCTTTATTTCATTATCAGAGTTAGTTTCATCTCAATTCCTTCTCTTTATTTCATTTTTCACCAATTGTATCGAAGTCATTTCAATATCATTGAATAATAGATTTCAAATGTTTGTTTGTAGATCTCAATTACAAGTACTTGATCTAAAGGAAGAATTACTTCCATCTTCACAATGGGAAGATGATTCAAGTGTTACTGAATGTAGAATATGTAAACATTCATATTCATTGACTAATAGAAAACATCACTGCAGGTTCATATCATTTTAAATTATAAATATATCAAAAGAGATAATATTATGGATTATAGACGTTGTGGTTTAATCTTCTGTAAGAATTGTTCATCTGGTCGTGTTCGTCTTGCTTCTATTCCTCAACCAGTCCGAGTTTGTAATGAATGTATGAATCATCTCAAATCTAATATTAATAAGTAATACATATTCCTTATTCCAATGTAGTCTATCTTATTTGTTTTGTAGTATTACTATTGCCTGGAGTAATGTAAATAGGTGAAAGATAGTTATATAGTAATATTATATTGTCTACATCATAGATGTCGACATATCTCATTATATATATATATATATATATTGAAATTAATGCGCAAAAATTTATGTTTAAGTATGTAGGGATTAATCTATTTATTCATATTATGATATAGCTGTGATTTCATTTTAATTGTATTCAATGTACTATCTGTTTACAATGTGAAGAATACCTCATATAGAATCAATTCACTTTTATTTCACACACACATTATATATCGTATATTGATCCGAATGTAGTTATTGATCGGTGTCTACTTCTAATTCCCAGTTGTCCATATCCCTTATATACTAATTGTACTGATTCCCCTATCATTACTTGTAATAGTTTCTTCCATGTTTCATTCGACTGTGCTATGCATAAATTATTTCAATTTCTTCTTATATTTCATGATTACTTAATAATATGAAGTGGTTCATATCCACATGATCTATCTATAGTATACTATATATTCTTATCTTCATCATAATATATGATAGATGTCTGGAGTGGGTATGACCCTTCGTCGTTGTCTATCCATGACTCCTCGTCAATCTATGTACAATAATCCATATCTAGCACGATTCAAAGAAAGATCAAAGGTCACCGATGGATTCCATAAGACTGTTCGTTTTCTCCTTTATCTCTTATTATAATTCACTGAATCAATCAATATCCTCGGATATATTGAACGTCTTAGAGATGTTGTACTGTATTATATATTTTTGATGACCATTTATGATGACTCGTCTCTAATTGAAGTACTGTATGAATTGTTATTGATTATTGATTAGATAAATTTCAGTCAACAGGTCTAACAGGACTCTTTGTTAATGAACATCCTCATCGTTCTCTCACAGTTGTATATTCTCGTATTCTTAAAGTACTCAATCAAATGCCTAAGGACTATCCTTATCGTACCTTCACTGAACAGGTATTATACTTTGGATATTGTAAACATTTATCTTTATACTTTAGATATTATTTATTCCATTTATAGTTGTTACTTTTATCATTCGTTTCATTGAATATTCTATATCCTTGTATGAATGTCATCTTCCTAAGTAACAGAGACATATAAAGAAGATTAGTGTTAAGAGATTAATTGATTATGACGATATAGAGATTATGAATACAAATGGAGTTAGATTATAATGAATCATAAGATATACAGGCCCTTAGAATCTACTTTAGTGAATATGAGTCTATGGAGTCCCCGCGATCCTTTCGAATTATTACGTGGTCAATACAGAATATTAGGTTTGAAAAGTATGCGTGTTGGTTTGCCCCATCTTTAGCCTATTTAATCACGGCAAGGTTGAAAGTCTGTGAAAAAAATATAATCTCACACTGCCGCGAGAATTATCAGAAGAAATGGCTCGCATTCGGAAATGAATAAATAGGTCAAAGGTGGTGTATAATTTTGGCACCTAGCATTCTTTATTCACCACGTAATAATGGGATTGATTACTCCACGGGATGGCATTCATGAAAAGAGATTGGGGTGTATAGTATGTCTAGTCAATGACAGGGTTGTGCGGAAAATTTTCCGACCGGAAAAATTTTCCGGTTTTTCCGACCCCTTTTCGGAAAATTTTCCGAAAAAATACCGGAAAACCGGAAAAATTAAATGCTCTACAGAGTAAAAAAAATACATATAAAACACTATCTGAGAGAATTCAATAACTGGAATATTTTTTGGTATCGATGAAAAATGAATTTTTCTGTTTTATGTATGATAATTACAGGCTCCATGAGTGAAGTACACTGGTACTTGGAAATTGCTTCCAATTGAAAATTCGCATCAGGGGTGACCACACAACGATTTGGCGCCTTTTCCTAAAAAGTTTATTTCGATGCCAATCGATTCGTGAGTGGGAGCAATGGACTCCTTGGCTAATTCTAAGAAACTATTGCTACGGAGAGTTTTTTGATCAACGGTCAACGAAGGCTGGAATTTTGAATTTTCGAAAAAAATTTCACATTTAATTAATTTTCACTATTTTGCTTCAACAACCCTACGTTTTTTTATTTGCTTAATCGCTTCTAAATATCATAACACAGCTTCAGTTTAAAAATCATAATTTTGTTTAAAAATAGGGTTACGGTGAATAAATCATTTTTATAATGCGGTCGTGAATTATGGTGTGGCACCTACAGTATCCCGAATCGGTCAATTTTGAAATGTGGTAGTTTTAAACATATTTTACCGCTGTTCTTGACATGACTAAGGTATACGACTACTCCTCGTCTTCGGAGTGCACCTGCACGGTACAGTGCTGGCAAATATTCTACAATATTTTGGTTTTTCAACAATATCTTTCTTCGCAATCAACCGTTTCTCTTTATTTTTTAGCATGTTTGTATAGATGATAATATGGTATAGCGATCCAATTTTTATCGATATTGGATCACAAACAACGAAATAGTGATTAATTTACGAAAAATGTCAATTTCCATCGACATCAGCACCTGGGCACGGGTGCACTCTGAAGACGAGGAGTAGTCGTATACCTCAGTTATGTCAAGAACAGCGGTGAAATATGTTTAAAACTGCCAAAATTCTAAATTGACCGATTCGGGATACTGTAGGTGCCACACCATAATTCACGACTTCATTATAAAAATGATTTATTCACCGTAACCCTATTTTAAAAAAATTATGATTTTTAAACTGAAGCTGTGTTATGATATTTAGAAGCGATTAAGCAAATAAAAAAACGTAGGGTTGTTGAAGCAAAATAGTGAAAATTAATTAAATGTGAAATTTTTTTCGAAAATTCAAAATTCCAGCCTTCGTTGACCGTTGATCAAAAAACTCTCCTTAGCAATAGTTTCTTAGAATTAGCCAAGGAGTCCATTGCTCCCACTCACGAATCGATTGGCATCGAAATAAACTTTTTAGGAAAAGACGCCAAATCGTTGTGTGATCACCCCCTGATGCGAATTTTCAATTGGAAGCAATTTCCAAGTACCAGTGTACTTCACTCATGGAGCCTGTAATTATCATACATAAAACAGAAAAATTCATTTTTCATCGATACCGCACCTATGTCGATTTTCTAAGATAGCGTGTTATATGAAACACAACATTTGAAGATTTTTTGGTCATTTTTATCAGACTAGTCATATTTCTTTCCCATGATTCGATAATAATGATCAACAATCACGTATATCACGCGTGTCGCGTAAGGATCAATACAACTGTCGGACAATGAAAAAATGAAAATTTAGTTTAAATCATTTTTGGATAGCCCTGACAGTGCCGGAGAAGATAGCGTTTCGATTTTTTGTCTAAGATCAATTTTGACGAAGATAGACGCCGTTGACTGTCGGAATTTGTAGAAAAGTCGTGACTTTCACCCGCCATAGCTCGCTTTGGAATGGGAATAGCGAAAATATCATGAGAACATAAATTGTAGATAATTTTCAGGAGAATCGAAATAACACAAGCAGAAATTACAAAATCGATTTTTCATCAAATTATGTGGCGGAAAGCTGACGTTTGCACCACAAATCGATTGTACACTGACTTTATGGTTCAGATGATAGATATTGAGAAGACGCATCGATTGATGTATGGTTATGGGGGTCAAATCGTGGCCGCGATATGAGTTTTTCCCAATAAAACGAGTCTGAAATCCTGGACTTTGCCGATTTCTCGCTCGAGAGATGGAAGGGTCACTTTGATCTACCCGCTCGTCTCTCGCTGATGAATGATTTACCAACTCTTTTTTGTTTTACGTGTTTTCAAGTGTTTTCAACAGGGGCCGTATGCAAGAACAACAGGAAAATCGTTTTCCGGGAAAATGTGACGTCATTAGCGTAGGCGGAGGATTTTTGGAAAACGCCTCCGCCTACTCTAATGACGTAACATTTTCCCGGAAAACGATTCATGCATACGGCCACAGGTTTCCCTGTTTCCTGAATATATTATTAACTCGAGTATTTCTCTGTGAATCGACCATTTATCCATGAGAAGGGACCAAGGCTCAAGGGAGTCCATCTTGAGAAGGACTGCGATTGTGGAGGAATGTGAGTCAATTTCACTAACAAGTCCCCATCGATTGGTTGAAGTGAATACAAGTTGTCATCTGCTTTGTCTGCCCACCCGGATCCTGATCATTCCTGAAGCAGCCGACCTCCTTATTCTCTCGACTTGAGATGAGCAGAATTAATGGTGAGTGACCCTCCTCGTTATGTACTGTAGTAATATTAGTAATGTACAAAACTCTTCATTTCAGGATCATCGTCCAAATCGAGAAGAAAGAGTACTAGAAACACTCGACGATCTAACACGGCTTCTACTGCGACAAATACTCGCAAGAGGAGAAGAATCGAGTCGGAGAAAGAATCAGAGATAGAAGATGATGTCTTTGACATTGTCCAGGAAACAGGGAAACCTGTTGAAAAGACTTGAAAACACGTAAAACAAAAAAGAGTTGGTAAATCATTCATCAGCGAGAGACGAGTGGGTAGATCAAAGTGACCCTTCCATCTCTCGAGCGAGAAATCGGCAAAGTCCAGGATTTCAGACTCGTTTTTTTGGGAAAAACTCATATCGCGGCCACGATTTGACCCCCATAACCATACATCAATCGATGCGTCTTCTCAATATCTATCATCTGAACCATAAATTCAGTGTACAATCGATTTGTGGTGCAAACGTCAGCTTTCCGCCACATAATTTGATGAAAAATCGATTTTGTAATTTCTGCGTGTGTTATTTCGATTCTCCTGAAAATTCTCTACAATTTATGTCTTTGTGATATTTTCGCTATTCCCATTCCAAAGCGAGCTATGGCGGGTGAAAGTCAAGACTTTTCCACAAATTCCGACAGTCAACGGCGTCTATCTTCGTCAAAATTGATCTTAGATAAAAAATCGAAACGCTATCTTCTCCGGCACTGTCAGGGCTATCCAAAAATATTCAATAAGATAGGGGTTAGATTTTGTCCGATCACCCCATGATTTTGTCTTGATCCTTACGTGACAGGCGTGATATGGCGTTGTTGTTCCTAAACGCGAACATTCAACTCCTAGGATTGTAAGCTTCACATTGTTCGTTTATATGTTTTTGGGTAATTGTTATCTTTTATTTGCTGCAAAATGATTTTTGATCATTCCTATGTATGCTTTGATCGTTTTCGAAAGAAATTGTTATATGAAACACAAGAAAATGCGTTTTGCAAAAAATTTCCCGGATTTTCCGATTTTTCCGGTTTTTTTCGGTATTTTATACCGGAAAAAAAGTTTTCCGAAATTTTTTTCGAAAAATATTTTCCGCACAACCCTGGTCAATGATACTATTGGTTGAGTATGATGATGATGATTATGATTGTAGATAGTGAAACGTCGTCTTTCATTTGTTCAATCAGAGACTGATATTCAAGAATTGGAGAAGAAGATTGGAATGGGACAAATTGAAGAAGTTATTGAACAGGTATACAATTATCTATTTCAACTATTCTTTCATCATATATTCTTTATTCCAATTATCATTTCATAGATTTCTCAAATGCCCTTGTTATATCTCAACCGAATGAACTTTATAATTGTTCGTTCTTGTATCATAATGTACCATCAAGATACCATTATTGATTAGTTGTGATTAAGGCTGAATATGAATTAGAAGCATCTCGTGCCATTCTCGATAGTAAGGCATGGGAACCATTAGTGGAAGAAGCTCCAAAGAATCAATGGACATGGCCTATTGCTTAGATATTGTAGAATTACTTTTGACTACTGTAAAGATACTGTAGTCTATGAGAATATCGATCCATTTCTTCTCATCTCTTTGTCTCTCAATTGTGGTCGTTCCTTTTTCTAGTCTAGAATATGAATAAAGAGTTTGTTATTTGAGAATCTCGATCTTTGATCTTTGAGATGTTCGATACATCTGATATATATCTATGTGTATTGGTATATTGATTATATAAATGAATGAATAATATTGTGATTAGATTAATACTTTATTATCAGTCCCTTGAATGGGACGAAGAAGAAGAGTAGTTGAAGGCCTTCTAAATGTATCTCATATATCTACTATTGATAAAAGGTCGACTCTTCTATCTTCAATATGAATATCAATCAATAATGTAATTCAGTTCAATAAAATGTCGAGTGTGTGGAGATGGAAAGGCAGGGAATCATTATGGTACTATTGCATGTAATGGATGTAAAGGATTCTTTAGAAGAAGGTATACTGTAGATGATGTTTATAAATATCTCACTCAAGTAAGTGAATTCACCTAACAAAGGAGCTCCAAAAGTTGTCAGTTAGTCCTTTGAACAAGAATATATATCCTCGATAGGTATAAGTATGATCGGAACCCAATAATGAACTGTTTACCATTTGATTGGGAGGGAGAGAGGGAGATTAAAGCAAATGAATATGAATTAATTCCATTTTGATTACTATTGCGTACTTTTCGACTTCCTTTGTAAGCACTTTTTTGTTGATTGCGTAGATTGCATATTTTATTTTCATCTTTTTAGTGTATGGGAGAAACGTCAATACAACTGTACAGGGAATGGAAATTGCGAAGTAACGAAAGGTACGGTAGATATCTGGATATTACGGTAAAGGTATTATCGATTGAATTGAGATGCGCGAAATCGATGTCGATTGTGTCGATTTGAGAAATGTTTACGAGAAGGAATGGATGAAATGTGTACGGTACTTTGAATGTATACTGTGGATATTGATCAGTATAGATAATAATATGTAACTAAACGATTGTTATTGTAGCAGTTCAAAGTGATCGTGAGAAACCATTGAATAGTTCATCAAAGTGTAAGAATGATGAAATATGTAAGAGAGATAATGGAGATAGAATCAAAACATGCACATCATCATTTAATAGTATTAAAAAAGAAAGTTCGGATGATTCATCTTCATGTACTATATCATCATCTCCTCCTACGGATCTAGAATTAGTTAAAGGTACTTTGTCATTTTATTCTAAGATAATTCCATTATTGAATATTTATTATAGGAGAAGTGTTGTCTCCTCTGCCCGATACTCGATCTCTTTATCCTCTTTCACCTATTGTCAAATATTTTGTCGATATGGTATAATTGAATTTGATATGACATTGATTACGATACTCAGTAATTGTTCCTTTTAGGAGTATGTAACGGAGAGATTAATCGATAATGTTGAATCGTTATGTCAACAAATGAGTTTACTCTGTCGGGTTGATATTCCATTTATGGCAACGATCGATGATCCTGGATTGGTTGTGAAAAGGACTACGGTAGGTTTTTTTTTATGTTATTGATTGCAATCTAATGGACTATATTTCAGCCAAATTGGTTTGCTCGTAAACGATTAATACAATTATCAGATCTTCAATTCATGTGGTGTAGATCATTTGCACTCATAATGGATTGGGCTACGGCGATTATTGATTTCCAGGTAATCAATATTTCATTATTCATTTATTGTTCCCCATTTTAGCAATTAAATCGTAGTGATCAAATGATATTATTATTCCATCGATTAGTTCCTGTTTGTAATCTATTACATGCATTCAAGATGTACCAGTTAGTTTAATATTCCAATCTATTGTATAATATATAATGTATTATGTATTCATAGATCGGATTCAACTAATATGTGTTTTGTTGATGGAACATATTATCCAAAAGATAGAGAACAACAGAAGTGTTGTGAATGGGGAGTGAATCAGTAAGTGTATATACATCAGGGCTGGCATTTTTTGAAAGTAATTTCAAAAAAATTTTTGATCAAAAATTCAAAAAATGGCTCAAAAAAATTTTGAAATAATATTTTACTTTGTTTAAAAGGAAAATTAGTAATTAAAACACATTATTTCTATCAGAACATTGATCACAACAGTCAACGAAACGCAATCAATCGAGTTCTGAAACAGGGGTGTGCGGCAACCACTTTTTTCGGCAATCGGCAATTGCCGGCAACCGGAAAATAAAAATTCGGCAATTGCCGGCAATTTCGGCAACTTCGGCAATTTTGAATTTAACTATTTAAAATGAGCCAACGATAATTTTTATGAAGTATGTTATGTATTGCTGTCGGCCCCGTTGTCGTGTATTGTAGTGTGAGTGCACAAGGGTTTACTACTTAGGCTTTATTAGCAGACTAGGGAAATTACAGGTTAATACAGGACTAGAGAAGGGCACATGTCGTGCGAGGATCAAGGGAGACTGATCTAGACTGATAGGATATCTCTAGACATAACTGGGCGGGGCCAGACACGAGAGAGCATTAGAGATAAAGGTAGAGTGGCGAGAGAGTGTGCGGATCAGAGAGACTGTAGTCTGATCGCGCACGTGCACGTATTTACATGATGACATATTCTAATCAATATGCATAGGGAATAGAGATGATCAATGTACATAGGGAATGGGGTATCTACACAACACCTCCCCTCTAAGATGGGACATCTTATAAAACATGAAACAATGGCAGAACGAGAAAACTACAATAAATCAACAAGACCACTTCGTGGTAAGTCTTCTTCGTTGAATCAACATTGTGCTTCTTCGGAGCTTTTCTCGTTCGTGTTGATCATCTCAGGTGCGATTGACGTTGCTGTTGCATCGTAGATCTCGTCAGGCTTGCCCTGGATGCTGGTGAGTGCGTCGGTGATACGGTAGATGAACGTGGTGGCGATACTGTAGTTGTTGCAGTTGCCGTCGGAACTGTCGCTTTGACATCATCATCCATGATGACCACATCATCATCGTTCACAATCTCAGGCACACCAAATGTGTCGATCAAGATATTCATAGATGTCTCTTCACTGTGAATCATTCATTCTCAATTGATTCACATGTACTCTTTATGTTCGCAGATTCACATAGATCTCGAACATCATTGAACCTTTCCTTTTCAGCAAGGTCGCCATGACCTATTCCCACTGATCAGGACCAGAGTACTTCTAGGAGTAGACAGCATATCCTCTTCAGGATTTCCTTCCTATGATATCACCATTTATGATCGACCTGGTTGGTCATTTACTTTATGACCTTGAAGGCTTCTTCAGTCTTCATATATGCTGCATGACTATCTTCCGTAGCCTCGGCACGCATATCATCGATCATCCTTACATGATCGGTCGATGGTCAGCTTCACTGTGACCTTGAAGACCTCTTGTAGCGTCTTCCTTTATGCTGCATGATTCTTTCGTAGCCTCGGCACGCATATCATCGATCATCCTTACATGATCGTTATCATTGGCCATCTTACTCGTGACCTCTTAGACTTACATAGTCTTCATACGTGTTGCTTGACTCATCTGTGGTCTCGGCGAGCACGCTATCAATCATCCTTGCATGATCGACATCATTGGCCATCTAACTCGTGACCTGTGAGACTTCCATAGTCTTCATTTGTGCTGCTCGAATATCTTCCATAGCCTTGGCCAGCACACTATCAACCATCCTTTCATGATCGACATCGTTGGTCATCTTCATTGTGACCGTGAAGACCTCTTGGAGAGTCTTCGCATATGCTGTTTCACTACCATGCGTAGTATCAGCGAACATTTCATTGATATCCGGTCTGGAGCTGTCGGCGCAGACTATCATGCAGTTGGCCGTTGAACAATCGAGCAATCCGATTTGCTTCCACACCTCATCTGACGTGAGTGAGATGCTAGCTCCCTTATCGATTTGTAATCGATTTCCTGTGCAGACGCACATTGACACTGTAGTGTTGGTGTCACCTTTATCGACACGCATCATTTTGATCTCCTTCAGATCACCACTACCATCCATACACACTTCAACATTCTTGCCACATTTGCTGTAGGTTGTATCCTTGTGTCTTCCTCGACCGATATCCGAGTCTCTCCTCTTGATGAGTCAGCCGTACTGCTGCTCAAACTCTCAACTACCATCTGTAGTAGAGCTATCCTCTCATTCATTGAATGCATGACCTCCTTCTGTGATGTAATCAGCTCCTTGAGCTTTCGTACTGTCTCTATAGCCATTGTACTGATTGTATTTCGAATGATGACGAAATCACAATTTCAATCGATTGGTGAGTTACTAAGTCTCTTTCAGACTGATTTCACTCCACCATCTCTGCATCACTATCTGCTACTGTCTTGGTTAATTTCACTTGATGATGAAATTATTCAATCTACTTTCCACCGCAAGGATGCAACTACCAAATCATAATTTGGGCAGAGCCTTCGGCGTACTTCGTTCATAGCGTGCCACACACAGTAGCAGAGATCAGTCCTAGCCACACACAGTAGCCTGATCAAGCAAATTTGCCACACCTAGTAGCCATCAGCCTCTGCCACACCTAGTAGCGCTGATTACACGATTTGCCACACCATAGTAGCAGGCCACACCATAGTAGCACTCACAATAGTTACCACTAGCAAGCTAGTAGCATACACTTCACAACGAGACAAAGCAAAATGAAAATAGTTCGTATACCTTAGACAGAGACATTGTTGTCCTTGGTGAGTCCTGGTCGCCAGTTGTTATGTATTGCTGTCGGCCCCGTTGTCGTGTATTGTAGTGTGAGTGCACAAGGGTTTACTACTTAGGCTTTATTAGCAGACTAGGGAAATTACAGGTTAATACAGGACTAGAGAAGGGCACATGTCGTGCGAGGATCAAGGGAGACTGATCTAGACTGATAGGATATCTCTAGACATAACTGGGCGGGGCCAGACACGAGAGAGCATTAGAGATAAAGGTAGAGTGGCGAGAGAGTGTGCGGATCAGAGAGACTGTAGTCTGATCGCGCACGTGCACGTATTTACATGATGACATATTCTAATCAATATGCATAGGGAATAGAGATGATCAATGTACATAGGGAATGGGGTATCTACACAACAAAGTACTTATCAAAAATCGTTACCAAACGAAACCAATAGCAATAAAAAATTGCAACAACGAATGAAATATCAATATTTTTCGTTACTTATGTACAAATAAGTAGAATATTATGTTGAGTGATATTTGGAAAGATTCCCGCCGTCCCGAATAGTCTTTCTGTTTTCGCAGATCTGGATGGGCGAATTAAATACTTCGTGGCTACTCGTGAGATAAACTTGTGTTATGCCTTCGTAACATTACTAGTCTAATGAGAGAATGGATCAATCTCCGTATCTGGTGTGGTGGCCAGAAAACTTTCGACTTCCTGGAGAAAACACAAAGGCTAACGAAATGTCATTCTCAAAACGACACGATTATTCGTTTTGGTATACCGTATACATCAAATTTCTAAGATATTGCACACAAAACTTGTGCTTATCTGACTTTTTTCAATCATTTTTTGCTTGAATTCTATTTCGGCAATTTTTCATAATTGGTTGCAGTTGCCGGCAATCAATTTCGGCAATCAAAAGTCGGCAATTTCGGCAATTCCGGCAATCGGCAACTCAGTTGCCGCACACCCCTGTTCTGAAACGTGAAAATTATGATGCAATAATTTTTGATAATAAGCTGTGAACGCTGTGTTGTGGTATACGGTAGGGTTTTCTACCGTATAGCACATCCACACTAAAAACCCTCAGAAAATACTTCATCAGGACTGTGAAAAACGATAAAAATGAAAAGTTTTGTCGAATATTGTCACAATTTCTCACAAATTTTTTTACTTTTTTTCGTTTTGACTACTTCTTTACATTTAATTTTTTTGAAAAAAAATCAAAAAAAAATTTGATTTTTAATTTTTTGAAATGGTAAAAAAATTCAAAAAATCAAAATAAAATAATCCCAGCCCTGATATACATATTCATTCATACTTCATAGATGAGATGAACATATTGAAAGATGATGATTATTCATTTGAAAGGATAGAAGACGAATGACTTCATATTGAGATCTCCATCATTTCAGTTATTTTTCAAAATTGGCAGATCTACAGTATGACGATATTGTAGTTCCAATGAAAGAAATCAAAATGGAAGAAGGAGAATTTGTGTTATTAAAGGTTATAGTTTAAATATGAGCTAATCTAATAATTAGATTCAAGGCTATATGTTTCTTCACATCAGAACGACATATTAGTGAAGAAGGAAAGAAACATATTGCAAGAGTACGGTAAGGTATACTGTATCCTTTTAGATTACTCTATTCTTATTAATGTTGTTATTAATTTGAGAGATCGATTAAGTGATTCATTGTATAATTATATCGGTCAATCTCATCCGGATATGTCTGATCTCCGTAGAATAGAAAGAGTATCCAAGATACTTCTCATTCTACCATCTGTAATGGTTAGTTATCATATTATTATATACATTATATTCATAGATAGTTCCATCACCACATAAGTTCCACTTGAATCGCCTCGTTCTTGCACTTTTGCTATTGCCAGCCTCGAGTATCCTACGGTACCTTGACACTCTCAGCCTCGAGTATCCTACGGTACCTTGACACTCTCGGAAACTAGGAAGATGGGTACCTCATGTAATAACCGACTACGACAAGGAAAACCGAGTGGATATGGCAAGGACTCTTCTCACTCTACATCACCGGTTTGATTCACTGGATAAAGTGATAATCGGAGTACGATAACGAAGAGCTAATTAGACAGTGTAATTAGACAGTCCTTGCGTTTTACGTCAGAACAGAGGAATGTTGTGTGATGAAGATGTGATGTGTGACAAATATCAGATAAACCAACCTACAAATATATAGTTGTTGTTTGATATTGACAGTAGTTGAGAGTGATAGTTGGTACGTAGACTAAATCCCCTTATGACCTTCTTCATATATACATATGACAATGTTGAATGAAGTCAATCGGTTCATGAGGGACGAAGGATATACATTGAAGAATACTCAAAAATGCCTTTTGAATTTACTATTTTAGTTACGTGGTAGGGCCAGACACAAGTTGTCATACGCTTACTTCCCTTCACGAGGAGAAAATGTAGATTGCGATAGTCGATTGATTCATTGATTGATTGATTATAGGAATTAGCTCGAGAGGAGGATGCAGCAGTACAAGCACTAGCAGTATTTGATCTAGGCAATCTGTATGGATTACCCTATGAGGTTATATTGATTGACTGACAATATAGGGGTACAACATGATTATTAATTGATTGATTATATTTAGGTTCACTCTCGATCAGAAGCATTACCTAATCCAGCATTTGGACCCTCATCAAGTGATCTTACAACGTCTCCATCAACTACTATAATTGAGATTAAGGAAGAAGAACCATAGAAGAAATATTGATTATTTTTTCCATCTACTTTATTACATTGTAGTGGATACCTCATAATGTGTTATATTCATTCTTTCCATATTTTTCTTACATATTAATAATTTCCATGAAATGGTCATTACTTTTCTATCGTCTACTATGCTTTACTACCATTCTTTCTTCTAATCATCAATCTATATATAGCAATATGAGATTCGTTAATCCATTCCATTCCTTGTCACTGTATCTCTTTATCTATCAATAGATTCATTCATTGTATGTATCATATACCTATTCTTACCTCACGTTAGTTCAAAATGCGAGAGAGATGGGAATGGCGGGGCAAAAGAGATGCTGAGGCGACTTTTGCCATCACTGTGGTGCGCTGTTTGGTGTGTTTTCAAAATCTCATAATAATGAGACGATAGTTCATTAGTCATAGCGGCGCACCTCAGACGGGTTTGGTGACGCAGCAGAGAGTGTGACAGAGAGAACCATTTGATGCCATCTCGCACGCACACCCTCTCTAATGCAGCCCACCAAACCCGCCTGGCATCCGCCTCGCACTCTTTATAAGTCGGAAAACGTGATCCGCCCTACCTTCATTGTTGCCCCGCTATTACAGAGGCTGAACTAACGTGTACCTCGTTCAACTCCTCTTCCTTCTATTCTTATCTCAATATTGTGCATCCATTGTGATATCTTCATTCTTCTTCATTTCTTGTATACTACACTATAGTTATCCACTCCATTCACTCCTTTAAGTCTCTCTACTATGGGTATTATCATATATAGTGAGTACAATACAATTGAGTATATGATAGAATAGAATGGAATGGATCAACTTGAATAGTCTATTCCCTTCTATTCTCTTCCATATTCATATGACTTGTCTACTCTCATTCATTAACAATATATTGTTTGTATGAATTGTAATCTCATCTTTATTATCCCTTTTCATTCTAATCAATGCATAACATTCATATACTCGTTACGACTTCTTTCTCTCTATCTATCTATTGATCCATCCCTTTTCCATTCATTTAATCATTATAATATCAATCATTCTCTATGAGAATATACTCTAGTCCTTCATATCTACTTGTCAATTATTCTTTCTGCTCTATTCATATTATTCAATTTTGATTCGTCACTTTATATTGATTACAAAGTATGTATATAGTAGTTTATGCGAGAGTTCAACTATTTTAATAGTTTATACATGTTTACCATTCCTTGTTATTTTGCTTTTGAAGCTAAATTATCATTTTTTTTATCTTTGATATGTTCTGTTTTCCAGTTTCATTTATTCCACTAGTGTTGATATCATTAATATTGATAGAATAATTTTGAATAGATTCTTATTTTGGAACAATTCTTACCCTTAATTTCTATCCATTCATTTTTGGCATCTAGTCAGCTGTAAATGTACACTTGATTATTCTTCATATTCATTCATGTAATATACCTTTGTTCATGTCATCCATATCATCAATCAATCAATCATTATGGACCATCAATTGATTCTTGTATCTCTATCATTCAGGGACTCAATCATCATTCTATCATTCATTACTTGTACATATACGAATAGACAATAATAAAGATATATATATTCATTATCTTTTATATCTATCATTCTTGGTTTTCATATCCATCTAAAACATACATATGCTTTGGTTCATGGTCCACATTCAATCTCTGCCTCCCTCCCTCCCCGTCTCTCCCTCTCTACCTCTCCCTCTACCTCTACCTCTCCCTCTGTGGTAGTAGAGTCATAGATTGATTCTTTACTGAAATGCACCGGTTATGTGTCCCGTGTATGGATAGATAAAGAGATGGTAAGAGGGGACATGAGTAGATGGAGATGATAGAGAGAAAGAGAGAGTATATGATATGTTCAAAGATCAAACTATCATTATATGGAGTAGAGAGATAGATGATAGGGTCAATCATTCTCATATCTTCATTCCTTTTTATTCTACTCATTTCTTCCTTTTCTCATCTACTTTATCTTACTTTTTGTTCATATTCCTTTTATTACTTTCCGTAGTTGATGATATACTCCATATATTCGTTATATTCTCAACGTCATTCATTCTTTCTCCTTCTCTATTTAGTTGTTATGTCCTTAGTTCGTCCCCGTTGTCGTGTAGTGTGCACAAGAGTTAACTATCTTGCTTTATTAGCAGCAGAGAGAGGAATCCAGAGTAGGGAATAGGAAGACTAGATGAACTGACTACAGAGAAAACACATCTCCTTATATACTATTCAGGACCTAACGTGGTGAGCGATGATTGGTCTAGACAGAACGTGGGGAACGGTGATTGGTACAGCTAATGAGTGGGCGGGGTGTAGAGTGCAATCATAGACATAGGGAAATGCATTCTAATCATTCGACGTACATTAGCATAGTTACATTAGCATAGTTACATTAGCATACTGCATAAGGAATAGAGGTGATCAATATACATAGGAATAGGGTCTCTACACAACACCTCCCCTCTAAGATGGGACATCTTATAAAACATGAAATAATCAATAACGAGAAAACGATACAATAAACAATAGGACCACATAGTGGTAAGTCTTCTACGTTACATCAACATGAAGCTTCCTTGGAGCGATTCGCTTGTCCGTCTCGGTTGCGATCTCGTCAGGCTTGCCCTGTGATTGAGCTGGTACGGTAAGTGAGCGAGGCGGCGATACGGTAGTTGAACGATGCGGAGATACTGTAGTTGATGTAGCTGCCGTCGGAATCGTCTCAGCGACATCAGCAATGATGACCACTTCATCATTTACTGTCTCCTGCAGACAACAGGTGTCCACCTTCACATTCAAGCTCATCTTATTGAATGCTGTTCGACACTCTTTCGTTGCCTCATCAAGCATACTGTCAATCATCTTCATATGATCGACATCATCGGTCATCTTACTCATGACCTTTGAGACTTCCTTAGCCTCCATACATGGTGCATGACTACCTTTCGTAGTCATTGCAGAGACATCATCAATCATCCTTCCATGATCGATATCATCGGTCATCTTACTCGTGACCTCTGAGACTTCCTTCGTCTGCATACATGGTGCTTGACTCTCTTCCATAGTGTCAGCAAGCAATTTATTAACCATCCTTGCATGATCAATATCATCGGCCATCTTACTCGTGACCTCTGGGACTTCCTTAGTCTCCATACATGGGGCTTGAGGGAGAAGATCATCCCTTACGACGATCAATTTCAGCTTCGGTATGAAATCCGTTCCGATGAGTACGATATTTGATGACGTGACATAGATATCACCCTCCACCACAATACCTCCATACTCTACTGTAGATCGGAACATTCCCTTGATTTCCAGCCTGGAGCTGTTAGGGCACACTACCTTGCAGTTTGCCATCGAGCAATCGGGTGAACCGATCTGCTTCCACACTTCTTCCGATATGAGTGTGATATCAGCTCCCGTATCGATTTGCATACTAATCGATTTACCTTGAAGTCGTACGTTGATTCGGCAGTAATCCAGGTCAGACGTGTCGACACGTATCGATTTGACCTCCTTCCAATCACTGCTACCATCTCTGCACACTCTTTCGATGTGGCCATTCTTTCCACATTTGTTGCAGATGGTATTCTTGAATCTACACCGACTGGCATTGTGGTTTCTTCCACCACATCGATAACAGCTGAACTTATCTTCAGTGTTCTGTTTGCCTTCGTTCTCAGGCTTCCTGACAGCGTTCACATTCGCATTTGCTTCTGTGATCGCACGAGAATCACTCTTCAGTTGGTTACAACGATTGTACACTTCGATGAGCTTATCGAGAGTGACATCTTTACCTTCATCCTTCTGAGCCTCTTTCAGCATCAGCATGTGAACATCACTATAACGAGGAACATCGAGAGCATGCAGAAACACTAGACACTTCATCTGTTCTAGTTCGATCTGTGCAGGTTGTGCACTCTGCACCAACCTGTTCACTCTTGCAGCGAGTACTCTCGGATCATCGATGTTCTCCGTCGACATTCTGAAGTCGAACATCCTTCGACGTTTCTCGAACAGTGATGTCTGATCACCAAAGAGTGTCGTCATCTTCTCGACGACTTCTTTCAACTTCATATCACTCCATTTGGTGGGGACAATGCTATCAGCGAATGTCTTCTCGACCGATGGATGCACATGACGCAATAGCAATCGGACCTTTCTCACTTCATCATAGTCTTTCAGGTCAACATCGAAGATGTCTTCATGTCTACTCCACCACAACTCGAATGTAGAGTTTTCCTCAGGGGAATAATTGAACTCGTGAATCCTCGCTTCAACAGCATCAAGAGAGAATGCTCCATTCGATGAGCTCTTTTCACTGCTCATCTTCTCTACTAGATCCTGTAGTAGATTCATCCTCTCATTCTGTGAAGTAATGAGCTGATTCTGTGAAGTAAGGAGCTCCCTCAGAGCTTTCACTGTCTCTGACTCTCTGGCAGTCATTGTTTCTATCGATTTCACTTGATGATGAAATCACTCGATCAGAGCCTTCGGCTTACTCCAATCAGAATCGTGCCACACCAAGTAGCAATGATCAGTCCTAGCCACACACAGTAGCCTGATCAAGCAATTTGCCACACCTAGTAGCCTCTATCAGCCTCTGCCACACCTAGTAGCGCTGATCACACGATTCGATACACCACAGTATCGGGCTACACCACAGTAGCACTTCACAACAAGAAAATGACGAAGCAAAGGAAAAGAAAATAATTTGTAGTTCGAATACCTCAGACAGTTATTGTTGTCCTCGGTAGATCCTGGTCGCCAGTTGTTATGTCCTTAGTTCGTCCCCGTTGTCGTGTAGTGTGCACAAGAGTTAACTATCTTGCTTTATTAGCAGCAGAGAGAGGAATCCAGAGTAGGGAATAGGAAGACTAGATGAACTGACTACAGAGAAAACACATCTCCTTATATACTATTCAGGACCTAACGTGGTGAGCGATGATTGGTCTAGACAGAACGTGGGGAACGGTGATTGGTACAGCTAATGAGTGGGCGGGGTGTAGAGTGCAATCATAGACATAGGGAAATGCATTCTAATCATTCGACGTACATTAGCATAGTTACATTAGCATAGTTACATTAGCATACTGCATAAGGAATAGAGGTGATCAATATACATAGGAATAGGGTCTCTACACAACAATATCCTCTACTTCTCTTGACTACATCTTGATCCTTGTATTCCTCTCATCTCTTCATCTCTTCATCTTCTACTTCCTTGTCTCTTCTCATCATATTCATTAGAAGGTATTCCCCAATAGATGATTAATAATAGATAAGGGGAACGGGGATATCCCTTCCTTCCTTATCTCATATATTAATCTATCAATCATCTTATCTTCTTCTCCTCTATCTATTATGAAAGGGATTCCCCATCTATTCTTCCCACACACTTCTTATCATAATTATCGATTTGTGATCTTTGAACTCTAAATCATAACATGCTCTGTGATACTCCATATGCTCTTCTATCATTCGTATTGTATCATATAGTATCATATGAAGTATGAAATATCTCTAATATGAATTTGTGAATTAGACCGTGTAAATCTCAAAAGGAAGTCATTCATTAAATGAATTTAATTATATCATAATATTTGCAATTCGATGGAGGTATCAATATTGATAGTGTGTTCTTTAATCTCATGGGGTCATTTGTTCAAGAAACATTGGAAAGAATGACAATTTAATAATGGTACACATGATAATAAATAGATTTATCTAATAATTTTGAATAACCTTATATTATGATATTGAGATGAATATTAATATTCATTACATATTATCATTCCCTTCTTCTTCTTCTCAAAGTGATTAATATCTCCATACACTTATCGATCTCTCATTCTTTCCTCTTCTCCACTTACTATTTTCTCATCACTTTTCTATTGCTTCGCTCTCCTTTTCACTCTCGCACTTTCTTTCAAACCCCCCCCCCCCTTATCCATCTCTCCCTCTCTCTCTCTCCCTCTCCCTCCTACTATCTATGTTTGAGTTTGTGCTGGCAGTCTACTCTTTTCTCCTGTCCTTTTCTCTTCTCTTCTCTATCCATTTCATCGTCATTTAACTCTGTAGAGATGAAGATAATAGAAGATTGATAGAATGAGATACTTCTCACTCTCATCTTCTTTATTCTTCTATTCATTCCTTTTCTTCTTCTTTCTCTTCATTTCTACGTGGAGAGATCATACATTGTATCCTCTACCTCATCTTCTTCTTCTTCTTACTCAAATCTTATATCTTTCTGACCAGTCAACACAATTCATTTTGATTCCGTAAGAATAGTCGGAGATATTGATTGATTCATATGACAATGGACAGTCTGTTCTCATATCGAATGTGTATAAGTTAATTAAGTGTTTAAAAAAAATTTGTATACATTTGTCTATGTTCACTGATCTTCTTGATGATTAAAATGAATATTGTGATGATTATTGACATAAGATGTCTTCCTTTTTTCAATCATATATATCATTTGAATTCATGTATCATCTATCACACATTCTGTCTATAATATCTTTTCAATCTCCTTCTCTCCTCTCTCCTCCTCTCCTCTTCTCCTCTTTCCTCTCCTCTCCCCTTCCTCCTCTCCTCCTCTCCTCTTCTCCTCCTCTCCTCTTCTCCTCTCCTCTCCCCTCTCTCCTCTTCCCCTCTTCCCCTCCTCTCCTCTCCTCCTCCTCTCCTCCTCTCCTCTTCTCCTCTTCCCCTCCTCTCCTCCTCTCCTCTTCTCCTCTTCCCCTCCTCTCCTCTCTCCTCTTCCCCTCCTCTCTTCTTCTCTCTCCTCTTCCTCTTCTCCTCCTCTCCTCTTCTCCTCTTTCCTCTCCTCTCCCCTTCCTCCTCTTCTCCTCTCATCTCCTCTCTCCTCCCCTTCCTCTCTTCTCCCCTTCCTCCTCTCCTCCTCTCCTCTTCTCCTCCTCTCCTCTTCTCCTCTTCTCCTCCTCTCCTCTTCCCTTCTTCCCCTCTCGCCTCTCCTCCTCCTCTCCTCCTCTCCTCTTCTCCTCTTCCCCTCCTCTCCTCCTCTCCTCTTCTCCTCTTCCCCTCTTCTCCTCCTCTCCTCTCCCCTCCTCTCTTCTTCTCCTCCTTTCCTCTCTCCTCCTCTCCTCTTCTCCTCTTTTCCTCTCCTTCTCCCCTTCCTCCTCTTCTCCTCCACTCCTCTCCTTCTCCCCTTCCTCTCCTTCTCCCCTTCCTCTCCCCTCTCCTTCTCCCCTTCCTCCTCTCCTCTTCCCCTCTTCTCCTCCTCTCCTTCTCCCCTTCCTCTTCCCCTCTCCTTCTCCCCTTCCTCCCCTCCTCTTCCCCTCTTCTCCTCCTCTCCTCCTCTCCTCTTCTCCTCTCCTTCTCCCCTTCCTCCTCTTCTCTTCACTCCTCTTCTCCTCTCCTCTCCCCTTCCTCTTCTCCTCTTCTCCTCTCTTCTCCCCTTCCTCCTCTCCTCTTCTCCTCTCCTTCTCCCCTTCCTCCTCTTCTCCTCTCCTTCTCCCCTTCCTCTTCTCCTCTTCTCCTCTCTTCTCCCCTTCCTCCTCTCCTCTCCTCCTCTCCTTCTCCCCTTCCTCCTCTTCTCCTCCACTCCTCTTCTCCTCTCCTTCTCCCCTTCCTCCTCTCCTCCTCTCCTCTTCTCTTCTTCTCCTCCTCTCCTCCTCTCCTCTTCTCCTCCTCTCATCTTCTCTCCCCTCCTCTTCTCCTCCTCTCCTCTCTCTCTTCTCCTCTCCTCTCTCCTCTCCTCTCCTCTCCTCTCCTCTCCTCTCCTCTCCTCTCCTCTCCTCTCCTCTCTCCTCTCCTCTCCTCTCTCCTCTCCTCTCCTCTCCTCTCTCCTCTCCTCTTCTCTTTGGTCTACTCAATCTCATAATCCTCTTCTCTATTCTTTCTTCTTTTATATATTATATGAGAGTGAAGATATTAATGTTGATAAGTGTAAATGATGCACATCTAATTGTAACAAGGGAACCATAATGCATTCCCGTGACGATATGACTAGTGACATATACCATTCGAATCAGTATCCGATTCTGATAAGAAACCGTTAATAAGCAATGTCAAAAGTTTAAGAGCTTCGAGAAAATCGATAATGAAAATCGCACAAATCCGAGCCAATTAATATCAACTCGGCTTTGTGCTCCAATCTCACAGAACCTTGTGGTGTAGTGGATAAGGCGCTCGCATTTCATTTTGTAAGTACATGGTTCGATGCCTGGTATGCGATACTTTTTTTGCTGATTTTTTCAAGTTCAAAAGTTCAGATCTAATGTTTCATTGTTATCCTTTGTAGATCATTATCGATCGTCTGCTTAACCTCTGATCTCTTGCTCGCGCGCTTTTGTGTCTGCTTTTAAGGAGTTTCAGCTTCTGATTCGATATGTGTCATGGCACAAATGCTAACGGCATAAAAAGTTTATTGCTTTTATTCAGTCTTCGTAAAAAATCAGCAAAAAAAGTATCGCATACAAGGCATCGAACCATGTACTTACAAAATGAAATGCGAGCGCCTTATCCACTACACCACAAGAGTCGGTTAGATAGGAGCTCAAATCCGAGTTGATCTTAATTGGCTCGGATT
Organism: Parapristionchus giblindavisi; assembly: GCA_943737045.1. Lineage (NCBI taxonomy): Eukaryota > Metazoa > Nematoda > Chromadorea > Rhabditida > Diplogasteridae > Parapristionchus > Parapristionchus giblindavisi. The sequence continues at coordinate 405,111 of CALSFV010000071.1, read as the reverse complement.
TGTGCGATTTTCATTATCGATTTTCTCGAAGCTCTTAAACTTTTGACATTGCTTATTAACGGTTTCTTATCAGAATCGGATACTGATTCGAATGGTATATGTCACTAGTCATATCGTCACGGGAATGCATTATGGTTCCCTTGTAAGTATACTCAAATGAAAGTATCGAATAAGATGTAAAAGAAGAAGAAGAAGGGTAGTGAGAGAGAGAGAGTAGTAAGTGAATATGTAGGAAGAGAGAGTACAATATGAAGTAATCAATTGATTCATTCATTCTCTTCTATTCACTCCTCCTTTTCTATCAATCATTCAATCATTCTTTTATCTTTATCTATCATCTATTCATTCATTTCCGTTTTGTTTCATTCATTTGTATAGATCATTCTATTCATTAATATTGATTATAGATCATCATCATATGAACTACTCTAATATAATATCGGTAGTCCCTCAAGAAGGACCTCCTCCATCTCCATCCATTCATCACTGTATGTTATCAGTTATTTAATTAAATTAGTTATTTATTTCATTTACTTATTACTTATTTGTTGAAGCATGATATGATATATGATGAGATTGATGATATTATATATCTTGTTCATTGATGTTTTGTCATGGGATGGAGTTAATAGTAACTCCGCCCACATTTAGTTTCTATTCCCATATATGATATGAGATATCATCTCTCATCTATATATTTGTCTAATCTAATTTAATCTCAATCTTAACATTAATGTTAATGAATATTTAGTATTGGAAAAAATGAATAAATAATTTAATTATGCAATTCAATATTTTTACCATTTCATTCAATGTTGTATTGAATAGAAAGAGAATGAATACTCCATATCCATATGTTGTCATTCTATTCATTCATTCATCTCCTATTTCTATCTCTCTTTATCTTATCCCCATATCATTTCTCCTTCTCCCTCTCATTCATTTCCATTCTTGGTCTCTTATTCCTCTTCTATCTTCTATCCATCATAACTCCGCCCTCTCATTCATCTCTAACTATCTCTATCTCTATCTATCTCTATTCATTATAGAAACTTCATTCCATATGTTATCAGTCCCTTATTCCTCATTCCCTCACTATGTACATATTGTAGTATTCTCATACTGAACTTGGTCATAACTATGATATTCAGTGTCATATGATAGATACTTCATTCATACATAGACCTTATCTTTATCATTCTTGTCTATCATATCATTCATAGACTAAATAGTTACTCTATACTCTATCTCTATCATTCTATTCTATTATCAATCAACTACACAATTCGATCCTATTTTCATTCTTCTTCTTCTACTTTCTCCTTCCTCATTCAAAGTGTAGTACACGCAGTTGCTCTCCTATCGTTTAATTCTCTGTCTCTCTCCTTCTCCCTTTCCCTCACTTTGTCCCTCTCCATCTCTCCCTCTTCATCTCCATCTCTCCCTCTCCCTCCCTCTCCATCTCTATTTCTTCCTCAATGTTTCATTTAGATGTCTACCTCTCTCTCTCTTCTATCTCTTCTCGTCCTTCATTGATTCACACTTCATCATTACATATATAGAGATAGATAGATGGAATAGAGTTAGATAAAAGTTCAATAATATTCTCTCTCTCTCCTATCAAATGAGTCCATTTTGTTTCATTTTATATTGTTTGTATAATCTGTTCATTCATTTATCTTTTGATTTGATATGATAAATATTTGATTGTATTCAATGAATATCATTGTCATCTTCTTCTTTTATCTTTCTATTCTTCCTTATCTATCATTATTCCTTCATCTATACATATAGAGTATGAGAAGGATGAATGAATAGATATAGATAATCTCCTCATTTCAGTAACTCCTCTTCCTCTTCCAATTGAATATATGCATCCAAAGGCAGAATCACCAGGGGGACAATTATCTCCAGTTGCTTCTCCATCTCAACCTGTACAATTTGGTATCTATTTACTTATTCTATATTGAAATAGATAAATGAAACATTAAAATATATTTAAATTTAGATGGATATAAGAAGCATACGTGGGCAGCATTGCCGCTAGCGGCAAGAACCCATCCGATCTAGGCAAAAATTCGCTCAAAAATGAAAATGAATTAGCCAAAATTCACTCAAACATGAAATTTTTGCGTCCCACCCACCCGATTTTAATTTGCAGCGGCAAAGGTTGCCCACGTATGAGAAGAAGGAATATGATGATGCTAGTGATATTAATACTATCTCATGATATGATTAATGTTTAGTTGTTATGAAATAAGTAGAGGGAGAAGAGAGGAGAGAGAGATGGTTAGAATGGGATCTTTTCAACTATTCTTTGGTTCATTTACACATTGGTCTATGGTTAAACAATATGTAATAACAATAAATAGAATGAATTGATGTCTCCCCATATATAGTCTAATCAAATACATAAACTCATCACGTTGTAGACACATAGATCATAGATACCCATATATAATCAATATTCTATTATTATCTCATCTATTGAATCAATCAATCAATAATATCTATTCAGGTCTAAAATGTCGTGTATGTGGAGATTGTCGTGCTGGGAGACATTATGGAACGATTGCATGTAATGGATGTAAAGGATTCTTTAGACGAAGGTATACTGTAGATGTTACTGTATCTATTAGTTTATTGATTCATTCTATTATAGTATATGGGAACAACGAGAATATACGTGTAGATTCGGAGGAAAGTGTCAAGTTGTGCAAGGTTAACATAGGATATTCATTTTATTGGATTTAAACAAAATATGTACCTCTAGTATCGAGTGATAACTGTATATTTTATTGATTGATTATTGATTGACAGTTTGTTTAGTTTATTGATTATCTCAATTACAGAATACCGTAATCGATGTCGTGCCTGTCGTCTGGTCAAATGTTTTGAAGTTGGAATGGATGCAAGAGGTTAGTTCTTATTCTTATTCTTATTCTTATTCTTTATTCCATCATAATATACGAAACAGGGAAATAGTGACATAAAAGGGATTGATGGATGTCCGTCGCTAATGTAGCGATATCGGTGAGGGTTTTTGGGTACAGTGGCAGTTTGGGAGCTACTGGCGAATCTTGGAAAAAGGGATAATTATATCAGGAGAGATCTTAACTAGCCCTGCACGGAATGGGGATGGTGAGGATGCAACTAATTCGGTGGGTAAAGAGTTCCAAATATCTATTACTCTAGATGCACAGGTAGATAATGTATAATAAGTTTATACTCAATCTTTCTATTCTATATAGTTACTCTATTCATTTATTAATCCTTGATCTATCCATTAAAATGAATGAATATTGTATTTAGAGTGATGCAATTAATTTCATTCCTTATATATCTATCATCTTCTATAATATCATTCCATCTAATTCATCTATATTTTCTATTCAATTAATCTATTAAATAGAATGATTGATTAGTTCATGATATCGATTTCTTTACTATCTATCTGTTATCTCTCAATATATTATCAATGAAATCTATATTTTTACTTCCTTCTTTCATCATATTCATAGTACATGATTATCTCTTGAACACATCAATATATTCTTCATCTTCATACTTTTATTATTTCTTCTTATCTATTCTACTTTCTCTTCTTCATAATCTTCATCATCTTCTATTATACCTTTAAAGATTGAATAGTCAAATAGACTAGTTGGATGTGTACTATGTAAATAGATCTATTCCATTCAAACTATCTATTCATTCATTCGTTCATTCTCACTATCTTCTACTACAACTCATACCTACTCAATACTCTTTCAAAGATCATTCCATAGTTGATACAAGTAAAGAATAATCGAGAATACTGTTTCTCTCCCTCTCCCTCTCTCTTCCTCTCCCTCTCCCTCTCCCTCTCCCTCTCACTCTCCCTCTTCCTCTCACTCTCTATATCTCTGTGTATCTCGATCTCCTTTTCTTTTCCATGAAGAATAATAGGATTATTTGTGAGAATAAAGGAATAAAATGTAGAGTTGAATGGTGATATTGAAAGTTGTAATAGAGAATAGATTGAGTATAGAGTATATTATAGAAGGGGAATGGATGGATATGATCTATTCATTTGATTCTATATAGAAGAAGAGTACTAATATATGTATATGGATAGATATATAGTCTGATATAATGGTCTTTGTACTTTGATCGTCCTAATTATGGACTCGATCTATGTGATCTATGAAAGGGAAGGAGAGGGAATGAATAGGATAAGCTTCTGCAATGGGGTAAAGTGCACATGTGTACTTATCATCTCACACTCTCTACGCCACACATATCCTACTCTATCTATCCTGTCTCCCTCTCTTCCTCTCTCTCTCCCTCTTCCTCTCCTTCTCCCTCTTCCTCTCTCTCTCTCTCTCCTTCTCCCTCTCTTCCTCTTCATCTCCCTCTTCCCCACTAATAGACGGTGATTATGAGGGAAATAGATAGATAGAGTGTTAGTAATGGATGTATGATATACTACAATGTATGGTTGATATCTCATATGATATTTGATGTTAATGATGATGAATGTATTAGGATATATTCATTATGTTCATTATCTTATTACTCTAATAGATTCATGTTCTATTTATCTCTCATCATATCTATGATCAGGTTCATAAAAGAATGAAAGAATGATGATATAGAGAATAAGATAAAGACTTGATTGTAGTCTTCAATTGTATCATAATCGTCTCTTCTCATTATCATGTCTATCCCATGTACTCCATTCCCCTTTACTCTATATCTCGTTACTACTGAAGAGATCATACGAAATGAGATGAGAAGGTTGATAAAGAGTACTAATGGATAATATTCTTGATGATTACTGACTATTCAACGATCTATTCGATCAATTTATCAATTCCTTTGAATGAATCAATCATATTATCAACATATCATATATCCATGATATTGTGGGAGTGTAAATTCATTCTTATATCAGTAGATATCACTCTTCCCCTCATATATAGCGAAACGTTATTTCTTTATATATTCTTAATGATGATTTGTTAACTATCTTGATGACATTGTGTCTCAATCTATTCTTTCTATATATTTCATCTTGAAGGAGAGAAACCATCCCCAATCGTTAGAGAGTCATAATCAAACCGAAATAACTGGCAGAGTCAAATAAAATATTGAATATTTATGCATTTTTTACTATTTCCAATCCTGCAAAAATTGGAAGAAGTGAAAAATTGACGAGAGAATGTGGCAATGAGACAGAGACAGAAACGGAAAAGCTGTTGGTCCAAACAGATCGAGAATTGTAGGCAGAGTTACATCTCAAATCGTTTTTTTTCTGATTTCAATTGTCTTTCTTGGGGGGAAATTTTGTGAGTGATTGGCACTCATGGGGAGGAACTCATCCGGACTTGTTCACCCTTTTGGAATATTCCATAGGTGGGCGCGTCAAAACGAATTATTTTTGCACATAGCCTTACCTCCTTTTGCGAGGCCTTGCGCATAGCTTTGCCTCGCAAATATTGGAAAATTTCCCGTCAAATCTGCAAAAAATGGCGATGCGCATAGCCTTGCCTTACAATTCCCACGTTTGCGCACAGCCTTTCCCCCAGCGTGCCCACCTATGGAATATTCACTGTGTCTTTGTGTAGATGGAAGGACCTAGGTCTGTCGACTACGATAGATCAAGGGCATACGTCGAATAGCTAGGTTATCCGTTTTCAAAATCCGGTCAGGCTTGGTACTTTGTAAGATAGTTTTTGACGTATGGCCAAGGGGACGGGACATAAACCAGAAGGAGGGCCAATGGATAAAAGGAAGTTACGCCCAACCATTTATTTATCTTTAGTTTGGTCAATTCCCATTGAAAATGTTTTGAGAATATGTAAAGTAAGAGATTAACAGTCATAAGGTTTCGATGTTTATACCATAGTGTATCTTGTCTGATTTCATTGAAAACTTTAGAATTGGTTGCCTGGGAGACGTGACTGAAATAAATTGAATCCCCCTCCGGAAGTGACACAGAAAGATAGAGATGAAGACTATGATGATCTAATATGAATGACGAATGAAAACAAATGTTATTTGGATATGATATCATGTCCCTTATGATATATCTATTGATAATGTGTGATATATTGATGGATTGATTATGAATAGTTTGAATGTATTCAGCAGTTCAATCAGAACGAGATAAACATAAGAAGGCTCGAGTATCAATATCAGAAGATGGAGGAGGACCATCTACATCTAATACATGTAATACATGTACTACTCCTACTACTACAACAAGACCAACTCTAGCTACTGCATTAGCTCCATTTCAGACTGGAGGTTGATTGTAATGATAGTGAGATGAATGAATTGAATCCATTGTAGGTGTAGTTAATCGTGCCTATGCAGAGACTCTATCTGGTGGATCAGCTACTCCTGTTGTAGTTGTAGCACAAAGAGTACAAAGAGAACAATCACCTCCTACTTCTGCTATGTATGCACCTAGAATGAATGGAACTAATGGAGGATCTACATCACCTTCTCATGGAACAGGAGGAGGAGGAACTCCTATTGTTGATTATCTTATGCAATTGGTATGTATAGATAGATGATTATAATCTATATCATATATCGTATCTACTTTGAATCGAGAAGAGAGAGAATGGAATGAAATACGTTGAGTTATCTTTCGAGAATGTTGCGATAAAGAAGATTATGTATGATATTAGAAATGTACGAGAATGGAAAGAGGAAGTCTGATAATAGAGAGGGAGAGGGAGAGGGGATAGGGAGAGGGAGAGGGAGAGGGGAGAGAGAGATTGATTATAAAGAAATAGGATAGAAGGATATCGATATAGAAAGGGTAGAGATTAAGAGAAAAAGAAAGAATGAGAGAGAAGTGAATGAAAGAAGAATGAGAGAGGGATTTAAGTTTAAGAAATTTCATGTTCTTCAGTTGAGGAATCGTTGACATTTGAGGGGTAAAGATATCGGATTGATTGATTGATTGATTGATTGATTGATTGATTGATTGATTGATTGATTGATTGATTGCAGGAAACTCAATGTGATTCAATGGTAGATTCAAATAATGAAATAGAAGAACAATTTGATAAGTTATGTAGAGTTGATGTGACAATTGAAACTGCATTGAAGCAACCTGGAATAGTGGCGAAAAGGACACCGGTTGGTTTATCTTATTTAATGATATATAAAATTTTATTTACAATTACAATATTATATATGTATATATATTTATATCGAATCATCTAAATGTTTTTTCTTATTAGTTTTTTTTCATTATTTTGTTTCATTTGATTTTGTAAAGGTAAAAGTGCTTGTTCTTGTTGTTTCTCGATTCGTCCACGAATGTAATATTGATTGATCTATTGATTATGTTCTACTTTCAGCCTCGATGGTTAGCAGTTGAACGATTGACAACATTAGAAGATGTTCATATTACATGGTGTAGATCATTTGTATTATGCGTCGATTGGGCACTTTTACTCAAAGATTATACGGTATGTATTATATGAAAGGGGATACTGTAGATGGTCTCTTTTGGATCACTCATATCAATGGTCAAATGGGAAGAGATGAAGGTGAAATTGAAGTTGGAAGGTAGTACATTTGAAACATATAAGTACATGGTCTATCCGTATGAGGGGATACGGTAGTATACTACAGTATCGATGATATTGATTGTTTGTTTCTAGGAATTATCAACAGGAGATCAATATGTTCTCCTTCGTAATCGTGTTGTATCAGTCAATTGGTTAGTACATACATATAAAACATATCGTAGTGGAGCTGATGGAGTAGCTCTTGTTAATGGTTCATTCTATCCAAGAAATCCTCAACTACAGAATACTCTTCATCCGGGGTATGTATATATTTATATACTATTTATAATCAAATCATATAATAGAGGAGGGGGCAATCTTAACATACATTTTCATAGGTCGAATAACTGAGTTACAGATTTTCAAAAAAAAAAAAAACAAAATGCGGCCTGGCGTCGTAGTTTGTAACATACTTTTCGACCTATTCGTTTATGAAATCTGAGCTGTAAGCAAAATGTATGATTCATGATCTACCATATGATGATGTAACCTAGGAGATGTCTACAAGACAGTCACATGAGGGTGAGAGAGGGAGAGGGAAAGGGAGAGGGAGAGGTAGAGGGAGAGGTAGAGGGAGAGGGAGAGGGAGAGAAGGGAGAGAAGGGAGAGGGGGCTGCAGAATGTTCCATTTAGTGTTCGTGTTAATACTTTGTGTGTGTTAGACACGATGTGGGAAAGGGATAAGGGAAATGTTGAGAGAAGAAACGAAAGAGATTGAACTAGATGAAGAGGTAGACATCGAGATAGATACTCTCCCTCTCCCTCCCTCTCCCTCTCCCTCTCCCTCTCCCTCTCCCTCTCCCTCTCTACCTATCTACATTTGTTACTCTGTCTCTCCATTATAGTCGCACCTCTATATCCTCTAAATGGTCAAATGGTTGTTTGAACTCGATATGAGAGGGAGAGGGAGGGGGGGGGGGAGAGGGAGAGGGAGAGGGAGAGGGGGAGATGGTAGATGAACCACGAGATATGAGGGTATGTATGGTATGTATTATATAAGATAAATGAGAATGATTAATGATATGAATGATAGTTGATATTGTTATGATCTCTCATTACTCTATTCACACTTCTCACTCTTAGTCTTTCTATTCCTTTTTGTCTTTTGCAAAGAGATTGAGGGTGGAACGTCTCTATCTCTATCTCTCATCCTAGTCTTTCTCCCTCTCCTTCTCCCCCTCCCTCTCCTTCTCCCCCTCCCTCTCCTTCTCCCCTCCCTCTCCTTCTCCCATAGATGGAATAGATGAAACAAGTGAGATAAAATGAATGTATGTCATAGTTATTGAATGATGATATGAATTGAAGTGAAGTAGTTGAATGAATTAGTTTTAATATTAAAATATGATAAGGGGAAGAGATAAATGATAGATGTTCATTTCATTTAACATCATATCATATATTGAATATCTCTTTCAGATGTAATCATTATTTTCAAAACATTGCGGAACATCTCATGTGTGATCTCGTATTTCCCATGAGAGAAATGCAAATGGATGATGGAGAATTTTGTATCCTTAAGGTATCATACAATATATTACTCTAGATTATATTACTGTAGATTACGATATCTTATTTAGGCCTTGATACTTTTCACTGTTGATAGACGATTAACAGAAGCTGGACGACTTCATGTACAAAGAGTTCGGTAAATAATTCGATTTATTGATTGATTGATATGGATACTGTATTGATTGATATGGATACTGTATTGATTGATATGGATACTGTATTGATTGATATGGATACTGTATTGATTGATACGGATACTGTATTGATTGATATGGATACTGTATTGATTGATATGGATACTGTATTGATTGATATGGATGCTGTATTGATTGATATGGATGCTGTATTGATTGATATGGATACTGTATTGATTGATATGGATACTGTATTGATTGATATGGATACTGTATTGATTGATATGGATACTGTATTGATTGATATGGATGCTGTATTGATTGATATGGATACTGTATTGATTGATATGGATACTGTATTGATTGATATGGATGCTGTATTGATTGATATGGATGCTGTATTGATTGATATGGATACTGTATTGATTGATATGGATACTGTATTGATTGATATGGATACTGTATTGATTGATATGGATACTGTATTGATTGATATGGATGCTGTATTGATTGATATGGATACTGTATTGATTGATATGGATGCTGTATTGATTGATATGGATACTGTATTGATTGATATGGATACTGTATTGATTGATATGGATACTGTATTGATTGATATGGATACTGTATTGATTGATATGGATACTGTATTGATTGATATGGATGCTGTATTGATTGATATGGATACTGTATTGATTGATATGGATACTGTATTGATTGATATGGATACTGTATTGATTGATATGGATACTGTATTGATTGATATGGATACTGTATTGATTGATATGGATACTGTATTGATTGATATGGATACTGTATTGATTGATATGGATACTGTATTGATTGATATGGATACTGTATTGATTGATATGGATACTGTATTGATTGATATGGATGCTGTATTGATTGATATGGATACTGTATTGATTGATATGGATACTGTATTGATTGATATGGATACTGTATTGATTGATTGTGATTGCAGTGATAAGTACATAGATGCTCTATATATTCATGTGAAGGATCAACATCCAAATGCTTCAGAGATGCAAATAGCACAGAGGATATCACAATTATTATTACTATTACCAAGTATTACGGTATGTTCAATGAATTGATGTGTATGATCTTATTGATTATTGATGATTACAGTTATTATCTCAACAAGAGGATGATACAGTACAATTCCTTGCTCTATTCAATATAGCTAATCTGAATGGTCTTCCTTATGAACTTCATTCTAATCAAAAGACAAGTATACGACAGAATGATTGTGTTCAATTACAAGTAAATGAAGTATCATCTAATCATTGTCCTACTTCTTCTTCATCATCTTCTAATATTCCTACTTCATCTTCATCATCTATGCCCTTTTGACAACGATTGTAATATATTAGAATAGTTGATTAGTTCACTAGTTTGTCTATCTTCTTCTAATCATTCCATCATTCAATTCATTCATATGACAATCTTTTATACATTCTATATCTATTTTGTTATCATTCTTCATATTTTGTTCATCTTCTCTATTCTATTCTACCATATTCCTTCCATTATACAGTATTCTTTCCATTCATTATTTGATACAGTGTACATACATTCATACATACTATTGATTACTTCATGAGATTATATCCATATTATTGATTGATTCGATATATCGATTGGTTATTCTTATCTCTATCTTTATCAATATCAATCAGGATACAATATTATACTCATTGTGATACATCTTCCTCTATATATATATATATATATATATATATATATATATATATATATATATATATATATATATATATATTCAATGAGTCTTCTTAATATACGGATGCTCTCCCTCTTCCTCTCCCTCTCCCTCTCCCTCTCCCTCTTCCTCTCCTCTTCATTCATTCATTCAATTCCATGTTGTGATTCAATCTCAGTATTAATCTATTGATTGCTCATATTGATTAATTCGTAGCTAGACCACCTCATTCTCATTCTCAGCCACTTTAATATTATATTATTCCCATCCATTCAATGCTACTATTAAGATACAAATCATTCAGATTATACATAAAACGTTTTGTCTTTATTCATATATTTATCAACATAACAATCGATAATAATTATGATACTGAAAATTACAGAAGTATTTTGATATGTTTGATTGATCTCATACCATTTGCATTATAAATTATATATTTATACTGAAACTCAATAGGAGAAGGGAAGCACAGATGGTCGTGGTATACTGTAGTTTTCTTAACTTGAGCGACTATTAATCCAATTCTTAAATTTTATTTTTGTGTGTTATTCTTGTTTTCCTTTAGAATTGGCTTCACCTATTATGTTTTTAAATGATAAAAATATAATTTTGTTGCACTTTCGTAATTTTCATGTATGTAAATCTTAGGAACTCTGAAACGGAATTTTATTTCCTTAGTTTTAATGTTAAAGAATATTCATTTTTGGCCATAGATTTATGCCGAAAATATTTTAAAAATTTCATACTGTTTTCGGCACATCATAAACTGCATATTCTTCATGGTCTATGCATAGGTTTGTATTATTTCTTAGATGTTCTTTGAATTCTTGCATAGGTATCTTCAATTCTAATACATCTTATCCATATTCATTTTTCTATGTTATTATGAAACCTCTAAATGTACATATATCACGCGTGTCGCGTAAGAATCGATACAACTACCGGACAATGAAAAAATGAAAATTTGGTTTGAATCATTTTTGGATAGCCCTGACAGTGCCGGAGAAGATAGCGTTTCGATTGTTTGTCTAAGGTCAATTTTGACGAAGATAGACGCCGTTGACTGTCGGAATTTGTGGAAACGTCTTGACTTTCACCCGCAATAGCTCGATTTGGAATGGGAATAGCGAAAATATCACAGAGACATCGAAATAACACAAGCTGAAATTACAAAATCGATTTTTCATCAGCTTCTGTGGCGGAAAGCTGACGTTTGCACAGCAAATCATAAGTGCAATTTTTTATTGGCTCAGATGGTAGATATTGTGAAGACGCATCGATTGATATATACTTTATGGGGTCGAATCGTGACCGCAATATGAGTTTTTTCCAAAAAACGAGTCTGAAATCCCGGACTTAGCCGATTTCTGGCTCGAGAGATGGAAGGATCACTTTGATCTACCCACCCGTCTCTCGCTGATCTATGATTTACCAACTCTTTTTTTTGTTATACGTGTTTTCAAGTGTTTTCAATAGGTTTCCCTGTTTGAAACACGAAATTTGAATTCGCGCGCGCGCAAAGAGGTGTGGGAATTCAAATTAAGAGTTTCCGTCATCAATTTTTAGCAGATAAAATGGAAATTCAACTCGGAAAGTCGGAATTTGAATTCTCGCACCTCTTTGCGCGCGCGCGAATTCAAATTTCGTGTTTCCATTTTAGTCTTTCCGGGTACTTTTTTAACGGGTGGAAAGTCGCCGATTTCGGTTTTCCACTATTTTTTAACGAGCCATAACATGCTAATTCCTTCTTTGAATTAGGGTTTAGTTATGCTTTTCATTTATTTCTTTGCTTTTTTCGAGTTCCATGTACAGAAATACCAGGAAATATCATAGATCATCGAGAGACGAGTGGGTAGATCAAAGTGATCCTTCCTTCTCTCGAGCCAGAAATCGGCTAAGTCCGAGATTTCAGACTCGTTTTTTGGACAAAACTCATATTGCGGTCACGATTCGACCCCATAAAGTATATAACAATCGATGCGTCTTCACAATATCTACCATCTGAGCCAATAAAAAATTGCACTTATGATTTGCTGTGCAAACGTCAGCTTTCCGCCACAGAAGCTGATGAAAAATCGATTTTGTAATTTCTGCTTGTGTTATTTCGATTCTCCTGAAAATTCTCTACAATTTATATCTCTGTGATATTTTCGCTATTTCCGTTCCAAAGCGAGCTATTGCGGGTGAAAATCAACACTTTTCCACACATTCCGACAGTCAACGACGTCTATCTTCGTCAAAATTGATCTTAGACAAAAAATCGAAACGCTATCTTCTCCGGCACTGTCAGGGCTATCCAAAAATAGTAAATATAATAGGGGTTATATTTTGTCCGGACACCCCATGATTTTGTCTCGATCCTTACGCGACACGCGTGATATGTTAATGGTTAGAAAATAGAAAAATAGACATGACCAATATCCTCTCTTTATATCTCGAAGATGACAATTGTCAAGATGTTTCTTAATTAATCATTTCATCTATATAAGATATTGATATTATTCATTCATTATATAGCCTTCGGTCTTTCTCTTTTATCTTAATGTTAATCATTCAATAATTCAATAATCAAAATATGATATTATGTTCTGCCTTATTCTGATATTCCTTTAGTGCTATATTTCTTCGACATTTAAACCAAACTGTCATCCAGAGTAACTAGAAGACCATACTTACTATTAAGATATACGTTATCTGAATCTATTTTTGAGTAGGATTCATATTTGTCGTTATTCCTTTCTGTGCTTCGACAACATAATTTTGTCATGCTACATAATCAAGAACACGGCGGTTCAATGAAGAGAAATCCCTACATTTAACTTTGGCTTGAAGCCTCTTGCATTACGAACAATCGGCAAAGTTGATTTGCACTGGGCGGGATTAGAACCTACGAGGTTCGGATAGATAAACAAAAGCTCTATCCACTAAGCCATATCGGCATGCCTCGCGAATCGTAAAACTCGATGATAGGTCTAGTCAGAAGCGAGCGCCCAGATATACCGTAGTCAACTTTCGCGCTGGGAGAACCTAGATGTTTTAGTGCTTATCATCACTCAGTTTGCGATCCTTTTTTTCTCCGGCAAGAGCTTCTTAGTTACTATCATTGAGCCGCCGTGAAGAAATTAAACGTTTACTAATAGTTCTATTTCCCGGATAATATACACCCTCAATTATGATTTAATCTGATAAAAGATTAATAATCTTCCGCATCTGAAAGTGAAATTGTTAGAGTTTCGAAAAAAGGAGAGAATATACCTTGAATGAATTGTATTATATATTTTCTTTGACACATTTGTAAGGCAATGGTGTACATGATCGATATTCTTTAATTAGAAAATATGACTAAGCTCTAAGCGAGCACAGTTTTCTTTTGCGGTGTTATTGTAACACCTCATTGCGTATTAAAGGCAGCTGACATCCAAAAATTTCGATTCAAGTATTTAAAATAGTTGATCTCATGTTATTATAGAATTACAAAAGTTTTGCACACACCGCGCCAAATGCCGAATATAGTAAACTTCTCCACCGTTGAGAAAAACGCACTGCAAAAAAAATCGGAAGGTTTTTTCGAACGTTTTTTCAATGCATATAATTTTCTTTTTATTGAAAGTCCTGTGAAATGATGAGGAAACGCCATAAAATTCGATAAAACTAGAGAAAATGGTATGTCGCGCGAAGAAGTGGGCGGAGTCTGAATATTGCGCGGCAAATTGCGGAATTTGTATTGTTCGGACAGTTTTAATTCTATAATATTCAGCTCAAATAGTTGAAGAATGTTCATTATAGAGTTTAATTCTCCATTATTGACTACCGTGGATAAAATAATCTCCAAAACATCCAATTTCAAGTTTTCTCCGAGGAGTAGCTGTATCAATTAGTAAAAGTCGACTGCTGAGTCAGTAGTGCTGACTGGAGTATACTCTAGATGTTTGAAGTCGCCATTCTGCTTCTGAGAGTATTTTTATGTCAATAGATTTATACATATATTTCGAATCAGAATTTAAAGCTGTTTAATATGAGATCAACTTGTTTTCGTTTCCGGATCACATCTACAGTCTGCTCCAGTTAGCTTATGTCTTTTACGTAAAAAACTTGTAATTAAATATTTTGGAGATCATTTTATCCGCGGTCATCAATAATGAAGAGTTAAACTCTATATGGAGAGAAACCATTGTCAAATACAGAAATCTAATCAACAGCCAGAAATATTTTTTTAAATTTTGTGCCGCGGATTACGGACCGCACCACAGAGACAAACGTAAAAGAAATGCTGATTGTGAGAGAGAGAGTAGACCTATTTACCAATCGCACCACGTAGAGAAATGGAGAAGAAAGTGAATGAAAGGAGAGACGGACCGACAGACAGACGGACGTGCCTTATTATTTTATACAGTATAGTAATTATTCGTTAAATGGAAAAAAAAAAGAAAAAAAATGCAAATACCTTTCATCAATATTATAGACAAGTGGACTGTAACTACCTTTCTCGTAGAAAAAATCATACAAACTGAAAGCAAATGAAAAAAAAACACACAGTGAAACCGAAGAGTATTACTTATTTATTAAAAATTGAGATCGGCGAATGCATATCTAACAAGCGATTTTTTTCATAACTCTACCGATCAGTAAGCCGAATTAGCGTAAAATTAATAATGTACGATAAGTAGAATAACTTTTACTATCTTTCTGACTTCACAGTTTGTTCAAGTAAATTTTCGCGGAACCTTTAACTCCATAATCATAATCCATCTAATGTATGTTTATATTGACCTTTGAACTTTGAATCAGACTACGTATGGAATATATAAGAGATTATTATTTTCTCAGACCATTTTTCTTATTCTTCTACAGTGATCTTCTCCATATCACATTCATACAAAAGATGGCATGATTTTACTGAGAAGGAGATAGTATGGAGATAGAGAGAGTATATAGAGAATGGAAGTAAAAGATGAGGGTTATAGATAGAGGTCAAAAGGAAGAAGTACTATTCCTCATAGTCTTTCAATGGGAGACGATCGGAAAAGTGCTTCTCTACGGTTAAAGGTTGGATATTATTCAAATGACTATCATGATCTAATTCGTGTTTCAGGTAGATGATGTATGGGTTGAATTAAGTGAGAGTCAGATCTTAAAACATCCTGGAGGACCAGTTATCAATCAATATTCTGGATCTGATGCTACACATATATTCCATGCTTTCCATGCTGGTAGTACTAAGGCTTACAAGCAATTGATTTCAATCAAGAAGAATAATGTACTTAGTGATACTGAAGCTAAGGTAACTCTTCTCAATTTATAAGGAAGTTTTGAAAACATTTGTTTTAGGAATTAGAAGGAATTCAAGAGAAAAGAATAGATCATAGTGATATCAATATATCATCGTATGATAATGATATCACAATTGAACAGGTTATTTATTACATTTATTAAATTACTGTTTTATTTTATGTAACGCATTTATTTAGGAGAAGAAGATGGTAGAAAATTTTGAGAAACTTCGTCAAGAAGTATCAAAAAGGGGATGGTTAGAAGGAGCTCCTATTTATTGTTCATCGAAGATTATTGAGAGTTTAATACTATTATCAATTGTTATATATCTACAATATAATGGATGGTAAGTTCAATTCATTTTCTTTTAGAACAATCTTAATTTAACCATTATTTTTCAAAGAAATTAAGGGGAAAACGTGAGGTTTTTCATTACTATTGATCGGGTCATAAAAGTTATATTAAAATAAAATTAACCCCTATATAAAAGATCGCAATTCGACCGATTTACCGCGGTAGGTTTTTTGAAATTTGTTCTATCAGGATGTTGGGTGATTTATGCCAGATTCCGGCTACTGGGGTTTTCCACCACGCCGGATCGAATGGCACTGGTCCCGAGCCGATCCGGAGCCGTCTTTTAGGTGAAACGCCGGCTCTCGGGTTTTTTGCACATTTTGGCGCTAAACTTGATACTAAATGGGTCAAAAATTGCAAGTTGGGGTATGGAACTGACCAGAAGACTTGGGGCAATCTAACTCGTATTTTTGCCGATTTTTCCCAATCACGGTTTTTCCGGAAACTCCGGACAAAGTTGGCGGAGGGCAAAAAAAGGCGAAAATCAAAATGCCGAAATATGATAACTCGAAAAATCGCCCATAACTTTTTCTGGCTAAGACTTATGTTAAGCAACTTTTTACGGCGCATCTTTTGGCACTAGTGTCGTGCCCTGAAACGGGCTTGGTGATGACGAAATAGACCTTTGAAGAAATCAGGAAAGTAGGTTTTTCGCAATTTTCACCCATTAAAAGTAATTTTCGCGTCCCGGCTCCTGAAACTAAATTGTAGAACTCGATGCGGCGCAACTTTTTGCTTTTGGACCCAACTCATTTGGTTTAGTATTCACGGAGCTGTGCGGTCGCGAAAAATAGCCAATTTATAACTTTTCCAAAAAACTCAAATTTCGCACCTTTTTTATTCAACCTAACTATGCTCACGTTGTAGCGCTTGAAAAACTGGTTTAGAAAAACCATGTCTCTTCACCTCCGCACGACCTCTTTGTGCCGCGAAAAATCGCCAAAAAGGTGCGAAAAGGCGATTTTGCCAGTTTTCCTGGTTAAATTTATTTTTACAATTATTTTAGGCGTTTTATATGGCAAAGAAAATTGTAGTCCCACTCTTTACGCGTCGATTGGTGTATAATATGACTATATTTAGAAACAAAATGAACTCATGGCGTCGAGGTAAAGAGGTACCACTCTAAAAACACCGAGCGGGTTCGAACCCCGGTTCGATCCAAAACTTTTGCTGATTTTTACTGGTCTCGAGAATGTGTCCTAGGGTAGTTTTTTGTGCTAAGAATGATGAAACAAGTTATTTTGAGTCATTCTGAGCAGGAAAACATATCATGCATGACTCTTCTCTTACCAATTGATATCTGTAGCGACATTCATTCAGTTCAACGAAATTTTTCGATAATAGTGAGACTAACATTGATCTTAAGACATCCGCAAAATGTGGGAAAGCTTATGAACGAGTCCACGAATGTGTTTCGTGTCATGGATTATAGAAAATGGGGGGTTGGGGGGGTGTCCCCCCCAAACAATCAAAAGCTTACGCCAACTTCTCCCAAGTGGTTTTGCCGTTCAAAATTCAAAGCAAATAGTTTTATGTTGTCGTTTTTCATATATTTTTTTCGACAAATCGTCTAATAAGTCAGAAAACAAGAGAAAAGGGTCCATACTGGGCGACTCGAGCAGTCTAGACGGAAGGGTGCGCAGCACCCTTCCGTGCTAGCGCAATGATAAAACACTAAAAGTATAAAACGCTCGGAAGTAAAAAAAATTATGGATCCCCCTAGCACTGCTAGTTTAACCCCTATATAAAAGATCGCAATTCGACCGATTTACCGCGGTAGGTTTTTTGAAATTTGTTCTATCAGGATGTTGGGTGATTTATGCCAGATTCCGGCTACTGGGGTTTTCGACCACGCCGGATCGAATGGCACTGGTCCCGAGCCGATCCGGAGCCGTCTTTTAGGTGAAACGCCGGATCTCGGGTTTTTTGCACTTTTTGGCGCAGAACTTGGTGATAATTATGTCAAAAATTAAAAGTTGGTATACTAAAATGACCACAAGACTTGGGGCAATCTAATTTATATTTTTGCCGATTTTTCCCAATCACGGTTTTTCCGGAAAATCCGGTCAAAGTTGGCGGAGGGCAAAAAAAGGCGAAAATCAAAATGCCGCAATATGATAACTCAAAAAATCGCCCATAACTTTTTCTGGTTAAGACTTATGTTAAGCAACTTTTTACGGCGCATCTTTTGGCACTAGTGTCGTGCCCTGAAACGGGTTTGGTGATGACGAAATAGATCTGTGAAGAAAACCGGGAAGTAGGTTTTTCGCGATTTTTACCTATTCAACGTGATTTTTGCGTCCCGGCTCCTGAAAGTAAATTGTACAACTCGACGAGGCGCAACTTTTCGCTTTTGGACCCAACTCATTTGGTTTAGTATTCGCGGAGCTGTGCGGTCGCTAAAAATGGTCGATTTTTAACTTTTTCAAAAAACTCAAATTTCGCACCTTTTTTATTCAACCAAACTATGCTCATGTTGTAGCGCTTGAAAAACTGGTTTAGAAAATTTATGTCACTCCACCTCCGCACGACCTCTTTGTACCGCGAAAAATCGCCGAAAAGGTGCGAAAACACGATTTTGCCAGTTTTCTTGCCTAAATTTATTTTTAAAGTTGTTTGAGACGGTTTATATGGCAAAGAAAGTTGTAGTCCTACTCTTTGCGCGTCGATTGGGGTATAATATGACTATATTTAGAAACAAAATGAACCCATGGCGTCGAGGTAAAGAGGTACCACTCTAAAATCACCGAGCGGGTTCGAACCCCGGTTCGATCCAAAACTTTTGCTGATTTTTCCTGACTGAAAGAAAGTGTTCCAAGGTAATTTTAGGTGCCGGGAATGATGAGACGACTTGTTTTGAGTCATTCTGAGCAGGAAAACATGTCATGCATGACTCTTAACTATTCAATTGATATCTGTAGCAACATTCATCCAGGTCAACGAAATTTTTCGATAATATTGAGACAAACATTGATCCTAAGACATCCGGAAAATGTCGGAAAGCTTATGAACGAGTCCTCGAATGAGTTTCATATCATATAATATAGAAAATGGGGGGTTGGGGGGGTGTCCCCCCCAAACAATCAAAAGGTCGAGCTTGCTTCCAAGTAATTTTACCGTTCAAAATTCAAAGCAAATAGTTTTATGTTGTCGTTTTTCACATATTTTTTCGACAAATCGTCTAATAAGTCAGAAAACAAGACAAAACTGGGCGACTCGAGCAGTCTAGACGGAAGGGTGCGCAGCACCCTTCCGCGCTAGCGCAATGCTCCTCCCGCGCTACAAGTATACATGTCAAAAGTAAAAAAAATTAATGGATCCCCCTAGCACTGCTAGTTAACCCCTATATAAAAGATCGCAAGTAGACCGATTTACCGCGGTAGGTTTTTTCAAATTTGTTCTATCAAGATGTTGGGGGAAATATGCCAGATTCCGGCTACTGGGGTTTTCGACCACGCCGGATCGAATGGCACTGGTCCCGAGCCGATCCGGAGCCGTCTTTTAGGTGAAACGACGGATGTCGGGTTTTTTGCACATTTTGGCGCCAAACTTGATACTAAATGGGTCAAAAATTGCAAGTTGGGGTATGGAACTGACCAGAAGACTTGGGGCAATCTAACTCGTATTTTTGCCGATTTTTCCCAATCGCGGGTGGCCGGGAAATTGCGGTCAAAGTTGGCGGAGAGCAAAAAAACGCGAAAATCAAAATCGGGGAATATGAATGCTCGAAATCGGCTCTATAACTTTTTGAGATTAAGACTTATATTAAACAACTTTTTACGGCGCATCTTTTGGTGCTAACGCCACGCGTCTTGTCCCCCGGGATGATGACGAAATAGGCCTATGAAGAAAACCGGGAAGTAGGTTTTTCGCGATTTTCACCTATTCAACGTAATTTTCGCGTCCCGGCTCCTGAAACTAAATTGTAGAACTCGATGAGGCGCACCTTTCGGCTTTTGGACCCAACTCATTTCGTGCAATACCCACGGAGCTGTACGGTCGCGAAAAAAGGTCGATTTTTAACTTTTTCAAAAAACTCAAATTTCGCACCTTTTTTATTCAACCAAATGTAACTCATGTTGTAGCGCTTGAAAAACTGGTTTAGAAAAACTATGTCACTTCACCTCCGCACGAGCTCTTTGTACCGCGAAAAATCGCCGAAAAGGTGCGAAAACACGATTTTGCCAGTTTTCTTGGTTAAATTTATTTTCAAAATTGTTTTATGCATTTTACATGGCAAAGAAAGTTGTAGCCCCACTCTATACGCGTCGATTGGTGTATAATATGACTATATTTAGAAACAAAATGAACTCATAGCGTCGAGGTAAAGAGATACCACTCTAAAAACACCGAGCGGGTTCGAACCCCGGTTCGATCCAAAACTTTTGCTGATTTTTCCTGACTGAAATAAAGTGTTCTTGGGTAATTTTTGGTGCCAAGAATGATGAAACAAGTTGTTTTGAGTCATTCTGATCAGGAAAACATGTCATGCATGACTCTTAACTATTCAATTGATATCTGTAGCGACATTCATTCAGTTTAACGACATTTTTCGATAATATTGAGACAAACATTGATCTTAAGACATCCGGAAAATGTCAGAAAGCTTATGAACGAGTCCACGAATGAGTTTCATATCATGGAATATAGAAAATGGGGGGTTGGGGGGTGTCCCCCCCCAAACAATCAAAAGCTCACGACAACTGCTTCCAAGTAATTTTGCTGTTAAAAATTCAAAGCAAATAGTTTTATGTTGTCGTTTTTCATATATTTTTCGACAAATTGTCTAATAAGTCAGAAAACAAGAGAAAAGTGTCCATACTTGGCGACTCGAGCATTCTATGCGGAAGGGTGCGCAGCACCCTTCCGCGCTAGCGCAATGCTCCTCCCGCGTTTCAAGTATAATAATGAAACGCTCAGAAGTAAAACAATTTTCGGCTCTGCCCCTAGCACTGCTAGTTAACCCCTATATAAAAGATCGCAAGTAGACCGATTTACCGCGGTAGGTTTTTTCAAATTTGTTCTATCAAGATGTTGGGGGAAATATGCCAGATTCCGGCTACTGGGGTTTTCGACCACGCCGGATCGAATGGCACTGGTCCCGAGCCGATCCGGAGCCGTCTTTTAGGTGAAACGACGGATGTCGGGTTTTTTGCACATTTTGGCGCCAAACTTGATACTAAATGGGTCAAAAATTGCAAGTTGGGGTATGGAACTGACCAGAAGACTTGGGGCAATCTAACTCGTATTTTTGCCGATTTTTCCCAATCGCGGGTGGCCGGGAAATTGCGGTCAAAGTTGGCGGAGAGCAAAAAAACGCGAAAATCAAAATCGGGGAATATGAATGCTCGAAATCGGCTCTATAACTTTTTGAGATTAAGACTTATATTAAACAACTTTTTACGGCGCATCTTTTGGTGCTAACGCCACGCGTCTTGTCCCCCGGGATGATGACGAAATAGGCCTATGAAGAAAACCGGGAAGTAGGTTTTTCGCGATTTTCACCTATTCAACGTAATTTTCGCGTCCCGGCTCCTGAAACTAAATTGTAGAACTCGATGAGGCGCACCTTTCGGCTTTTGGACCCAACTCATTTCGTGCAATACCCACGGAGCTGTACGGTCGCGAAAAAAGGTCGATTTTTAACTTTTTCAAAAAACTCAAATTTCGCACCTTTTTTATTCAACCAAATGTAACTCATGTTGTAGCGCTTGAAAAACTGGTTTAGAAAAACTATGTCACTTCACCTCCGCACGAGCTCTTTGTACCGCGAAAAATCGCCGAAAAGGTGCGAAAACACGATTTTGCCAGTTTTCTTGGTTAAATTTATTTTCAAAATTGTTTTATGCATTTTACATGGCAAAGAAAGTTGTAGCCCCACTCTATACGCGTCGATTGGTGTATAATATGACTATATTTAGAAACAAAATGAACTCATAGCGTCGAGGTAAAGAGATACCACTCTAAAAACACCGAGCGGGTTCGAACCCCGGTTCGATCCAAAACTTTTGCTGATTTTTCCTGACTGAAATAAAGTGTTCTTGGGTAATTTTTGGTGCCAAGAATGATGAAACAAGTTGTTTTGAGTCATTCTGATCAGGAAAACATGTCATGCATGACTCTTAACTATTCAATTGATATCTGTAGCGACATTCATTCAGTTTAACGACATTTTTCGATAATATTGAGACAAACATTGATCTTAAGACATCCGGAAAATGTCAGAAAGCTTATGAACGAGTCCACGAATGAGTTTCATATCATGGAATATAGAAAATGGGGGGTTGGGGGGTGTCCCCCCCCAAACAATCAAAAGCTCACGACAACTGCTTCCAAGTAATTTTGCTGTTAAAAATTCAAAGCAAATAGTTTTATGTTGTCGTTTTTCATATATTTTTCGACAAATTGTCTAATAAGTCAGAAAACAAGAGAAAAGTGTCCATACTTGGCGACTCGAGCATTCTATGCGGAAGGGTGCGCAGCACCCTTCCGCGCTAGCGCAATGCTCCTCCCGCGTTTCAAGTATAATAATGAAACGCTCAGAAGTAAAACAATTTTCGGCTCTGCCCCTAGCACTGCTAGTTAACCCCTATATAAAAGATCGCAATTAGACCAATTTACCGGGATAGGTTTTTTCAAATTTGTTCTATCAAGATGTTGGGGGAAATATGCCAGATTCCGGCTACTGGGGTTTTCGACCACGCCGGATCGAATGGCACTGGTCCCGAGCCGATCCGGAGCCGTCTTTTAGGTGAAACGACGGATGTCGGGTTTTTTGCACATTTTGGCGCGCAACTTGGTGTCAAGTATATCAAAAATTGCAAGTTGGGGTATGGAACTGACCATAAGACTTGGGGCTATCCAAATTGTATTTTTGCCGATTTTTCCGATTTGCTGGTAGCCGGGAAATTACGGTCAAAATTGGCGGAGAGCAAAAAAACGCGAAAATTAAAATCGGGAAATATGAATGCTCAAAAACTGTTCGTTCATTTTTTGAGATTAAGACTTATATTAAACAACTTTTTACGGCGCATCTTTTGGTGCTAACGTCGCGCATCTTGTCCCCCGGGATGATGACGAAATAGACCTCGGAAGAAATCCGGAAAGTAGGTTTTTCGCAATTTTCACCTACTCAACTAAATTTTTGCGTCCCGGCTCCTGAAACTAAATTGTACAACTCGAGGAGACTGAACTTTTTGCTTTTGGACCCAACTCATTCCGAGCAATATTCGCGGAGCTGGGCGGTCGCGAAGAATGGTCGATTTTTAACTTTTTCAAAAAACTCGAATTTCGCACCTTTTTTATTCAACCAAACTATGCTCATGTTGTAGCGCTTGAAAAACTGGTTTAGAAAAACTATGTCACTTCACCTCCGCACGACCTCTTTGTACCGCGAAAAATCGCCGAAAAAGTGCGAAAACACGATTTTGCCAGTTTTCTTGGTTAAACTTATTTTCAAAATTGTTTTAGGCGTTTTGCATAGCAAAGAAAGTTGTAGCCCCACTCTTTACGCGTCGATTGGTGTATAATATGACTATATTCAGAAATAAAATGAACCCATGGCGTCGAGGTAAAAAGGTACCACTCTAAAAACACCGAGCGGGTTCGAACCCCGGTTCGATCCAAAACTTTTGCTGATTTTTCCTGACTGAAATAAAGTGTTCTAGGGTAGTTTTTCGTGATATAAATGATGAAACAAGTTGTTTTGAGCCATTCTGAGCAGGAAAACATGTCTTGCATGACTCTTAACTTTTACCTCGCTTCTATTGATATCTGTAGCGACATTCATTCAGTTCAACGAAATTATTCGATAATATTGAGACAAACATTGATCCTAAGACATCCACAAAATGTCGGAAAGCTTATGAACGAGTCCACAAATGTGTTTCGTGTCAAACAATATAGAAAATGGGGGGTTGGGGGGGGTGTCCCCCCCAAACAATCAAAAGCTCACGCCAACTTCTTCCAAGTAATTTTGCCGTTCAAAATTCAAAGCAAATAGTTTTATGTTGTCGTTTTTCATATATTTTTTCGACAATAAGTCAGAAAACAAGAGAAAAGGGTCCATACTGGGCGACTCGAGCATTCTAGACGGAAGGGTGCGTAGCACCCTTCCGCGCTAGCGTAATGCTCCTCCCGCGCTACAAGTATAAAAGGCTCACAAGTAAAACAATTTATGGATCCCCCTAGCACTGCTAGTAACCCCTATATAAAAGATCGCAATTCGACCGATTTACCGCGGTAGGTTTTTTGAAATTTGTTCTATCAGGACTTTGTGCCTTTTATACCAGATTCCGGCTACTGGGGTTTTCGACCACGCCGGATCGAATGGCACTGGTCCCGAGCCGATCCGGAGCCGTCTTTTAGGTGAAACGCCGGCTCTCGGGTTTTTTGCACTTTTTGGCGCGCAACTTGGTGATAAGTGTAGCAAAAATTTAAAGTTGGTATATCAAAATGACCACAAGACTTGGGGCAATCTAAATCGTATTTTTTCCGATTTTTCCCAAATACGGGTAGCCGGGAAATTGCGGTCAAAGTTGGCGGAGAGCAAAAAAATGCAAAAATCGGGCGCGCATAATTTCAATTATTTATCTTATCAGCACATTAAATGCAGAAGGGGCCAAAACAGGGGGAATCTTCTTATCCACAAGATTTATCCTTTCGCTTCTGAGAGAATTCATCTCCATTCAAGAAAACGTCAGCATATGAAACTTGAAATCGGCTCTATAACTTTTTGAGATTAAGACTTATATTAAACATCTTTTGACGGCGCATCTTTTGGTGCTAACGCCACTCGCCTTGTCCCCCGGGATTATGACGAAATAGGCCTCGGAAGAAATCCGGGAAGTAGGTTTTTCGCAATTTTCACCTATTCAACTTAATTTTCTCGTCCCGGCTCCTGAAAGTAAATTGTACAACTCGATGCGGCGCAACTTTTTGCTTTTGGACCCAACTCATTCCGAGCAATATTCGCGGA
This sequence comes from Parapristionchus giblindavisi, assembly GCA_943737045.1. NCBI lineage: Eukaryota > Metazoa > Nematoda > Chromadorea > Rhabditida > Diplogasteridae > Parapristionchus > Parapristionchus giblindavisi. The sequence continues at coordinate 379,542 of CALSFV010000071.1, read as the reverse complement.
GCTGGGCGGTCGCGAAAAATGGTATATTTTTAACTTTTTCAAAAAACTCAAATTTCGCACCTTTTTTATTCAACCAAACTATGCTCATGTTGTAGCGCTTGAAAAAATGATTTAGAAAAATTATGTCTCTTCACCTCCGCACGACCTCTTTATATCGCGAAAAATCGCCGAAAAGGTGCGAAAACACGATTTTGCCAGTTTTCTTGGGTAAATTTATTTTTATAATAGTTTTAGGCGTTTTATATGGCAAAGAGAGTTGTAGCCCTACTCTATACGCGTCGATTGGTGTATAATATGACTATATTTAGAAACAAAATGAACTCATGGCGTCGAGGTAAAGAGATACCACTCTAAAAACACCGAGCGGGTTCGAACCCCGGTTCGATCCAAAACTTTTGCTGATTTTTACAGAGCGAAAGAAAGTGTTCCAAGGTAATTTTTGATGCCGGGAATGATGAAACGACTTGTTTTGAGTCATTCTGAGCAGGAAAATATGTCATGCATGACTCTTAACTCTTACTTCGCTTCAATTGATATCTGTAACGACATTCATTCAGTTCAACGAAATTTTTCGATAATATTGAGACAAACATTGATCCTAAGACATCCGGAAAATATCGGAAAACTTATGAACGAGTCCACGAATGAGTTTCATGTCATGTAATATAAAAAATGGGGGGTTGGGGGGGTGTCCCCCCCAAACAATCAAAAGCTTACGCCAACTTCTTCCAAGTAATTTTGCCGTTCAAATTCAAAGCAAATAGTTTTATGCTGTCGTTTTTCATATATTTTTTCGACAAATTGTCTAATAAGTCAGAAAACAAGATACTGAGCGACTCGAGCAGTCTAGACGGAAGGGAGTAATTGAGGCGGTTGGGCGCGCAGCGCCCTTCCGCGCTAGCGAAATGCTCCTCCCGCGCTAAAAGTATAAAACGCTCGCAAGTGAAACTATTTATGGATCCCCCTAGCACTGCTAGTTAGAATAAGTAATAAATAATGTTTGGTTGTAGGTATATGAGTTCAGCTCTTGTTCTCGGTCTGGCATGGCAGCAATTGGGATGGATTGCACATGAATTTGCACATCAACAACCATTCCAAAATAGGTAAATATATAGAATACAATACAATATGTATATATTGAATTATGCATATAGAGAAATTGGTGATTATAATTAGATAGATTGAATTGAATTGAATTATAGAGAGACAAATGATTCACTTGGATTATTCTTAGCTAATTTCTTACAAGGATATTCACGTGATTGGTGGAAAGATAAGGTATTATCAATAGTTAAATTCATTCCATAGATTATGATTTTATTCATGAATTATGATCATATATACAGTACTCTATATAGAAGGTAATCGTTATATAAATATCATAGTTCATACTTATCTCTTCATCAATGATCTATTCTATGGTGTCAAATCCTTATCTATCATATTAGAGACCTTTTATCATCTATATATTCCATTCTTTTATCAATACATCTAAAGTACAATATTTATCTTCAGCACAATACTCATCATGCAGCAACCAATATAGTTGATCAAGATGGAGATATCGATATTGTACCATTATTCTCTCTTATCCCAGCTGATCTACAGAAATACAAACTACCCATTGAGAAGATGTTCCTCAAGTAAGTATAATTAGATAAATATTGATGAAATATAATAAGTTGATATTTGTAGATTAGTTCCCTATCAACATCTCTATTATACTCTTGCTCTTCCTCTTCTTCGTTATTCTTGGATAAGTCAATCAATATCATTTGCATTCACTGAACAGAATAGTACTTATCGTGTATATAGAAGAAATGCATTGGGTGAACAAGTTAGTTAATCTATTACATATTATTGATTGATTAATCAATCAATTATAGATTGCACTTGTTGCTCATTGGATAGTAATAGGTATTCAATTGTATTATTTACCTTCGAATTGGATTAGATTCATGTATTTCCTCATCTCTCAATCACTCTGTGGTATGGTTTCGGATTTACTTACATATATTGATTTATGAAAATTTAAATTTCAGGGCTTCTTCTCGGTCATGTAGTTACTTATTCACATAATTCTGTCGATAAATATCCTGGTAATCTTTTATTATTCCATATTGTAACTAAATTGATAAAAGTTCAGCCAACTCACGTATTTTGAATAATTTTGCTGCCCTTCAAATCCTTACTACTCGTAACATGGCTCCATCTCGATTTATTGATTGGTTCTGGGGTGGTCTAAACTATCAGGTGAATTATTGATTGATTGATTAATTGTTGAATAAATAATGGATTTAGGTTGAACATCATCTTTTCCCTACAATGCCTCGTTGTTATTTGAATGAGTGCTCCAAATTGGTTAAACAATTTTGTAAAGAAAATGGACTTGAATATTTGGTTCGTATTTATTTGAATCAAATAGGTAATATATTTATTCAATTTTATTATTACAGGTTGATGATTACATGACTGGTTACATGTACAATCTTGAACAACTCGAAAAGATTGCTGAATTGGCTGGAAAGAAAGAATAATAATTGAATGTATTTATCTTTACTCATTGTATTACGTGTACTTTTATCCTCTTCATACAAATAGAAAAGTTAATAAAGAACTTCATTTGAATGAACAAAGATGAATAAAGAGGATCTATCGTCGAGTCAATTTCCATTTAGAAGATGGAGGACTTTGAAGAATACCAAATACTGGTTCAATATCAATAGGATCTATTGATTCTATTCTATATCTTTGTATAATTGATAGAAGAACAAGGAACATTTCGGTTCTTGCCAATGATTCTCCCGCACATTGACGTTTTCCCATTGAGAAAGCAACAACCTCAAGTGATTCAATTAGAATAAAAGAAGAAAAAAAACGGAACCTTATCAATTTGTTCTTTGATCAATTCATTCTTTCCATTAGAAGAATCAATAAATCGATTAGGATTGAATTCATTTGCATTATCAAAATGTTGATCACTAGACATTACAGAACAAATTTGTGGTAGAATTGTAGTTCCTGCAATTTTCACTGTTTTTTTTCCCACAATTATGAATTGGATAAAAAACCTGCAGGTACGCGTTGTCCTGCTATTGTATCATCAAAGAAGTTCTTACGGAAAACATTGAATGTAACTACATTCGATATCCTATGAACCTAAAGAGATTAAATATTGATTCGTTATGTTAAAATAATGATTTATATGAATACCTCATAGATAAAAGCAGAAGAATAAGTCATAGATGTTTTATCATTCATACTCAATCTTCTATCACTCTTTCCAATTCTATGAACAATCTCTTCATATATTCGTTCCTTATAATAATATCATATATATTCAAAGATTATGAATAATACTTGAATATCTGGATTAGCTACAAGGAATAATAGTCCCCATCTAATAGAAGTAGCTGCTGTTTCCATTCCAGCTAACCATATATCTGTAGCTGTATTAACCAAATTTTCCATACTGAAAATAGACTTTATTCATAGGAAAATGAGATAATGATTCTTAACTCAAATGAATCTCCCAATCGAACTTCCTTCTTTTTCTTCATCTCTTCTAAATAAGCTCCTATGAATGTTGAAGTGCAATCATCAGGGTTACTTTCCATTTCTTTCTCGTGATAACTATTATTTAAAAAAAAAACGTCGCTCATTTTTTTGAAAACTCATTAATAAAAAAAACAATAAACAAACTTGATTTGAGATTGAACATAATGAATCAATTGTAATGCAACACTTCTCATTTCTCCATATCCTCTCCATCCAATTATAGGCAGATTAATCATCCAAGGATATGCCTGAAGAGGAACTTTTATTCATTCATTATCAAAATATTATAATAAACCTGAACAAGCGGTACACATGGTTCACTTCGAACTTTTTTCATCGCATCTTCTATTAAATCCTTAATATATGAATGAGATGATCTGAATATATCATATTGATCTACCTGATAATACTTCATCTGTCCACTGTCTTTCTGTTTTATTACTTTTCCAAACAGAAGTTGATGAATGATATTTCCAACACAAAGATGAACAGGCCAATTGATATCAATTGATGAGAGATCTATCAGATAATTCATTATTGAACACACAACGGTTATAATATTATTGTTTAAAAAATCCATATTTTTTAAAGAATCCTTTCGTAATATGTTGGCATACTGTTACAAATAAAGTGCGTATAGCACATTCTCGTACAATATTTTATCGTATCATTGCAATAAAATAAGATATAAATTAATGTTGATGATGAATCATTCAAATATGTGTAAAGTATCCAGATGATCGAGGATTTGATTGAACGTAATAAGAATGTGAATGAGATGAAGGTAAAGTAAATTGAGATGAACTTTGGAGAAGTGTTCGAAATAATGAATGAGGAGATGGAATTGAACCAGATAGAGGTATCTGAGATACTGGAGCTCCCGGAACTGGAACTCGAGATCCTATATCTGGAGCTTGGTTTATTGGAACAGGACGATATGCAACCGGTGTTGATGGAACGTAAGCCAATGATGAAGATGGAGCTTGAACACAGGCAATACGATCTTGACCAAATGGATGATAGGCAATAGAAGGTGGAACACATGGTATGGGAGCATGAACTACGGGGTTCAAGGTTGGATAGACTAGAGCTGGTGCAATGGAAGCAGGAGCTACAGGTGTTGGGGATGGAACTACACGGATGGGAACTGCAGGAGCTCCAATTAATGGAGATGGAGCTACACGAATAGGAGCTTCAATAACCGGAGATGGAGTGGTAGAAAGTGGTGGAGTTTCGAATGAAAGGGCAATAGTAATTGGAGTGGTAGATGGAGTAGTTGTTGGGGGAGGAGAAGAGGGAAGATGTTGTATTGGAGATGAGTTCATACCTACAACAGGAAGGAAACTATTAAGAAGAGATGGACCTGGTGGTGAATATGATACAATAGTTGGTCCTGGAATTGGAATTGGTTTAGGAGCTGATGATGGAAGAATGTTTCGATAGAAATATCTATTATTGTAGAATAATGAAGATGATTGAGATGAGATAGATGGAAGGGGATGGGATTGATACACTTGAATAATCTTTGATGGATTAGATATTGATGATGATTCAATAGTTGATGATATCGTTGACGGTTCCATACTACTCATTCTATTAGATTCTTCTGTTGTAGTAGAAGATTCCATTGATGATTCAGTAGATGAATCCATATCTGTCATTGATGTAGTCATGACCTCTTCTTCTTTCTTCTCAAATCGATTAGTCCTAAACATTAATTCAACTATTGTACAGATCTTCGTTCCAACAATACATCGTTGAATAGGGATGGCGATGGTTTCATTACCATTCTGATTTCCAGAAGGAAGCGTTACTGTAGTAGGAGCAGATGAAGAGATTACTGTAGGAATAGATGAAAGATCGATTGTAGGAGATAGATATGGAGATGAAAGATATATAGGATGAGAATGAGGAAGAAAAGGGAAGAGATAAGATGATGAAGATATGTGAGGTTGAGAAGTAACCAGAACTAATAGAAGATAGAAGACTAGAGAAGTTGTCATTGACATAGAATGAATGAATGAATGGAAGGAACTAAGCTTATCTATCAATATGGATATGGAGAAAAAGTGAAGAAGATAGAAGCCTAATCTAGTTTGAATCAGAGAAAGAAACCAAAAGGGAGAAGTGACCATTTCTTACGTGTAATCATCTACTTTTTTTCAATCGATCTCATCGAATAGAAGGAAAAGAAAGAGGGGATAGTATCCAGATAGAGGAACATAGTTGTCTCTCTTTGAGTTTCTTTCCTTGTTTGATTAACATGCATTTGTTTGTACTTTCTCAGATTAGTCATGATTATACTCATTCTTCACTTCCTAATATCGACTCCACAAATGTACAAAATCGAAAAATTAGATTTGACACTTTTATTTTCTATTGCATATACAATAGTGGGAAAAAAGATGGCACATTCCGGTTGTTCGATGATAATTTTTGTCCACTTGTGATATCTTCCCGTATTCTTTTTTTATTGTAATTAACTGCTAATATTATAAAGGTTAGTGAACCACAGACCATGCCAGTTCGATTTTTTTTGAATTTATATAACATGTATTTTATCGAAATTTGTGATTTTCAGATATGTCAAACATGTTCCAGTATGGGATATCCTGGAGAAGAATATGAGAAGATCCGCTCAGGAAGATGGGCAGTGAATTCATCTTTCATTAGCATAATGATCCTACGAATGCCTCGGGCATGTGAAAGATTCGCTGAGTGATCTCTGTGTGACTGCCCTCGAATGTCAGTCAATTCCCGGTCCTGAACATACTCGAGCCCATGTGGGAGACACTGGAGAGAAGTGTGAAGGGCATCAATACCAAGAATACCTTCAATAAGATACAACTGCAGACTGTGGGACTTTCATCCCGCAATCGACCTTCGACATTATCATCGATTCCATGCTAAAAATATGAGATCCGGTGTTTATATTAATTTATTTGATTTATATCTGACATATATGAAAATCACAAACTAAAATAAAATACATCCATGTCAATGTATCTTTTTGTCCGCTAGTGTATTTTCCTATTTTATGTTCCATTTAATTCTGAGAAATTTTATTTTTCTGTTCCTTAGAATTGTGGGTACTGTATGTATATGCATCGAGTCTCTATATCACTCCAAATTCGAATTTTCTAAATCACGTATGAATCAAAGCTCGGATAAGAATTGTCAACTAAATTTACTTAACATCCATGCAAAATATGTGGCAACGGCAAAATAAGAAATATAGTATGAATGAGGTAGGAAAGATACGATTGGTTTAAAATGTCTTGATTAGATTTATTGAGTATTTGTTATTATATTCAATTCATTTCTGATATCGTTTATTGATAATTGAAGTCACGTTAGTTCAAAATGCGAGAGAGATAGGAATAGCGGGGCACAAGAGATGCTGAGGCGACTTTTGCCATCACTGTGGTGCGCTATTTGGTGTGTTTTCACAATCTCATAATAATGAGACGATAGTTCATTAATGATAGCGGCGCACCTCAGACGGGTTTGGTGACGCAGCAGAGAGTGTGACAGAGAGAATCATTTGATGCCATCTCGCACGCACACCCTCTCTAATGCCGCCCACCAAACCCGTCTGGCATCCGCCTCGCACTCTTTATAAGTTGGAAAACGTGATCCGCCCTACCTTCATTGTTACCCCGCTATTAAAGAGGCTGAACTAACGTGAAGTGTATCGAATGTGCATACAAAAGAAATCAGAGAATAAAGATGAATATATTTATTATAAGTATTCGTTCAATATATACATACACAATATGGCAAGTCAGAACAATAATCAATCAATGGACTTCTTACATCTTCTTCTTTCCAATGAATGATGGTATACCATATCCAGGAGCGAAGACAGGAGCTGCTACTGGAGCACAAGGAGGAGCTCCACATGGGGGAGCTGCAACTGGAGGTGGGGCGAAGACCGGAGCTCGGAAGACAGGAGCTGGAGCTCGAAGAATTGAGGAGAAGATTGTAGTACGAAGAATATGTGCTGGATGAGCACAGGGAGGAGCAGCACAGAGGGGAGCAGGGGCTGGGGAGTAGACAGGGGCTGGAGCTGCAAGTACTGGAGCTGGAACTGGCACTGGAGCTGGAGCTAGAAGAGGAGCACAGGGAGGAGCTGCACAGAGGGGAGCAGGGGCTGGGGCGTAGACAGGGGCTGGAGCTGCAAGTACTGGAGCTGGAACTGGAGCTGGAGCTAAAAGAGGAGCACAGGGAGGAGCTGCACAGAGGGGAGCAGGGGCTGGGGCGTAGACAGGGGCTGGAGCTGCAAGTACTGGAGCTGGAACTGGCACTGGAGCTGGAGCTAGAAGAGGAGCACAGGGAGGAGCTGCACAGAGGGGAGCAGGGGCTGGGGCGTAGACAGGGGCTGGAGCTGCAAGTACTGGAGCTGGAACTGGCACTGGAGCTGGAGCTAGAAGAGGAGCACAGGGAGGAGCTGCACAGAGGGGAGCAGGGGCTGGGGCGTAGACAGGGGCTGGAGCTGCAAGTACTGGAGCTGGAACTGGAGCTGGAGCTAAAAGAGGAGCACAGGGAGGAGCTGCACAGAGGGGAGCAGGGGCTGGGGCGTAGACAGGGGCTGGAGCTGCAAGTACTGGAGAAGGGACTGGAGGTGGTGCTAGAACAGGAGCCGGGGTGTAGACTGGAGCTGGAGCTGGAGCAGCTAAAAAGGGAGTACGGAGAACTGGAGCGGGAGCAGCTAATACAGGCGCTCTGAAGAGTGGAGCAGGAGCTGGAGCTAGAATTGGTTGAGGAGCATAGACGGGAGCTCGGAGAATGGGAGCTGGAGCTGCACAAGGGGGAGCTCCACAACCATATTGAGCTGTAGAGATGGAGAGGAGAGAAGAGAGAAGAAGAAGAGAGAAGCTCATGATTGAAGATGTTGAATAGAGAGAGTATTATATAGGAAGTGAGAAGAAGAAGTAAGAGGAGGAAGGTGGAGACGGTATCTAGTATAAGACAAACGATAGATATTCATGTAGAAGAAGCTAACGATGTCTAGAGTCCATTGGCATAATAAGTGTTTGGATAGAGAAGAGAATAGAGTGAAGAGATAAGAAGAATGAAGAGATTCAGATGGCTAGAGAAGACGATAGGACATAGTAGAAGAAGTGAGAAGAGAATTAAGATATCTGTGAGCAAACTAAATTTATGTAACATCCAATGAGTGTTTAGAGTCTTATACTTTGTCTCAATCATCTTTATCTATCTACTACACTATATGTCTAGGAGAATCATGGTTGGTGTTAGCACACTTACTCATTCCACTCTTTTCATTTGAAAGCATGTATGTGTGTTCATGTATGCATTTATTACTTTATCATTCAATATATAATAATACAAAGATTCATTTAAATAATTCAAATATAGATAGATTCGAGAGACTGAATGTTTATCCGGGCAGTTTTGTCACGAAAAAACTCGGGGTCTCCTTCTTTAAAACGGTACTTTAAAAATTAAATGTATTTTATTTACATCAGGTTCGGTTTGTACAGTTATGGCTCGTTAAAAAATAGTGGAAAACCGAAATCGGCGACTTTCCACCCGTTAAAAAAGTACCCGGAAAGTCGAAAATGGAAACACGAAATTTGTATTCGCGCGCGCGCAAAGAGGTGCGGGAATTCAAATTCCGACAGCGAATTTTCGCGGATTCTATTTTTAGCAAGAAGGAAGTTGAATTTCCATTTTACTGCTAAAAATCGGTGACGGAAAGTCGGAATTTGAATTCCCGCACCTCTTTGCGCGCGCGCGAATTCAAATTTCGTGTTTCCATTTTCGACTTTCCGGGTACTTTTTTAACGGGTGGAAAGTCGCCGATTTCGGTTTTCCACTATTTTTAACGAGCCATAAGTGAGCTGCATACTGACGATATTAGATTATGTCATAAAGTAATCGCTACTTTTGAAGTATTTTGTTTGGAAACCATGAATAAACTTTCTATTAGAAATATAATACTTTATCCGGTCCGCATATTATATGAAGGGGGTCAAAACAGTGGGAATCTTCTTATCCACATGATCCTTTCGTCTCTGAGAGAATTCATCTCTATTCAGGCCCTGCTTGACAAGACGAAAATAACGCTCCTGACCTTCCAAAGTCTTCTAGGAGGGGACTCAACTGTTGGTCCTTTTCTCTTGATGGAATAGACCACTGTGGACGAGAATAGAGAGAGAGAATAGTCCAATCGACCGAACCGCAGAGAGAAAAGGCAGAAGAATTTATTAGTTGCAGAAAGTTCAAAATATCGTTCAGAAAATATTTATTGGTTTCCAAAAAAATCTAAATTTTCAATACATGGTGCATGCCTTTTAAACATGACACAAAACTTAATTGGGCATCCTCAAAAATTTGATACTTCAATCATACATGAAAGATCTTTTTTTCCTGATATACTATGGATAGGGACCGCATTGTGGAAATTTCAAAAGAACAGAAAAATTATATTTTTATCATTTTTCAACGTAATCGATGATGCCGATTCTAATGCGATACAAGAATTAGCACGAAAATAAACAATAGGAATAGAAAACTGTGCTTAATTAATATTCGCCAATGTTAAGAAAATTACCGTATGCACCCTTGTAATTGAGTCATACGCTGGGTCAAACACATATATTTATAATATCAAAAATCAAATAATTTAATATTTCTTTGCATTTTAATGTTTTTTTATAATGCTAAAATATTGTGCAGATGATCATCGAACTGCATGACACTTTCTTCATTAAATAAATACTTTATTTATAGAGAAATCACCCTCAACTAGTTTATGCAGCGTACTGCACGCGCGCGGCATTCAATAGAACATGAAACATATCATCAAGAGGAAGCCTAGTGTCTAGCGCATCGAGTAATGTAGAAACCGTAATGGGTACATTTCGAAAATGGCGGAAATATTGATCGGAAAGAAACGATTTCGGTGAAAAAAATGTGAAGTCGACTAAGTTCTGATGCATGCTGTACGCGCGCGGCATTCAATAGAGCGTGAAACGTATTATCATGACAAAGAATAGGATCTGGTGAATCAAATTATGTATGAATCGTGTTGGGTACATTTCGAAAATGGCGGAAATATTGATCGGAAAGAGACGATTTAGGTGAGAAATGCGAAGTCGACTAAGTTTGGCTGCATACTGCACCAAACCATTAATCATGATATCAGGATGAAGCCTAGTGCTTCACGTTCGAATGACATAGAAAAGTAACGGGTAAATTTCAAAATTCAATCGTAAATAAAAAAATTACATTAACAAAAACTCGCCGGCCGGGATATAGTTTACGGCTCTGGCCCAGTAGTGAAAGACAGAAAGAACCACACACTGCCCTAGCTAACTATGGAGCCTCCTTTTTCTACAAACTCTTAATTTTTTTAAAACTTACTATGTATTTAAAATTATTGAAAATATTTTTTAAAGATGTGTCTCGTATGTCTGAATATATTGATAAATAGTTTATTTATAATAAATACGAATAATAATTATGATGGAAAATCTTTGATTAGTTCTTCACACCTTCATTTTGTGTTGGAGTTAGTTTTGATTGAATAATAGATTTCAGTTGATAATAATACAAAGGAGGGCGAGAAATACGAACTGGAACTAAATGACGAATTGTTGTTATTTGATATAATTGAATTGGATCGAATGATCTACCATTCTGTTGAACTAGAATATGTCTTGTTGAAGGAGATATTGGCACTGTAGAAGTAGGTACTCCTACTAATGGAGATAGGACTGGAGCTTGAATGGGTGCTCTAGGAGCTTCTTGGACAACAACTGGAGCTTGCGTTGCTGAAGCTGCGGGCAGCAATGATGGAACTCGATGAGCAGCATAAATGGGTTCCGGAACGATAGGATCTGCAGGAGCCGTCGATATGGGAGCTTGAGGAAGCGTCGATGGTGCTGCATAAACGGGTGCTGCAAGGAGAGGAGCTGCAGGAGCCGACGATATGGGAGCTTGAGGAAGCGTCGATGGTGCTGCATAAACGGGTGCTGCAAGGAGAGGAGCTGCAGGAGCCGTCGATATGGGAGCTTGAGGAAGCGTCGATGGTGCTGCATAAACGGGTGCTGCAAGGAGAGGAGCTGCAGGAGCCGTCGATATGGGAGCTTGAGGAAGCGTCGATGGTGCTGCATAAACGGGTGCTGCAAGGAGAGGAGCTGCAGGAGCCGACGATATGGGAGCTTGAGGAAGCGTCGATGGTGCTGCATAAACGGGTGCTGCAAGGAGAGGAGCTGCAGGAGCCGTCGATATGGGAGCTTGAGGAAGCGTCGATGGTGCTGCATAAACGGGTGCTGCAAGGAGAGGAGCTGCAGGAGCCGACGATATGGGAGCTTGAGGAAGCGTCGATGGTGCTGCATAAACGGGTGCTGCAAGGAGAGGAGCTGCAGGAGCCGACGATATGGGAGCTTGAGGAAGCGTCGATGGTGCTGCATAAACGGGTGCTGCAAGGAGAGGAGCTGCAGGAGCCGTCGATATGGGAGCTTGAGGAAGCGTCGATGGTGCTGCATAAACGGGTGCTGCAAGGAGAGGAGCTGCAGGAGCCGTCGATATGGGAGCTTGAGGAAGCGTCGATGGTGCTGCATAAACGGGTGCTGCAAGGAGAGGAGCTGCAGGAGCCGTCGATATGGGAGCTTGAGGAAGCGTCGATGGTGCTGCATAAACGGGTGCTGCAAGGAGAGGAGCTGCAGAAGGTACCGAAGCTATAGTAGGAGCTGCATAAATCTGTGCAGGTTGGGGGAATCCTATTGTTGAGTACACTGGAGCAGGTGTGGGAGCAAGGAAGGGAGCGTCTGGAGCAATCCCGATGGAAAACGTCGAAGCCGCAACTGTAGCACCGTTTACATTGATGGTATGTTCTGATTGGGAGATAGAAGGAGATTGAGGGAATGAAGATTCGATTGAAGATGAAGGATAATATGTAGATCCATTGACCTTATCAAAAGTAGTATCAGATGTATATGGAGTAGGATATTGATATGATTGAGGAGATGAAGATTGAGATGACGAAGTTGTAAGAAATAGTGATAATACTAATAGAATCATTGATGAAGATGAGGAAGTGAATGAAGAATCATCATGTAGAATGAAAGAGTTTATATATGTGAAAGTGTGATCAGAAGAAGAATAGATTATACGAGAGTACGAGAGATGTCAAGATTATCATTGGATAAGTGTATTTGTCTTAGTCTTTTGTATCTTCACCCCCCCCCCCTCGCCAATACGTACTCAAACAATGTCTTGTCTATCGTAGACATATGGATCATAACATGCACATTTATTCATATATTTACAGATATATAACAATAATATGTAATTGAGATCAATGAGTAGAAGCCAATGTAGTAGTAGTTGTAGTAGGGAATCGAGAATAAGCTTTAGATCTTATAGATCTATTAAGAAGAATCATATCAAAGAATGGAGAAGATGAAGGTCCACATGGTGGATTAGAACATACTTTGATTGGTAATGGAGGATTCAATGCTTTCATATCATTCACAAATGGATCTTTGAGAAGAGTTGATATAGAAGGAGTTTGTGATTGTTCAATGGAAGGTTCTTGAATGGCTATGATTCGTGAAGCTGTTTGTAATCCCAATGGAGTATTCACTACTACTTCATCTCTCATTAATGGTTTTGATGAGGATAATATTGATTGCTGCGATGAATCCCTTTGGAGATTATTAGTAGACTGAAGATTAGGATCATCGAAGGGTCGTTGAGAAGTTATGAATGATGATTGATCATATTGACGATTTGATGAAGGATTATGTTGATTGATAGAATAGATTGTAGGATGACGGAGAAGAACAGAAGAAGGAGAAGGAGTAGATGATGATGATGATTGTACTTCTAGAAGAAGTTGAGGAGAAAGAAGAGAACCAATTGGGAGATTGATATTATCATATGATTCAATGACAGAAGGAAGTTGAGTTGCAAATGGATCTGAAGAACATCCAGGACATCTTTCAATGAATTTAGGAGGAGAAGAGATAGGGATGGTCATGCATGGAGGAGTAGAAGGAATACATGGAGGTGTTGGTGGTAGAGGGAGACATGGGGGAGAATAGCATGGTGGTAGTGGAGAAGATAGAGGAGTTAAGCATGGTAGAGATGGTGGAAGAGAACCATAAGGTCTTTGTGGTTGAAGATATTGTGATGATACTAATGGAAGAAGAATGAATAGATGTAGTGAAGACATTGTGAAGATGTCAAATATGTTGTCATGCTTAAGTACTCTCAGAGTACAATAACTAGTCACTAAGATACTTCTATTATTAAAGAGTAAAGTAAGCATTCCTGAAGGTAGTTATCACTTCTTCTTATCTTATCTCTATTTGTTCTTCATATCTTTTATCTTTTCTAACACTTATCGCGTGTACTCTGAACTCTTTCAACATGTTTCAAACCAGTTGAAAGTTATAGTGATTTATATATGTGTGCAATAAGTAATATATTGATGCGAAAGTATCTTTACAAAATAAAGTAATTGATTCATGAATAATGATCCACTATTGATAGGAACTGTGATGATATCTAATGAAACTGATGAAGGAATATGAGAGAAGGACGTGACTAACTATGAATGATCTCTTTTTATGGACAAATGTGTCAATTGAATGATTGATAACTTTATAAGATGAAATCTCTTAAATATCTTTACGATCTCACTTTACTGATGTATGTTGAAAATGAAAATGATTGAGTGAGAGGAAGATTGGGAAAAAGTTTCCGCTTTATTATATAGGTATTCGAAAGCGCCAGGTATTCTAGCATTATCTCCCTGCATTAAGTTATAGTGTTGTGCTAATGATAGGAAACTATCGTCAGTAGAGAAATAGATCATTGGTGTATCGATATAGAAGACGAAGACGATATATAGTCTTTTCCGTTTATTGTTTAAGTATCTTTTTAAAGATTTATTTCGAAGTTATATTTCTTCATTGCCAAAAAATGAATTTCATTTTTTGATCTTGTATATTTAAAAAAATAGTTCTTTTAAGAACATGACATACCAGATTGATCAAGATGTTCAAATAGTTCATCCAGTGATCGATGTATCATATCTTCTATTACATTTGATCCAACTCCAAATGATCTATAATGGACTGTTACATTTGCTTTACGTGTCTACGCCGTAACCCCCTCCGTCGGGTCTCCGAGGGGGTTACGGCGTAGACACTTAAGGCAAATGTAACAGTGCATAATTAGTCAATGGATTTTCATTGATTCTTCTATAAATCTATTTCTTTCTTCTCAAAGCCATTTTATAAAGTGTATTTCACGTGATAAAGTAAATAACGATAATTGAATCATTTTGTTCCTTCATCACGTCATTTCCTCTAACTTATTTCAATGGTTGGTGATCTATGACATCATCTTGAAAGGTCTAACAAGGAAGATTTCAGAATGAAAACAACCATGAAGATTTCATGACTAACCTTAGAATAGAAAGAGCAAACATTCTCTGTTCTTTCCATTCATTTCCTTGAGAGAATATAATACCTCCATTGGGTACATTCATAAAGAAACTATCAGTTGGAGTATTTGGACGACCAGAGAAATTATCACCTAAACAAATGAATAAAATGATAAGAAACTTTGCATCAAATGATTTGAGTGCACTTGTACTCAATATTTCGATAAAGTCTTTGTATGCTCACGTTATAATAAATTCTGTTGATAAGGTCCAAAGTAGTAAAATAAGGAATGGATAGATAAAACTATGGATGTTTTCAACAAAAAATTGTTAATTTAGAATGAGCGTACCTTTAGTTAGAAGTGCTTCTTTCATCTCATCAAGACCAGTTATAATAACTGTTGGAAGAGGTAACCAAAGAGTAAAAACAGGTCCATATTTAGTTGATAATTGATCAATTGCATGATGAGGATGTTTGACATTTAATGAGAGAAGATTTCCTATTATGGGAAGTGGAAGAGGACCAGAGGGATATTGAGATAAACGATAGATGTAAGATATTATGTAGATTGTAAATGAAGTTAAGATGAGAAGGAGTAAAAGCATTACTGGAATGAATTAGGAATGAAAAGAAGAAGAAATGATTGAGAGTGATTCAAGTGATATAGAGATCAAAATAGTGAATGGAAAGCGTTAGAATCAATGATAAGAAGACAACCAAATGATCATTTGTCACTTCTTTTATTTATTCTATCAATGGATTGTGTAATACATTCCAAATATTCATTCCAGTATTTGTCAATAATAATAAAGAATATTTATCAGAAAAGAGATCAAAATATGAGAATTGATATGAGCTATATAAACTATAGATGAGATATATCGAGTATGAATGGGTTTTGTACAGTATAAATGAGTTATATACAATATACTACATGAAGTAAATGAGTATATCAATGTCTGTTTCTTCTGAACCCGAATGCAGGGTTAGACATCATCATTGGATCATTGACTAGTGATGACATTCCATAGTTGTATGGCATTCCACCCCCTGATAATACATCAATCATCATCACGATTATTGATTGAATGATTATTGATTGAATGATTATTGAGTGAATGAATATTGATTGAATGATTATTGATTGAATGATTATTGATTGAATGAATATTGATTGAATGAATATTGATTGAATGAATATTGATTGAATGATTATTGATTGAATGAATATTGATTGAATGATTATTGATTGAATGATTATTGATTGAATGAATATTGATTGAATGATTATTGATTGAATGATAGATACCGTATGCTGATGGTGAGTAAGCAGAGAATGATGGATATGCAGTGTATGCAGCAGGAAGAGATCGTTGATATGTGAGTATTCCATATGGAGATGGAAGAGGAGTAAAGGCTGATCCATATGTGTTAGATAGAAGACCAACTTGACGACGATCACGACTAAATTATCATTATATTAATCAATATATTGTCATTTAAAGGGGAACTAGATTGATTACTGCTTTCATAGTCTATGATTTGTGAACAAGCAAGGAAAGACGAATAAGGAAATAAAGTAATTGTGACCGTGCTTCCGCAGTAGGTGCTGCCATGGCAAGACCAGCTACAAGAAGAATAAGAAGAAGAGAAGAGTTCATAATGTAGTAGATGAATGAATGGATTGAATGGTAATGATGAAGTCCTCCTTATATAGATCGTCCATGGCTACAAAGATGGCAGAACAACAAAGTGATGTAATCTAAGTGAACTTCCAACAACAGAAGAGTAAAATAATGATGGATAGGAAGGAATGGAGAGAGTGGAATCTGTTAACCCCTTATATGTTCAAGTGAATGTACTAAAATGAGTCAATACAATGGTCACAAATAACTACAAATAGAACTCTCTCTCTCTCTCTCTACGATCGTTTTAATCGTTCTTCCTTCCGTATGTCTCGTATCTTGCAACTAACAACACCTCAAGGTTGTTCAATTTTTATTTTATTTCCTTACTGTTTGTCATGTTAACTACAATGATCAATGGTAGAATTCATGGATTAAAAGTTGTTAATTCAATTGAATTATCAGATTGTAATGGTTGAATAAATGGATTTATATTATGAATATTACTACGATTAAAGTATTTATGATATCTATACCATATTGCTATATCAAATGGGTGTGCACCAAATGTGAATGGATGACCATAGATACCACTATACCCTCCCAATCCACCAAATCCGAGTCTGCCGTATCCGATAACGTCATATCCCAATCCACCGTAACCCAATCCTCATATTCCACCGTATCCCAATCCACCGTAACCCAATCCTCATATTCCACCGTATCCCAATCCACCGTAACCCAATCCTCATATTCCACCGTATAACAATCCACCGTAACCCAATCCTCATATTCCACCGTAACCCAATCCTCATATTCCACCGTATCCCAATCCACCGTAACCCAATCCTCATATTCCACCGTATAACAATCCACCGTAACCCAATCCTCATATTCCACCGTATCCCAATCCACCGTAACCCAATCCTCATATTCCACCGTATAACAATCCACCGTAACCCAATCCTCATATTCCACCGTAACCCAATCCTCATATTCCACCGTATCCCAATCCACCGTAACCCAATCCTCATATTCCACCGTATAACAATCCACCGTAACCCAATCCTCATATTCCACCGTATAACAATCCACCGTAACCCAATCCTCATATTCCACCGTAACCCAATCCTCATATTCCACCGTATCCCAATCCACCGTAACCCAATCCTCATATTCCACCGTATAACAATCCACCGTAACCCAATCCTCATATTCCACCGTATAACAATCCACCGTAACCCAATCCTCATATTCCACCGTAACCCAATCCTCATATTCCACCGTATCCCAATCCACCGTAACCCAATCCTCATATTCCACCGTATAACAATCCACCGTAACCCAATCCTCATATTCCACCGTATAACAATCCACCGTAACCCAATCCTCATATTCCACCGTATAACAATCCACCGTAACCCAATCCTCATATTCCACCGTAACCCAATCCTCATATTCCACCGTATCCCAATCCACCGTAACCCAATCCTCATATTCCACCGTATAACAATCCACCGTAACCCAATCCTCATATTCCACCGTATAACAATCCACCGTAACCCAATCCTCATATTCCACCGTAACCCAATCCTCATATTCCACCGTATCCCAATCCACCGTAACCCAATCCTCATATTCCACCGTATAACAATCCACCGTAACCCAATCCTCATATTCCACCGTATAACAATCCACCGTAACCCAATCCTCATATTCCACCGTAACCCAATCCTCATATTCCACCGTATCCCAATCCACCGTAACCCAATCCTCATATTCCACCGTATAACAATCCACCGTAACCCAATCCTCATATTCCACCGTATCCCAATCCACCGTAACCCAATCCTCATATTCCACCGTATCCCAATCCACCGTAACCCAATCCTCATATTCCACCGTATCCCAATCCACCGTAACCCAATCCTCATATTCCACCGTATCCCAATCCACCGTAACCCAATCCTCATATTCCACCGTATAACAATCCACCGTAACCCAATCCTCATATTCCACCGTATCCCAATCCACCGTAACCCAATCCTCATATTCCACCGTATAACAATTCACCGTAACCCAATCCTCATATTCCACCGTATCCCAATCCACCGTAACCCAATCCTCATATTTCACCGTATCCCAATCCACCGTAACCCAATCCTCATATTCCACCGTATCCCAATCCACCGTAACCCAATCCTCATATTCCACCGTATAACAATCCACCGTAACCCAATCCTCATATTCCACCGTATCCCAATCCACCGTAACCCAATCCTCATATTCCACCGTATAACAATTCACCGTAACCCAATCCTCATATTCCACCGTATCCCAATCCACCGTAACCCAATCCTCATATTCCACCGTATAACAATCCACCGTAACCCAATCCTCATATTCCACCGTATCCCAATCCACCGTAACCCAATCCTTATATTCCACCGTATAACAATTCACCGTAACCCAATCCTCATATTCCACCGTATCCCAATCCACCGTAACCCAATCCTCATATTCCACCGTATCCCAATCCACCGTAACCCAATCCTCATATTCCACCGTATCCCAATCCACCGTAACCCAATCCTCATATTCCACCGTATAACAATCCACCGTAACCCAATCCTCATATTCCACCGTATAACAATCCACCGTAACCCAATCCTCATATTCCACCGTAACCCAATCCTCATATTCCACCGTATCCCAATCCACCGTAACCCAATCCTCATATTCCACCGTATAACAATCCACCGTAACCCAATCCTCATATTCCACCGTATAACAATCCACCGTAACCCAATCCTCATATTCCACCTTATCCCAATCCACCGTAACCCAATCCTCATATTCCACCGTATCCCAACTCACCGTAACCCAATCCTCATATTCCACCGTATAACAATCCACCGTAACCCAATCCTCATATTCCACCGTATAACAATCCACCGTAACCCAATCCTCATATTTCACCGTATCCCAATCCACCGTAACCCAATCCTCATATTCCACCGTATCCGTATAACAATACCGTAACCCAATCCTCAATTCCACCGTAACCCAATCCTCATATTCCACCGTATCCCAATCCACCGTAACCCAATCCTCATATTCCACCGTATAACAATCCACCGTAACCCAATCATATTCCACCGTATAACAATCCACCGTAACCCAATCCTCATATTCCACCGTATCCCAATCCACCGTAACCCAATCCTCATATTCCACCGTATAACAATCACCGTAACCCAATCCTCATATTCCACCGTATCCCAATCCACCGTAACCCAATCCTCATATTTCACCGTATCCCAATCCACCGTAACCCAATCCTCATATTCCACCGTATCCCAATCCACCGTAACCCAATCCTCATATTCCACCGTATAACAATCCACCGTAACCCAATCCTCATATTCCACCGTATCCCAATCCACCGTAACCCAATCCTCATATTCCACCGTATAACAATTCACCGTAACCCAATCCTCATATTCCACCGTATCCCAATCCACCGTAACCCAATCCTCATATTCCACCGTATAACAATCCACCGTAACCCAATCCTCATATTCCACCGTATCCCAATCCACCGTAACCCAATCCTCATATTCCACCGTATAACAATTCACCGTAACCCAATCCTCATATTCCACCGTATCCCAATCCACCGTAACCCAATCCTCATATTCCACCGTATCCCAATCCACCGTAACCCAATCCTCATATTCCACCGTATCCCAATCCACCGTAACCCAATCCTCATATTCCACCGTATAACAATCCACCGTAACCCAATCCTCATATTCCACCGTATAACAATCCACCGTAACCCAATCCTCATATTCCACCGTAACCCAATCCTCATATTCCACCGTATCCCAATCCACCGTAACCCAATCCTCATATTCCACCGTATAACAATCCACCGTAACCCAATCCTCATATTCCACCGTATAACAATCCACCGTAACCCAATCCTCATATTCCACCTTATCCCAATCCACCGTAACCCAATCCTCATATTCCACCGTATCCCAACTCACCGTAACCCAATCCTCATATTCCACCGTATAACAATCCACCGTAACCCAATCCTCATATTCCACCGTATAACAATCCACCGTAACCCAATCCTCATATTCCACCGTAACCCAATCCTCATATAACAATCCACCGTAACCCAATCCTCATATTCCACCGTATAACAATCCACCGTAACCCAATCCTCATATTCCACCGTAACCCAATCCTCATATTCCACCGTATCCCAATCCACCGTAACCCAATCCTCATATTCCACCGTATAACAATCCACCGTAACCCAATCCTCATATTCCACCGTAACAATCCACCGTAACCCAATCCTCATATTCCACCGTAACCCAATCCTCATATTCCACCGTATCCCAATCCACCGTAACCCAATCCTCATATTCCACCGTATAACAATCCACCGTAACCCAATCCTCATATTCCACCGTAACCCAATCCTCATATTCCACCGTATCCCAATCCACCGTAACCCAATCCTCATATTCCACCGTATAACAATCCACCGTAACCCAATCCTCATATTCCACCGTATAACAATCCACCGTAACCCAATCCTCATATTCCACCGTATAACAATCCACCGTAACCCAATCCTCATATTCCACCGTATAACAATTCACAGTAACCCAATCCTCATATTCCACCGTATCCCAATCCACCGTAACCCAATCCTCATATTCCACCGTAACCCAATCCTCATATTCCACCGTATCCCAATCCACCGTAACCCAATCCTCATATTCCACCGTATAACAATCCACCGTAACCCAATCCTCATATTCCACCGTATAACAATCCACCGTAACCCAATCCTCATATTCCACCGTATAACAATCCACCGTAACCCAATCCTCATATTCCACCGTATAACAATCCACCGTAACCCAATCCTCATATTCCACCGTATCCCAATCCACCGTAACCCAATCCTCATATTCCACCGTATAACAATTCACCGTAACCCAATCCTCATATTCCACCGTATAACAATCCACCGTAACCCAATCCTCATATTCCACCGTATAACAATCCACCGTAACCCAATCCTCATATTCCCGTATAACAATCCACCGTAACCCAATCCTCATATTCCACCGTATAACAATCCACCGTAACCCAATCCTCATATTCCACCGTATCCCAATCCACCGTAACCCAATCCTCATATTCCACCGTATCCCAATCCACCGTAACCCAATCCTCATATTCCACCGTATAACAATCCACCGTAACCCAATCCTCATATTCCACCGTATCCCAATCCACCGTAACCCAATCCTCATATTCCACCGTATCCCAATCCACCGTAACCCAATCCTCATATTCCACCGTATCCCAATCCACCGTAACCCAATCCTCATATTCCACCGTATCCCAATCCACCGTAACCCAATCCTCATATTCCACCGTATAACAATCCACCGTAACCCAATCCTCATATTCCACCGTATCCCAATCTACCGTAACCCAATCCTCATATTCCACCGTATAACAATTCACCGTAACCCAATCCTCATATTCCACCGTATCCCAATCCACCGTAACCCAATCCTCATATTTCACCGTATCCCAATCCACCGTAACCCAATCCTCATATTCCACCGTATCCCAATCCACCGTAACCCAATCCTCATATTCCACCGTATAACAATCCACCGTAACCCAATCCTCATATTCCACCGTATCCCAATCCACCGTAACCCAATCCTCATATTCCACCGTATAACAATTCACCGTAACCCAATCCTCATATTCCACCGTATCCCAATCCACCGTAACCCAATCCTCATATTCCACCGTATAACAATCCACCGTAACCCAATCCTCATATTCCACCGTATCCCAATCCACCGTAACCCAATCCTCATATTCCACCGTATAACAATTCACCGTAACCCAATCCTCATATTCCACCGTATCCCAATCCACCGTAACCCAATCCTCATATTCCACCGTATCCCAATCCACCGTAACCCAATCCTCATATTCCACCGTATCCCAATCCACCGTAACCCAATCCTCATATTCCACCGTATAACAATCCACCGTAACCCAATCCTCATATTCCACCGTATCCCAATCCACCGTAACCCAATCCTCATATTCCACCGTATCCCAATCCACCGTAACCCAATCCTCATATTCCACCGTATAACAATCCACCGTAACCCAATCCTCATATTCCACCGTATAACAATCCACCGTAACCCAATCCTCATATTCCACCGTATCCCAATCCACCGTAACCCAATCCTCATATTCCACCGTATCCCAATCCACCGTAACCCAATCCTCATATTCCACCGTATCCCAATCCACCTTAACCCAATCCTCATATTCCACGGTATAACAATCCACCGTAACCCAATCCTCATATTCCACCGTATAACAATTCACCGTAAAACCAACCCTCATATTCCACCGTATCCCAATCCACCGTAACCCAATCCTCATATTCCACCGTATAACAATCCACCGTAACCCAATCCTCATATTCCACCGTATAACAATTCACCGTAACCCAATCCTCATATTCCACCGTATCCCAATCCACCGTAACCCAATCCTCATATTCCACCGTATCCCAATCCACCGTAACCCAATCCTCATATTCCACCTTATCCCAATCCACCGTAACCCAATCCTCATATTCCACCGTATCCCAATCCACCGTAACCCAATCCTCATATTCTACCGTATAACAATTCACCCTAACCCAATCCTCATATTCCACCGTATCCCAATCCACCGTAACCCAATCCTCATATTCCACCGTATCCCAATCCACCGTAACCCAATCCTCATATTCCACCGTATCCCAATCCACCGTAACCCAATCCTCATATTCCACGGTATAACAATTCACCCTAACCCAATCCTCATATTCCACCGTATCCCAATCCACCGTAACCCAATCCTCATATTCCACGGTATAACAATCCACCGTAACCCAATCCTCATATTCCACCGTATCCCAATCCACCGTAACCCAATCCTCATATTCCACCGTATCCCAATCCACCGTAACCCAATCCTCATATTCCACCGTATCCCAATCCACCGTAACCCAATCCTCATATTCCACGGTATAACAATTCACCCTAACCCAATCCTCATATTCCACCGTATCCCAATCCACCGTATCCAGGTCCACCGTAACTTCCGATTCCATAAGGATGGAATGGATATTTTTTGGATTGGATATGTGAGACTGAAATGTGAATGATGATAGATGTTTCAATGAGTTGAAGTAGTCAATAGAAATCTTAAATAATCAGAAGAACTTAAAGTATATTGTGTGATCATTGTAGCGAATTAAGAAGATGAGAAAACAAATTATAATGGATTAGATTCTCTGACTCACTTCCCATATATTTGATACAATCTGATGGCGAATCAATATATTCATATTGGCCTTTACGAAAATGTTCTTGAATATGAATTGATGGAAAATTTGAACTCAAGATATCATTATGATGATTTAATATAAATTGGAATCAAACTTACCCAACGGTTATGAAATAGATACACGAGATAAATATTTTAATGAAGAATGGATTATTGTTTATTCCCATCAAAAATTGTGATCAATAAGGTGTCCAATCAAACAATTGCACGACTTCATCAAAGTCATTCAATTGTTTAAAAAAAAAATTTCAGTACACTTTATCGGAAGTTCTCCACCCTACAGATTCACTGATGTTCAATGATTATTTGAATCCAGATCGATCATTCGAATCAGTTGATGAAGAAGATATACACAAACTTGAGGTTATCTTATTTAAAAAAAAATTTTATAAACACTTAAGAGAGATGGTCGTTAAGACTCGATCACCCCCACACGTGCGCTAGCAATGGGAACTGGGGGTGCATACTTGGGTGTTAGGAGTGTCTCCGGCCATTATTACACAAAACAGCAGAAATTTAATGTTTGTGCCCTCAGGCTATTAGAAAAATTAATTTAATTGCAAAAACGTTTAAAAATCATAATTTCTCAAATTGTTGAGATAAATTCCAAATATCATTTGCGATGCGTCTAGGGTGCACAGACCTTGCTTATTCACTATTATCATCGTATGTGCGTTCTCAGGTAAATCGCTTTGAATCTAATCGGGGCATTTTTTGAATCTAATCAGAGCGTCCGTTTTTGCATCTAATCATAACACTTTTTGAATCTAATTAGAAAATTTTTAAATCTAATCAGAGAATTTTTTGAATCTAATCAGAACATTCGTCTTTTTGAATCTAATCAGAACGTTTTTTTAAATCTAATCAGAGAGATTTTTGAATCTAATTTAGCCCTAGTTTCTTCTAAAATTGCTCTAATTAGATTCAAAAAGATTTGCCTGAGTTGATTCCTAAACCACTTTTTTTACTCAAAATTTTGGATTTTCGGACAAATCATAGCTTTTTGTAGCCGCTGACAAACATTTCCGACCAGGTATTGTAGCCTAAGCAATTCTGCATTGATTTCACTTAAAACCGGGTTCTTCCTGTTAGACCATCTTGCCGAATTTTCGCTCGAATTTCCGTCATCGATGGTTTTCCCGAACAAATGTATTTTCCAAACGTATTTTCCAAACAATTGGTGCGGAGTTGTGCTCTACACAAAGTTTCGAGGTGAGACCAGTAAAATGACACAAGAAGCCCATCACTTGGATCAATTTGAAAATTTCGATTTTCATGACCCGGGGGTCATGGTCCGAAAATTTCAAAATTTCTCAAGTTTGAAATCTTTTCATTTATGCGGCTTATTGTGAAGTACTAATGATGTGAATAATATTCAGCCAATGCTCAATGGCTGATCTATCCTTTCAACCATTTTTCGAACATTTTCGTTCTAAATGCGTGCGAAAAATCAGAATTGTGCTTGAATCAGTTCCCAACTTGCTTTCTGTAACATTCTGTCTTAGTACTTTGCAATGTACATAATAAATATGAAAATCGTTCAATTTCGAAAATTCTTTTTTTTTTGCCGTGACCCCGGGGTCATGGAATTCGATTTTTCAAAAGTGAGCCGAATGCCGGGATTTCAGTTCTACTATATTTACTCATCATGAAACTTCGCATTGTCATTGTTATTTGCTCATTGTCGCAGCATTTGAGTCGAAAACCTGCAATATTTTATAAATTTTCCGTGAAAGTAAACATTCAAATTGATTTTTTTAAATTTTCGAAAATAAACGATTTTCATATTGATTATGTACATTGGAAAGTACTAAGACAGAATGTTACAGAAAGCAAGTTGGGAACTGAATTCAAGCACAATTCTGATTTTTCGCACGCATTTAGAACGAAAATGTTCGAAAAAATGGTTGAAAGGATAGATCAGCCATTGACCATTGGCTGAATATTATTCATATCATTAGTACTTCACAATAGGCCGCATAAATGAAAACATTTCAAACTTGAGATATTTTGAAATTTTCGGACCATGACCCCCGGTCATGAAAATCGAAATTTTCAAATTGATCCAAGTGATGGGCTTCTTGTGTCATTTTACTGGTCTCACCTCGAAACTTTGTGTGGAGCACAACTCCGCACCAATCGTTTGGAAAATACGTTTGGAAAATACATTTGTTCGGGAAAACCATCGATGACGGAAATTCGAGCGAAAATTTCGGCAAGATGGTCTAAAGGGAAGAACCCGGTATTAAGTGAAATCAATGCAGAATTGCTTAGGCTACAATACCTGGTCGGAAATCTTTGCAGCAATCTACAGTATCGTCCAAAAGTAATGGGACACTTTTTCATTTTTTTATAACTTTTGAACCAGAAAAGCAATCAAGCAGATCTTTTGACTCAATGTAGAGAATTTATCAAGGAATATTACCATGATGTGTTGGTGTAATTAACTTAGTTAATTTTTGCGTAGTGATGACGCTACCGAAGTACACTTTTTTTTGAAAATTCCCATTTCTTTAGTGAAATGCCCTGTTCTTCGGGAACACTGTGAGAGTGGAGATCCTCACTAGGGCTGTACAGTCAAACAATCCGGAATGGCTCCGACTCCGATTTCAAGCTGTGGCAGGGTTGCAACTTTGACCTAAAAAATTTATAACTCGGCTTCTAGATGTGATAACGACCCGTTCTAAGCTCCAAAATGATGCTAATGGCGAGTAATGTTTTCCCCAGATTATGGTAGTCATAGCTCGTCATTTGCCCTCAGGGCATAAAATATTTTTTTTGTGGGAAGGACCGATTTTGAGACCCTACCGTTCAGAGGGCGGGTCTTCTAAAATTATGGTTCCTGCACAAGCAGCTTTGCAATATGTCATATATTAATTTCCCTTATTTTGGTTTAGTTCCGATTCCTTTCAGACCCGCAGCAAACGCTCTGCTGAGGTCTACTCGGTGCGCACTCTTGCGCTTTCTCTCTTACTGCTCTCGCCCCTGTGCCTCTATTGATGAAATCTCTTAGTTTCAAAGTAACAATGCATGTTAGAGATGTTCACAAAAGTTTTTACACTATTGCTAAACTTTGATCTTTGATCTTTATATTTTGATCTTTACTCGCTACAACCAAGTAGACCGCAGCATAAGAAAAAAGTGTCCCATTACTTTTGGACGATACTGTACAACAAGCGATAATTTGTCCGAAAAAAACAAAATTTTGTGTCAAAAAAGTGGTTTAGGAATCAACGCGCATTCGATGATAATAGTGAATAAGCAAGGTCTGTGCACCCTAGACGCATCGCAAATGATATTTGGAATTTATCTCAACAATTTGAGAAATTATGATTTTTAAACGTTTTTGCAATTAAATTAATTTTTCTAATAGCCTGAGGGCACAAGCATTAAATTTCTGCCGTTTTGTGTAATAAGGGCTTATGATACTCCTAACACCCAAGTATGCACCCCCAGTTCCCATTGCTAGCGCACGTGTCCTTGGGTGGTCGAATATGATCGAGTCTTACGGAACATGCCTCTTAATTATACGTCTGATTCAATCTTGATCATTTTACTATTTTTTCCCAATTGTTTGAAGTAATTGATTGAGTATTAGACTCAATTTCAATTATATCAATAGTATCATAATCTTCTGTTTCAACTTCTGCACTCATCAATACATTCATTAATGTTCAAATGGAGAAAAAACGGTTATCATTTATGCGCTCATGCAGGATATGGACTTTCAATTATTTCGGAAAACTTTCAATTATTCTTGAACATTTGTATAGTTGAATATTCCTTTATATCAGAAGCGGTTATCTTTTTATTGACATTGACATTTAAGATAATACTATTTATATTTAAAAGGTGCAGTATATTTTAGTTTGAAAAGAATAGTTTTGTTCTTTAAGTATAATAAAGTTATCTGAATGTATCTAAAATTTGTATCTACAGAGCAGAGACTACCTCTTCCTATCTTATTTACCAATTCTATTCAATTGTAGTTTGTAGTGACATTCTATGTCTCTTCATCCTCTTTCTCTTCTATCTCTTTCGTTCACTCTTCTCTTTCCTATCTAGTCCTTTCTTTCTCATACCCCTTTCCTACATACTTATTACTCTTTATTTACTTCTTGAGATTACAAATCCTTTAATCATTTTCCTCATCATATCTTCTTCATATATCCGTCTTTCTATTTCAGTGATTAATCAATAATGCCTCGTCCATTATCTGGTCAAATCGCCATTGTCACAGGAGCTTCCAGAGGTTTCACATACTCATATTGATTACCTAATAATCATAATGAATTAAGGTATTGGACAAGGAATAGCATTACAATTGGGTGAAGCTGGAGCAACTGTATACATAACTGGTCGTAAGCCTGAACAATCTGAGAGTGGACAGAAGGGAATACCTTCATTGGAACAAACTGCAAAGGGTTTATTACTTTAATTTCCATCTAGAAAGAAAAAAAATAATAATAAAATGAATTAAGATAAGGTTGAAAAGACTGAGAAGTTTCGTATCGACATTTAAGTGAATCTTATGTTTTTGATATAACTTAAAAATATAAATGAAGTTGTCTCATGATATTGTCTAGTACGAGATCTCTTCTTTATATCTTACAGGGGAACTCTCTCAACTTAATGTGACCATATGACATGGGAATAATTTACCTGAATTAGTTTTCGATGCTGATTACTAATCCGTTATCAAACGTTGCCCAATCGAGCTGAGATTCAAGAAAATTGATCTTGAAATTCGACTATTTGATTAGAAAATTCACAACTTACCTACAATATCCACTAAATTACAGCAGGAGGTGTTTGGATAATTGATGGATGAGTTTATGAACGCATTGGGATGGTTTATATAGGAAGTCTCACGAATTTCCGAATAAACTAGCGAATTTTAATATCGATTTTCTCGAATCTCAGCTCGATTGGGCAACGTTTGAAAACGGATTCGTAATCAGCATCGAAAATTGATTCAGGTAAATTATTCCCATGTCAAATGGCCACATTAAGTTGGGAGAGTTCCCTTGTTAATAGCTATTACTGATCTTTCTTTAAATATTGTCAATCTATAGTGATGATATACAAGACTAAACTCTTATTTACAGAAGTAACTGAACGTGGTGGAAAGGGAATTCCTGTCTATGTAGATCATGGAGATATGCAACAGGTGATCGATAATATAACATATTTATTTGTATATTCATTGTAGGTCAAAGAATTCTTCGAGAAGATCGATAAAGAGAATAATGGACAATTAGACATTCTTGTCAATAATGCATATGCCGCAGTGAAGGTTATTGACTATTTGTGTCAAGTTATCATTTGAATGTCTTAGGCTATCTTTGATGAAAATGGAAAACACAAGAAGTTCTATGAAGCTGAACCACAATTCTGGGACTTGGTAAGTCTGTTTTATGTTTTTTTTTTAAATGAATTTATAACTTATACATATTGCATTATCGTATGAAGTGATTCTGAACAATCTTGTCTGTCGGCAATCATAACTCAATAACATATAAAATGGGAACAGAGAATAAATTACATATAGTATTTATTAGTAATGAATTGACATTACAGGTGAACAACGTAGGTCTTCGCAATCATTATTTCTGTTCTGTTTATGCATCTCGTATTATGGTTAAGAATGGAAAAGGACTTATTGTTAATGTATCATCCGCTGGTGGTTTATCGTAAGTATTAAATTAGATATCAATATTTGATCTTTGATCTTTATCTATCATTGATCTATTGTTAGATATCTCTTCAATGTTGCGTATGGTGTTGGTAAACAAGCACTTGATAGAATGTCTGCAGATATGGCTGTTGAGCTCAAGGTAATCAAGAAGATATTATCTAATGAGCTGTTGATCTTTGATTTGTAGTCCAATGGAATCACATGTGTATCATTGTGGCCTGGAGCAGTTCGAACTCAATTGATTATGGGAGCTTTGGAGGATGAGAAGTATGCTCAGTCTAGTGTAAGTTATACATATCGATATATCATTAATACCTTCTATTCTAGGTTGGAAAGATGTTTGTAGAAGGAGAAACTATTGAATATCCAGGAAAGGCAGTAGTTGCATTGGCAACAGATAAGAGAGTACAGTAGATATTTATTGATTAATTGATACTAATCGATATTATTCAGTCGATTCTGAAGACTGGAAGAATTCTAGTGACTTCAGACTTAGGAGATGAATATGGATTCGTTGATATTGATGGTATTACATCTATTCATTCATATATCACAGCGTTCTCATGACTTTCAAAGCAAGAACGACCGCTCAACATACAAACTCTCTCTAATACAATGGTCTCTCCTTTGTCTTGCTTTGGAAGAAAAATGGCTTGGACCAGAATACTGTGATATATTTATCAATCATCTATTCTAGGTCGTCATCCCTACAATATTCGTTCAGTTTCTGTTATGTTGAAACATTATGGATGGGCTAAAACATCAGAATATGTTCCTTCATGGTTTAAACTCCCTGGATGGCTGATTACTGCTGCTGTTAGTAAACTATAGTATGGAATAGTCTCAGTCTTATACTCATTATTGCATGTATTATGATAATAATATCGGTGCCCAAATATCGTGTATAAATATATTTTCACTAACTAATGTCTTCTATTACAATATTAAACTATAATAAATCACACATACTTCACAGTGAACATCATAAACAAAATGAAGTAAGAGGCAAATCATACATTGAAATCACATAAGAACACATAAATAGAGAATATTTGTGATTTCTTTGATCGCTCATGTTCGATTCGACCTAGACTATCTATGGTCTGAATGCGAACTGAGCGACGTTGATGTTAGCTTTTTGAGAATTTGGAAGGAGAGTGAAACATGCATTCACCGGGTACAAATCGATCATTGTGCCAAAGAGATGTAATGACAATTGTGGGCGAATATAACAACTAAATAAGTTTATTCTGCCTAATTATCATTTTTGAAATGTAGAACAAGCACATATAATACATTGAATAACATCACAATAAATACGATTAGTATTATTGTCTCATTCTTGATTGTCATTATAAATCAATTTCTTTGATTTAATTTCATTGCCTATAAGAAAAAGATAAAAGACTAGCGATGTTTTTTATCCTGGCACGATAGATACAATGAATCGATAGTCATGTATTACAATTGTTGACTATGAATACATAGATATACACATATGACAGTTTAACTCTGATAGTTATTAGTATATAGAATACATAACTAAAATGAGGTTAGTTATCATTTCATTTGAACAAGTACATATAAATTAGTAAAGATGATAATACACAAGAGAGAATATATTATAATATATTGTGAAATATGTAACAGATAGAATAAAGGGTAATCGATAAAGGGAGGGGAGGAGTAGATCAATTGATTGATTAGGCAAGAGGATTTGATTTCATCAATTCAAGATCGGATACCATCATCTCTTTTACAAGTTCAGGTAGGGTAATCTTGGGTACCCATCCGAGTTTCGTCTACAAAAGATCAAAGATCATTAGAGATCAAAGATCATGTCTTACCTTAGCCTTTGTGGCATCACCGAGGAGTTCTTCTACTTCTGTGGGACGATAATACTTGGGATTAACCTAAACAATATTATAATAATAATAAAGATCATAGATGATAATTGATTAAACTTACTCTAACACGTACGATACCCGTTTCCTTTTCCTTTCCTACTTCTTCTGCTCCTTCTCCTTCCCATCTTAATCCATTATCATCAATTACCGTATGAGACAACACATAATACTGTATCTAAACAATCGTTTCGAGACTCACTCAAGTTCGATTCCAACTTCTTTGAATGCTAGTACACAGAATTGTCTAACAGTTGTGTACACTCCAGTGGCAATAACAAAGTCTTCAGGCACATCATGTTGGAGAATACGCCACATGGCCTATAAGGAAAATCAATAAATCCATATTGATGGCTACCATAACCTCACCTCAACGTATTCCTTAGCATGCCCCCAATCACGCTTGGAGCTCAAGTTACCGAGTTCAACGCACTGAAAGATTGTATGATTGATCTTTGATCTTTATACCATAATACCGTACCTCTTGTTGGCCGAGAGCAATCTTAGCAACGGTACGAGTGATCTTACGAGTGACGAAGGTCTCTCCTTAATATAAATTATTGATTAATTGAATAAAGATCAAAGATCAAACCTCTTCTGGGACTCTCGTGATTGAAGAGAATTCCATTACAAGCAAACATATTGTATGCCTCTCGATAGTTGACAACAATCCAATATCCGTACATTTTAGCTACGGCTATAAAGAATGAATAGATCAAGACTATTCCAATCTAATCAATATTAATTACCATAAGGTGAACGAGGATAGAATGGAGTGCTTTCCTTCTGAGGAACTTCTTGCACCTTTCCATACAATTCGGAAGTTGAGGCTTGATAGAAACGAACCTTTAAATGAATTAACTTCATATTGATTGATAATAATGTATAAAATACAGTACCTTTTCGGTAAGTCCACAAGCATGAATAGCATCAAGTAGACGAAGTGTTCCCACTGCATCTACTTCAGCTGTATACTCAGGAAGATCAAATGATACCTAGATAATAATGAATACAGTATAATATACTATAATATAGTACTTTATTTGTGCAAAACATACATGGGCGGGGTACCTGGAGCACGATTCTACAGGGGGCCTTCCCTTTTTTTCAAAAATTTCACCTAAACGTCATTTTTTACAGGGGACGTTCCACAAATTTTCGAAAAGATCTAATTTTACAGGGGAACCCCCCCCCATGTCGGCGCCCATGTATGGTGCAAAATTACAATACCCAATATTTACGCATTGAACTAGAACCAAATAAAGATTATTATTATGAAAGACTATAAATACCTTAACATGAGATTGTGCAGCCAGATGATATACTTCAGTTGGTTCAATTGTACGAATAAGTTTGATGAGACATGATGAATCAGTCATATCACCATAATGTAGAGAAAATGATGCTCCACCTATATATACAAATTGATTATCAATTGAATTCATCACAGATCTCTATCTAACAAATTGCACTTAAAACAAGAATAGAATGAAGAGATCAAAGATCAAATTACCATACCAGTATGAGTAACGGGATTTGAATAAAGATGTTCGATTCTCGCTGTATTGAATGATGAAGAACGACGAATGATACCATGCACCTTATATCCCTTTGAGAGAAGAAGTTCTGCCAGATATGAACCATCCTTAATAAATCCATTGGTCATATAATTTATTTATTCATTCATCAACTAGTGAATAATGATTGATTGATTACTAATCTCTTATACATTACTCATCCACTCATTCAATATAACTTCAAATCATATATTCTAATCTGTACAATCAAATCAATGCTTTAATGTCGTTGTTGTATAGTTGAATAGAGAATAAGTCATGACTATCGAAAGAGATCTTCCTTCTTCATTTAACTATTCATCACTTAATACATTCTATATCCAATTAGTCTCATCATCTAATGTCTCTATCTATATCTCAATGAACCGGATAATGACGTCTTCTAAGAACAATCCCATCACTTTTCGTATGGAACAAGAATTGAAAAGTGAGTACATGATAGACAATCCACATCTTCATCATCTCTAATCATTTGGAATCATTTCTATGTCATCTTATTATATAAGATATGTGATATGGTATATTAGTTATCACGAATATTTTGAATGGAAATCATAGCTTGCACTAATACTCATTAATCATCAATAATGGATATAATTGAATACCTGTCCAGATATTCCCGTGATGAGAGCTACTTTACGAGCACGAAAGGCGATCGCATCTCCTGATTCCATTCTAGGAGCTGCGTTAGCAATGACTGCTTCAAGTCCCTGAAGGGAAGAAGACATTGGAGAGATTACAGTAGGAATAGAAGATGATGTCAATATTGATGAATAGATGAGATGAGATGAAGGAAGTTGATCCATACTAGATGATGATGTAGACTAAGGGATAGTCTAGATCAAGTCGATTGGAATAGAATGAATAGAAGAAGAGGAAGGGGAATAGATATGCTTCTTCTCTATGGAGACATATAACGACGTGGATTCAAATGGAATTGTTATAGACCAAGAATGATAGAGACAAGAGGAGATTGAAGATACAACAGACACATTCAATCTATACTATCTATCTATCTATTCATCTATGTATATTCATAATATCATATTGAATATGAATACATTGATGTAGAGATGACAGAATAAGTCTGTAATATCATAATCAACACACATATCATGCACCTTACAAATGAATAGTCAATGTCATGCAATGATTAGTATAAATATTATTGTGAGATAAGAATAAGTATACTGACCTCTTGTTGTCCATCTCCATTCATTGTAATAGGAATGAAGTTGAGATAAATAGAAGATGAAGGATCTGGTTAGAAGACAATGAATGGAATCAACCAATATAGAATCAATATATGAATGAATACAATTACATTTGAATAATAATTAGTCTAATGCATAACAGTGAACTATCCAGAAGGGGAAGAAATTAAGAGCACATTGGGTGTAAGATATGAAGATGGTATATGTACGATAGAAGAATAGATGGATAGTTTGAGGAATGACATCTATTCATTCATACTATACTATAGAATGGATTGTGGATAAAAGAATGACTACGACCTCAATTTTAGTTCATCTGAGCTTATCTCAATAGACAATTAGAGGAAATGAAATGGAAAGTGTGGAGATAAAGATAGAGAGATGAAACTCAATAGTGACTATATCTAGCGTGATCTTTGATCAACCTAGATATTGATTTATTTAATGAAAGAATAAAATATGAATGGATGATTCACTATAGGATGAGACCATGGAATGAATGGTAATAGATGAAAGAGGGAGGAACAGAATATATATGAGAAAGAAAGGAGAAACGTGGCATAGACAAACACTTTCACTCTCAATACATCTATCGTTCATCATTATTTATTAGTTGTTATTGAGTTTATGAGAAGCTAAGCATTAGTATTCAGCCATATCCGAGTACATTGAATAGAAAGGGTATTAATGAAATGATATCATGCTTATCAATCAATTCACTACACCTTCCATGCAAAAGACGAGATATGAATGATTCTATCATCACAAATGTCACAATGAGTACGATATAATGAAATGAATGTTAAAGATTAAATGATAACGGTAGTCTTTATGGATACAAACCACTTAGTAAATATTCATTGATTTATCATCTCTTTATTAGCACTTCTAAAGTGGAATTCATCACTTTTATCTATATGAGGCACGTATCTATGACAACTTTAAGAGGAAGAAGAAAGGATAAAGGATAAAAGTAGAAGAGAAATAAGACTAGATAAAAGAGGAAGTATATATATATATATATGAATGAATGAAAAAAGATTATTCAATTTTAATTATATTAGGATAAGTCAATGAATGGTTGAAGTGAGATAACAAGTGAAATTTCTCTATGAACAATAGGAAGTGTGTATAAAAAGCCTCAAATAATAAATTAATCAATGAATGATACATATCAACAATCAGTAACCGTAACTATGATGAGATCGATAAACGTCAAATTATTAAAACAAAACATTATTAATGTACTTAACTATTTCCAAATGAGAGGACTATATGCTAAACTACCTAGAAGAACAAAAAAGGTTCCAACTAAATGATGAACTGTGAGTGAAGATAATCTATCAAAGAGAACCATCGATAGAACTAATGATATGAACTTTCGTAGTGTAAGGACTACTGTAGTGGTGAGGGATGAAGTGAGAGATGACAAACGGAAGACTGCCAAGATACATCCATACTGTAATCAAAGAGATACGGTATGATGAATCAATCAATAACAAACCTGAAGGAGAGTGATAACAGTGAGTACTACCCACGCAGAGGGTACGGTAATATGAGAGATCGGATCGATAAATGGAGATAGTGCAGGGATTAATAGACTGATAGATGATATAGATAAAGGAGATGATAATGATGCTCGAGCCATGGATAACATTATATCAGAACTATGAAGGATCATTAGAGGAAGAGTCAAAAGATTCTGAAATAGATAATATAATATGAAGATATGATATAATGAACATACAATATAATACATAGATTCATTAGCACAATCTCTACCGTAATCTCTATACAATTCTTCTTGCTTGATACCTAGATATGAAGAAAGAAGAAGGGAACAGATAAGAAGAGTCACACCTATAATTAAGATATAAATACTTTATCAATATCATCAAAATGGAACATACCTAATAAGTATGCATCAATTTCAATATATCCAATCAATATAATCTGATCTACTCTTTCATTGTGTCTCTCTACACTTACTTCACCTCTCCATGATCCAAGTGTAAATAGAAATACACCTAAGAATAAAATAATTAAGAACTACGTTAAATATCGATCAATACAAATTCAAACTAACCAATCGATATTATACAAACTGCCACTACTTGTTTGAATGGATAGAAATTTCGACGAAGTACAAAACTGACCAATACATTTGCAGGAAGTGACGCCTGGAATACAGGGTGACCAGAAAATACGTGTGCACTTGTTGTGCATGGCGCACCGGGCGCAGGCGCCGTTTTGGTGTTTCGCCAGTTCGTCATTTTATTTATTGATGTTTCGTTTACCTATGTTCAAATTTTCGTTCGAATCGGTTCATTTTCAGGTAAATGGCAAAGCCCAATTCACAACGCTCTTCAATCATAACTATGCATGCACTGGGACAGTCTGCCGCAGCCATCGCTCACTCGCTTGGAATCCATCGGAACACCGTATACAACACCATTCGCCGACACCATCAGACAGGAGATATACTGGATCGCCCTGGGAGAGCAAGAAAGGCTTGGATTGTCACTCCGGAGAAGATAAAAGCAGTCAAGATGCCAATCACCCGCGATCTCCGCCGTTTGATGCGAAATATGGTGAAGGAGATGCATGTTTCGAGAGACTCGATGAGAACCATTGTCAAGACGAAGTTGGGACTCACACCATATCGTATGACGAAGGCTGCGATCCTAAGTGAGAGGAGCAAGGATCAACGTCTGAAGAAGTGCCGCGCCCTACTCGCCTGCACGCGCATTGGGGAGCACATGACCACGCTCTTCATCGACGAGAAGTTCTTCACGGTGGGGGCTGCTCACAATGCCAAGCACAACCGTGTGCTTGCTGTGAGTCCCGTGGATGCAAACAGCAAGGGGAGAGTCGTGAGCAAGGCTTCCCACCCTGCCCAGGTGATGGTATGGGCCGGTGTGTGGGCTACTGGCAAGACAACTCTCGTATTCGTCGATCCCGGGGTCAAAATCAACCAAACCTATTACAAGCAAGAGATCCTCCAGAAGAATCTTATCCCCTGAACCCGTTCGCACTTTCAAACTATCTCCTGGACGTTCCAGCAAGATGGAGCCCCTGCCCACAAAGCAAAGACAGTGCAGGCCTGGTGCAAAACCCATCTCCCCTCCTTCAT
This sequence comes from Parapristionchus giblindavisi, assembly GCA_943737045.1. Taxonomy (NCBI): domain Eukaryota; kingdom Metazoa; phylum Nematoda; class Chromadorea; order Rhabditida; family Diplogasteridae; genus Parapristionchus; species Parapristionchus giblindavisi. The sequence continues at coordinate 341,931 of CALSFV010000071.1, read as the reverse complement.
CGCGGGCGATGAATGGCCAGCCTCCTCACTCGACCTTAACCCAATGGACCTGTGGTCAGTTCTTGAGGCCAAAGCCTGTTCTAAGCCCCACCCCAACCTGGCCTCACTGAAGGCATCCCTGATCAAGGAATGGGACAAAATCGACATCAACTACCTGCGTGCTGTGATCAATGCTTATCCCAAGAGACTAAAGGAGGTTATCAAGGAGCGGGGAGGAAGGATTGAAATCTAAGTATGTACTGTTGTTCCAACTAGTTTGAATATGCTCTAATAAATTTTTTATACAATTTCGTTGTTTTCCTGGAAAGATATTCGGTTTTTATCGTGCACACGTATTTTCTGGTCACCCTGTATATTATATACTACAGTACCGTGCAAAAGTCTGGCCCCAAAATTCGAATCGCTATAACTTTCTTCGTACTTGACCGATCGGCCCCCGGTTTGTTTTATTAAATAGTGTAACCATTGGAGAAAATTGGTATGTTATTGATTCTTACGTACGATGATGAAATGATTTCATCATTCTTGAAATGCCGAGGTGCGATCGTAAAAATAGGTTTATTCTCAGGTAGATTTTTTCTATTAATCCATTTTTTTATGATTAACGAACATCTATCGGTGAACGTTTTAAGCCATTAACCACGTTGCTTGCATATCGCTCCGAGGAATTAGCTAATTTCGCCTGGCCCATTAAAATTTCGTAAAAATGTCATAACTCAGTCTGTAGTTGAGCTAGGGCCCTCAGATTCAACAAGTATTATCACATGGTCATAGGGCACCACCATGTCAATTTGAGAAGGATTCCGCTTCTTGAAGAGAAAATTCGAAAAAAATCCTATACAATATTTTGGGCATACGGTATTTCCCAGCCGGCTTTTCTAAAAATCTAAAAATTTGGTATGATATGCCTAAAAATCTACTTAACACATCTACAAAGTCGCGAGACTACAGGAGTTCAATTACGACTTTGCCCATAAAAATACCATTGACAGTCAAAGTGGACTTAACCTAATTTAGTTCGTTATGGAGAATTATTACGGGTCAATAACCCAGTATTTCATATCAATTTTGATCGGATTTTGAACCAAGTGTCTAATAAGTACATTTCCTACAAGTATCCTCAATTTAGATCCACTATTGGACATTCCACCTTTTTTATCTGTCTCTTTTCTCGCAAAATTCCACTTTGACAGTGAATGGTATTTTTATGGGCAAAGTCGTAACTGAACCCCTGTAATCTCGCGACTTTGTAGATGTGTTAGGTAGATGTTTTGGCACATCATACAAAATTTTTAGATTTTTAGAAAAACCGGCTGGGAAATACCGTATGCCCAAAATATGGAATGGGATTTTTTTCGAATTTTCTCTTCAAGAAGCGGAATCCTTCAGAAATTGGCATGGTGGTGCCCTATGACCATGCGATAATACTTGTTGAATCTGAGGCCCCTAGCTCAACTACAGACTGAGTTATGACATTTTTACGAAATTTTGATGGGTCAGGCGAAATTAGCTAATTCCTCGGAGCGATATGCAAGCAACGTGGTTAATGGCTTAAAACGTTCACCGATAGTTGTCCGTTAATCATAAAAAAATTGGACTAATAGAAAAAATCACCTGAGAATAAACCTATTTTTACGATCGCACCTCGGTATTTCAAGAATGATGAAATCACTTCATCATCGTAGGTAATAATCAATAACATACAAAATTTCTCCAATGGTTACACTATTTAATAAAACAAACCGGGGACCGATCGGTCAAGTACGAAGAAAGTTATAGCGATTCAAATTTTGGGGCCAGACTTTTGCACGGTACTGTATATAGTAACTGATATGAATACAGTTTGTCATACCGATCGAAAAATGATAAAGACTGGATAGGGTAGTCGACATAATAAGGACAAATTATTGGCAGAATTAGATAAAAAGTAGATCAATACTAATGATAGATATGTTCTGTAATAATAAAAATAATAAAGTGTTCAATGAACTCAAAATACCATCTACCGTACCTCAATGGAATGATTCTTCGTGTCAAATCTAATTTCCCTGATACTAATCCTTCTGATATCATAAATATCATTCCCAATAGTGTCACCACATTTGCTGTTTCTCCTATACTCCTGAATATCGATTGATTGATTCATTCAATACCGTAATCCAAATTTACCATTTCAATTTTTCCATCAATGTAACACATCCAACACATGAAGTGAGAGCCTGTATACATACTCCCACTGCACTCATTCTGATAGATCAAAGATCAATCAATATACGGATCAATACAAGATAGAGATAACCAGATTACGGTAAGAAGATAACTCAACTTATTGTATTTCATCAATTGAATATATATAATATATTGTGGATAAACATATTTATCATGATCATCTCGAACGAAGTAATATAGAATTGGGTGAATAAATCAAAATAATATGAATTCATAAAGAGTACAATATGATTGTGGTCAGATCGATAAGAATATATATTGAATTGCCAGATTGAATAGAAGGAAATGATACTATGAATAAGATCGAATAGACAGATATGGAATCAATCTATATAATATATCTGATAAGATTATCAATCAATGATATTGTTGTCATTGTACTGCTATACAATATTACACATTAATATGATCAATATTTACTCTATTATTACTCTTTCAAACTCTTTAACTAATCTTGTATAATTTGGCACAATATCTGGGAAGTTAGAGAGGAAGTGGATAATCGATACATACTATGACCAATGTAACAGAGGGGGTACTGTAGACAAGAAGATAATCAATCAATACAAGGAAGATACTCATGAACAAAATCAATCGATAATAGAGAATATGCAAGGGTATAAAAGATTATGAGGTGAATTAGATAAGAAATGACCAAAATGAGAGGAGTTTAAAGTATAAGAATATCACTCGAGGGGAGATAGAGGAGAGAGTCTTACCATATACAAAAGGAATACTGTACAGAATGAATGATTGGAATGTACAAATGATATCGATTAGATAGAAACAATTATAATATATAATATGACTAGAAATAAACAATTATTATATTTGTCCCCACCCAATGAATCCCATTGAATAAATGTACACAACCAATTTATAAGACGAATAAGAATGAATGAATGAATGAATGAATGAATTACTATGGTTCAATCATAATAGATTCAGATGTTTCTAAACCTGTAGATGGAGTAGGAGATGGGGAATGAGAACGAGTGAGAGTATGTTCATTAGATATAGATGAAAGTCTTCCTGATGACGTCATCGATGAATCTCCACGTCCTTCTTCACTACGAATTGATATGACGTCACCTTCTGATTCTTCGTTACAATCCTTAAAATACAATGATGATCAAATTGAAGTAATTATGGAGGGTCATGGGCATGCAATCAGAAGACAAACGAACAACTGGACACTTGCGCCAGTGCAAAATAGCGCTGAGATACATTTTCGCCGGTACCAAAGCGCTAATTGCATGTACATTTGCGCCGAACATATTGGGATTTTTTAAAATCCATGTTATGTAAGATAAAACTTGCTGGCGAAAATAGGCACCACAACGATGTTTTATAGGTAATTCAAATTTTCCGTTGTCGTACCCTCACCGATTTAGTATCAGGTGAAAAAAGTCATGATCGTCAAGAATTGTTTGAATGAGTTAGTGAAACGAAAGAAGAAAGAGTAAGATATGAATTGAGACATGTTATACCCTATCGATCTACTAATCCTGTATAACGTATCCTCTGATACTAACCTGTAGTGCAGCACAATAATGTAACATGAGTACAGCCAATGCTTGCATTCTATCTTCAAGAGATTCAAATGAAAGTGATGATAAATGAGATGATGATGAAGGAGTTGTAGATGAAGTAGATGAAGAGGAAGATGGAGATGCAAGAGGATTAGATGGAGTTGTAAATGATCCAGTTGATGATTTCATTGCTACCATGCGAGCCAATTTAGTCTCTGTGATTGCATCACGAATACGATCAATCTCAAGATATGACAAATAAAGTACAATCGATACAATCAATATATCTATTATATCATCATATGATAAACACTACTAAATACGTCCCTTCATCATTAAATACGTAAATAAATAAGATTAAAAATTTCAAACCTGTTCATTAACCTTTATTCTTCTCTTAATAGGTTCAATTTCACTAAATATCGTTCTTCCCAATACCTTCGCATTTGCTATCGTTTCTTCATTGTATGCATTTCCCGGTTGGAAGTACACCTACAGTTTCAAATCAATAATATCCATTTCCCCCATAAATTTATGTTTACCAATATTTTACAACTAAAGATCGATATTCTATAATATATGCGAACATAATCATTATTAAATGTTAATGTGAATAAAATTAAAGTATACTTGATTGATATGAGGAGATCCTTCAATGAATGGTAATATATCACTCAATTCATTCTCAATTGGAATTGAACTCATAAGACTGATACCGTCAGTTAAAGATGAACCAGATAAACGATTTGATGAGGATGATCTCATATCTATAATATGGACAAGTTCATCTTATATAGTACACAATCCAAAATCAGTTAGTCAATCAATAAATCAATAAATAAATCAGCCAATCAATAAATGAACAAATGACCTGCAGTATCATCAGCATCAGATGGATCATTCTTCTTTCTTCTCCAATGTGTAAACTTCTCAGTTACTCCACTCATTTTACTTCTTAGTTTTGATCTTCGTGACACTAATTCTGTATCATTTCTATATTGATTATATGATGAATTCTTCTCTCCTAATACAATATTCGATACATTTTCTGTTTCATCTCGTGAACATTCCTACAAATCAATAACAACTTTTAAATCAATCAATACGATATTCAAGTTATAAATATTGATTGATAAATGGATACCTTAAGTGAAGATGTTTCGCTATCATTTGGACTAACTTTCTTCAGTTCTTCCTTTTCTTTATCTATCACATCCTTCGATGATGAAGGCTCACCAAAAAGTTCACGACGTAACTGAAAAGATCAATGAATAACGTAACCATCTATCATCAATAATCTTAATCAATCAATATCTACCGTACCTCTTCATCATCTACAGAAGATCTCGCTGTGGGAGTACAACAGATGGCAGAATTGGCTTTCATTGCACATTTATGATGACATACTACGAGACATTTCTGACAACATGTACCTAGAAAGATCAAAGATCAAATATTATGATGAAAGAGGAGTTCATTAAATAACCGATCATAAAAATTTTTAAAAAAAACATTGTATTATATATGAAAGAATAAGTGTAGAATGAGTAGAATGAATCATTTACCAGCTTTAGTCCAAATCTTTCCACGACAAAGAGAACATGTTGATGAATCTATAATAAGATATAATTGAATGATTTGAATAAACTTTCAATCATTCATTATACTTCGTGTACATGATATAGCTTTCCATTGATGTCCAATAGGTAGAATAGGAGGAGGAGTTATATTCCTTCCTCCATTTAATCTATTTACTTTATCTCCATCATCTCTACCTATCTCTTCTGATTCACTTAAACAATATAAAATAATAATATTCAATAATGATAACTATGATACCCTTGATGACAACTAGGATTGATACCACTTCCCTTTGGAAGTCCATTAGGGAAATAACGAAATCGAAGTGTTACATCTCCATAGCAAAGACGAGGATCAAATCCATGATGTTGAGAGAATTCATACAATGTACTATTACTAGAATATAAAGTATTCTTTCATCAATAAGAGATATATGACTACTACTGTAGTTATGATATTATTGATTATTCTATCGTACCTTGCTCCAACATCCATAGGTATAATTGTAGGTGGTTTAAGATGGAAGACCTCTCTATGGGAATTAGATAATGTCAATTGACAATCATCTATCAATTGAGGAATATACAGAGAACACTATAATATATTCACATTATCGATTAATTGATCATCATAGAATTCAATCAATACAATACTTACATATCCAAGTAGAATTGGCTTAGATGGTTCTTCTCCTTCCTTCGTTCGAATCTCACGAGCATGAATTGTAACGTTTAGGAACTTTGGAGGCTGAAAGTATATCATTACGATAAATCAATATGGTTTTCTAAATGGAAATTGATACTGAATTGCATGAAGTACCGAGTTGAAAGAAACAATAATATTATTAATACCTTAGTGGATGTAGTATTGAATGATGATTGTGATTGATTATTATTGATATTGAAATGAAGTGATTGTCCCCATATAACATCTTCTGATAAATGAACAGGACGAGTAGATAATATAGATGATATTCGTGATGGAGATGGAGGAGATGATGATTGTTCATTAGAAACATTTGAATCACTTAATAATATACTCTAATCATAGTCTATTCTAATATATTCATTCTTCTTCTATACTTACATCTTATTCTTTGATCTCTTTGATTTCTCTGTACCTGGTGGTGTTCTCTTTGATCCATTAATAGATGGAGATGGTGAATGACGACTCTTAAATGGAATGAATACAGTAATCATTTATAAGATCTACCGTATCCGTTGTTCCTCCATCATTAGGTTGAAGTAATTCATCAATCAATGCATCCACTCCTACATCATCTACTATCACACTCATATTGGGACGACGTTTTGATGATGCAGGAATTAGATCAAATACCTATATAATATATCAATAGACAAATGAATAGATCAATCAATATACCTTCTTTTTCCCAGCATTCAATGTATCTCTAAATCGTTGTCGTTTACTACCATTTCGATTCCTGTAAATGATAAGCTATGTATATATTCTGTATCGATTACACCACTTACAATAATATGTATTACCATATAAGAACCATAAATAATATATTGTTACCTTGAGAATAGTAAACTCTCTTCACTTTGTATTCCACTATCATCTTCAACTCGATAAGTGGATGATGACATCGATGTTGAACTACCTCTCAATTCTATTCCTTTTCCTGAAATCATACAATCCATTCATGTATCTCTCATTCTACAGTATACCTGGAATGAGTGTTTGATCAGTATCGATTGGTCGTTCGTTGTAAGAGTCTCCTCCTCTTCGATTATTGATTAGTTCTCTATCCATATTATCATCTCTCATTATTATATCAACAGCACTTCGTTCAGTTCCATGATCTACACGTTTATCGAACACTTCTTCAACCTCCTCTTCCTGTTTCGAATCAGTCGAGGCGGAATGAAGTTCACTCTCGGAACTGAAACATTAGATAGTACTAATGCTCCGATTTCATTTTACAATGGAAAAGTAAAATGTGAGTAACATTCACTATCTACTGTATTCACATTGAGGGAAAGGAGGTCCACAAATCGGGGAAGGGAGAGGCAAGGTCGTGTGCAAAGCTATGTGCAATTTGTTCAAATTATGTTTGTTCAACAGGAAAATTTCCAATTTTTGGCTATGTGCAAGGCCCCGATGGGAAGGCAAGATTGTGGCAAAAAAAAACGTTTTGACGCGCCCACATGCTGCATTCTCTATGTAATTGAGAATGAATATATGATTATTTAATCATATATCATTTTAGCCTTTTATCCCCTTTTCCAGGCAATAAAATAATTTCTAAAATTTCAAGTGTTTTGCGTCCAATAACCATATGATCGGAGTTCTTCAAAAGTTATTCTTTATCATCGATGAGTCAAATACAATCAACCATGTCAATACAACTTTTGGTTATTTCTTCAGAACATTCTCAAGTGGACAACTTTTGTTCTTATACCAATACATATTTATTTATTATTAATCATCATAAGTGTTATTAATTCCAATCAAATTGCACTATCTTCCCTATATCTACACTATTTACCTGCTTCTATCTGGTGGTATATTGCAACTTAAATATCTTCTCCTAAATGTTAAACCTCTATCTCATATATTCTATTCAAGAGAATAACTATCATACACAACTAATCAATATATGATTATTGATTGATTGATATTAAACGTTAAACTAACCGTGTTCTTCTAATCTCCATTGATGGAACACTGACAAGGACATGAGGAACACGGGCACTTTCTATAATATATACACATTAATAAGTAGTGAAGTACAATTAAATGAACGAATGAAACTACAGTAATCCATAAACCTAATTAGAACGTCTTCCTATGTCAGGACTGTTATTGTATTTTCAATGTACATATTGATTCATACCAGTTCTTTGTACATGAGAAGTTGTCTTTGATGTAGATGGAAGATTGATAATATCATGGAGAGATGAACAAAGAGAATCAACAAGTAATGATGAAGTCTATAATCGAAAGAGATTATAACTCATATATGGATTATAATATGGAACATCGATTGTTCCCAAGAGATACATCATGCATTATCAATCAAATCAAGTAGCATATTGTTACCATATATGATTCTTTTTGATAATATAAAGTAATAAAAGATATCATAACCTCAGTTTCTTCAGTGAATGATGATGGTAATTGAGATAAAGAATGACGACGATGAAGGGCTATAATGATTAATCATTCCACTTTATCAATATTCATTTATCCTATCTCAAATAATATCATTTATCATACTAGTTATACTTAAAGAGAAATATTATAAATAGAATGAATGAACCCCTCACAATGTCTATATTATAGATGCTCTTTCTTTCATCATCTTTCTAATGGCTCGTTAAAAAATAGTGGAAAACCGAAATCGACGACTTTCCACCCGTTAAAAAAAGTACCCGGAAAGTCGAAAAAGGAAACACGATATTTGAATTCGCGCGCGCGCAAAGAGGTGCTGGAATTCAAATTCCGACAGCGAATTTTCGCGGATTCCAATTTTTAGCGAGCAGGAAGTTGAATTTCCATTTTAACTGCTAAAAATCGTTGACGGAAAGTCGGAATTTGAATTCCCGCACCTCTTTGCGCGCGCGCAAATTCAAATTTCGTGTTTCCATTTTCGACTTTCGAGGTACTTTTTAACGGGTGGAAAGTCGCCGATTTCGGTTTTCCACTATTTTTTAACGAGCCATCACTCTATTCATTCTCATCGTCTATTCAATTAACTGAACAAAGAACAACTGTTATTCATTCATCTACTCATTCTTTCCACCATCTATATCTACTCATTTACTTATTCAATCAATCAATAATCTTAATCAATATAATCTATCCCTTATCTCTTCTCATCATTCATTGAATGAGAGAGGAATAAACTGAAGAGAAAGTATGTCATGATAGAATGATGATAGGAAAGAGTGAATAGAGATAGAGAGATACGAGTCATTCTATCACTAATGTAGTTTTAACGAGAGGTGGGGAGATAGAAATAGAATATAGATGAAGAATGAAAAGAGGGAGGAGACATAGGTCGAATAGCTAGGTTATTGGTTTTCAAAATCCGGTCAGGTTTTTCGATTTTTGGCAAATTTAGCTCAAAATCAGGTCAGGTTTTTCAATTTCCGTGAAATTTTGGCTCAAAATCCGGTCAGGTTTTTCGATTTTTGTGAAATTTTGGCTCAAAATCCGGTCAGACTTGGTACTTTGTAACCTACTTTTCGACCTATGGGAGGAGATAGGGTTACAATGATGTTCATGTATCGATAGAAGAATACAAATGAAGAAAAAGAGAAGGAAATGATAATGATATCCATCCATACATTTTCATACCCTCATAATACGAGGATTCACCTACTATGTACCTCATTTTCGGATAACTAGATGTGAAACGAAGCTAAAAATAGCGGCGAGAGGTACCGAAAATGTACGATACCATCCTTCATTGTATTCATTAATTGGTATCACCCATATTCATTAATGATAAAATGAGTGATTCATACCAAGTCTAATTATGAAATATGAGATGACTTACAATCACTTAATGGTGAACTACTTCTTTCTGGAGTACTTCTTCTATTAATCGATATTCCTTCTCCATCTACAGTATTCCTTCCAATCAATAGTACTGGTTCCTCCTCTCGACCTCCTCTTTGTTCTCCAAGACATGCAAACTCATTGTCTGTTCCTTCTTCATCACGATTACTGTAACAATAGGATACGGTAATGGATGGATCATCAATCAATATAAGTACCGTATGATAACTTCATCATCTCCAATATCATCATGAGGATCTTCAAGAACCCTTTCAACCAGAATAACTAAATCTCCTAATGTTCCCATTAATCGAATAACCTTAATACAATCAATATTACCATCTTAATGATTATGAAGGAAAGAATATATAATACTAATATAACTATATAGTACCTGTCTCTCATGTCTTACTGGAACATTGTTTATAGCTATCAACACATCACCTATAATACCATTCCAATCAAACATTCAATACAAATCATGAATTTCAATCTAATTCAGTCCCTATAATTCTTTCATTCGTAAAAAAAATGATACTGTCTAGTCTATAATAATCTTCCATATTCTATTCTCTATTCTATCATCATCTTTCATACCATCCATCATTTTATTCATTCTATTATATCTCTCATACCTTATTCTTTAACTACAATCTATTTCATTCAATCAATAATATCATCTATTCCTTTATCCTATTCAATACTCTCATATAACATCTTTCATATAATTATTTTCATTTCATTTCATCCTTCTACTATCCAATTGTATAATCTCATCATCCATTCCAATCTCTCTCATTCATTATTCATTCTAATTCAATATGACTATACAAAGAGATACATTTGACCTATCAGGAATTGGGAATTGTGGAAAACCCTCATTTACAATCATTAAATATACACAGACGGAATGAAACATGGACTGACCAGGTTTGAAGTTAGCCTTATCAGCAAGGGATCCTTCAACAACGTCTAATACACGAACTGCTCGAGCTCCATGAATGAAGGCATTCTCAAATTATACAACAAAATAATCAATTCAATCAATCGATAAATAGATTCTCTTGGTAAGAAATAATAAAAACCACATAACAAACATCAACTACAAGAAAAAGATACTTATATCCAGTGGCTTACCCTAAAACCTGTCGGACTGGAAGCCTACCCGGTAAAATTGTCATTTTAGGTGATTTTTGAAACCGAGACTTAATTTTTTGTGACGTCCAGGTAATAGCAAAAGAATCCTAAGCCACCTGGTTCTTACGTACATAATTTAGTAGTGAAATTAATCAATATAGCGAGTATATATTAATAGTAATATAGTGAATTCATGTTGATTATGTAATATACCTTATCAAAAGTGAGTCCAATAGAAGCCGATGGATCAAATCTTGAGTATTGAATCATACATGTAAATGAATGAGTAGCTATTGATGATGTTGATTGAAGAAATGGACGATGAGCTAAACAACAACACATTACGATACTGTATATCCGAGGAAATATATGATAAGCTATGAATATAAATAGATAATACCTAGTGCTACAGTAGCATATACTTCATATTGATTATCATTAGAAGTAGATGATACAAGAGAAGTCTTGAGTCGAGTACATTGAAGAACTGTTACTTCTAAACCTCCTTCTAATCGAATATGATTGAATGATCCTATGATAATCATATATATCAATAGACTATTTCATATAAGAATGAATAACAAACCAGGAGGAGGTGATGGTTGAAGTAATGGATGAGGGAACAGTGGTCGATATCGTATCTTATAATTGGGAGATACAAACTTACGACGCATTGTATGTCTCAATAACAATCAATAATCATGATAGAATATGAGTAGAGTACCGTATTGATTGAGTTATAACAGGAATAAGACGTCGTAATGAATGACCATTCAACTGTGATGTTACCTAATAATAATACCATAAGTACAGATTAAAGTATAGGTACGTTACACATTATCAACATGCGATCACTTTTTCGATTTTCTTAGAAATTTTCGGATCAAAATTTTTCGTGGCTAGGTTTTCGCAAAATATGCCCAGGTTTTCAACAAAAAAAACCCCAAAATGCGGCCAGACTTCGCAGTTTGTAACGTAGTATTCGACATATGGTTCAGAGATTAATAGTAAACTTACATCAAAATCGAATAACGGTTCAGCGAGGAAACAGAATGACCAATGATTGTATGGTTTACGTGATAAACAAAGACGAACCATTCCAGCTAGACGAGTAACCTATAGTAATCATTGTTAATCAAGTGATAATAGTAATTGGATGGATAAAATGAAGAGTATAACTAATAACCTTCAATGATAGATGTCCTTCTTTCCCTAGAAACCATATTCCTATGGATGTTTCAAAGTTGCCAGTGTATTCCATATCTAGAACGAAGTGGATCTTCTGAAATAATAACAAACAATAAACAAATATATGGATATAGTACATGAATACCTCAAAGTTCTCTCGATCCTCTGACATTTCGACTCTTTCTACTCGGATATTGTTGATTACTGGAAATTTAGTTCCAAGTGACAGATCGAGAATACGAATATCCTAAACAAAATAGAACGGAATAACAAGACAATCAAAATGTTAAAATATAGAACTATCTAGAATGAAGATAAGATAAATGATAATCTAACCTGAACGAATCTTCCCATTGGTGTTCTAGTAATAACATCATTCAATTCAACTTGTAATCTCTTATACAACCATCTATAATCAATCAATTCATTCATACTACTCCATATATCAGTACCTTCTCAATCCTCTAGAATCCTTATGTTCTTGATATAACATATGTAGTAGTAGAGATAGACTCGAACATGATTCCCATCTGGATACTCCTTGTCCATCTTCACCCGTACGAAGAAATCTCTTCAGTTCCTGTAATTAACAATAGTTTCATTTCCTATGAATATTTATTTATTTATTTATTTTAATATATGAGTCTCTTCGAATAAGAGAGCAAACAAGTACACTCTAATGAAAGATGACACGGCCCTGTCCCACAACGGCACCACAAAATTGAAATGAAGAAAATTTGAACTGAGATAGAATAAGAGTGTCCATTTCTTGAACCAGAAATAATTGAAGCGGTCGCTTTTAACTATTACAATTTGAAATGATGGTACAATATATTGTACCATCATTTCAAATTGTAATAGTTAAAAGTATATATAAACTAGAATAATTTACATCGATGTATTAGTATAAAAATTAGTATCACAGTCTATAACATAACATCATTTCAATTTGTAACAGTTCGAAAAGACCGGTTCGAACATTCATCGTTCAAAATTTCTGGTGCCATTCTAGGACACCGCACAAAGTCACTATTACCAAGGGAAAAGCCCCATCGTTGCTAGGATTCATCTATCCATCTTCTCTCAATCTATCTACTAACAAATGGAGATATCCTCAGAGGGATGAGAATGTCCCTCCATAAAAGAAATATCGAATAGAGTAAATAGGAACACTTGACTATAGATTTGACAAGAACAAGAAACAACTAATATAAATGACTCACTGGTGGTATTTGTACTGGAGGAAATTGATCGATGAATCGATGAGGAGGAGCTCGAGGACTCCATGGATCAAAGAAGATAACATATAAGATGAATAATATAAATGATACACCAACGATGAATCCAAGAAGGAATGAAAACATCGTAGGCTGTCAAATGAATACAGACTATTTCATTCTTATATCATCGTTCTTCAAGTGACAATTGAATCTATGACAGCATCTAAATGAACAAATCGATAGACACGGTACAATAAAATACAAATACAATAAGCTTAGAGAACAACAGAAGTGAGTTTACGAGAAAGTTGACCTGAGGCATCTGGTAGACCCAGACTCATGAGTACGGTAGTATATACTCTATCGTGAACTGATTTTTAACTGTTTTTATTTCTCTATGATGTTCAAATTATATATTTATTGGTGCATTTTTACAGTGAAAAAAGTTTACCACAAAATAATAATTCAAGAGCTATATGCAGACACGTGTAAGTACGTTTTCGACATCCTATCGATCAGTCAAAAGGTGTATATGAGGCCGTTTGCGTAAGAGTCGACTAAAATATGAGAAATCTGGCACAGTAAAAAAATTAAATTTTGGGGATCGGGGTTCTCAAGGATGCTGATGACGATGGTCATGTTCATTTTTCACCTAAAGCCTCCGTTGAGGCCAGACGACGTCGCGTTGAATTCGCGTTTTCAATCTTTTCTCCTCACCCGATGATACTAAAATTTGCAGACCATGCCCCCAGGGGCAGAATTTAATGACGATCACGCCTGTCTAATTCATTTTTCATGAAAAAGTTTCCGAAATTTTAAAAATTTGAATAACTCTCAATGGCAAAAGTGTGTGAGTGAGATACATAGATCGGACCGTAATGACTTCAGGATCTCATAGAAAAAATTCAGCCAATTTGTGGTAGGTACTTTCAAGAAAATGAACTTTAAGTGCAGTCAAATTGCCGTTGAAATAGAGGCAATACCGTCATTTGATCTACCTCCTTGACTCTCTTCCCCCGATCGATAGGCCGTCACAATCGATAAGACAGGCGGTCTCTTTCCTCTACTACATTCTCGTCTCACCGATGAATTAAGGAACTCATGTTATGAGCGTTGTGTGTGTACAAATTAAGATAACATTAACAATTTATCCTTGTTGTAGAGTAAAGAAAAAACACTCCAAAAACAACTATTCAAATTAGAATGATAACAATTAAAGCATGTACTCCTCTTCACTATAGATATCTTTATAATGATCGTGGACGATGTTCATCATCGATGTCAACTCGTCCACTTCTTCATCCGAACTAATCTCACAATAGTACTTCTGTTCTTCATTTCCTTTCTTCTGAGTACGAAGTACTCTGGATGATACTGTGTTTGGACCTATGAAGTGAAGAGGAGTAGTAGTTATGTCGAGAATTTCATTCTTTAATTGTTATAATTCTGATTTGAATATAATAGTGAAACCCCCGGTCGATAACACCTTCCACTTTGTCTTCTTTTATCCGATTTTTTTATTTGAATAAAGATTATGGTTGATCATCATCTTAGGCTTTACAGAAGCCAAACACAGTATCATCCAGAGTACTTCGTACTCAGAAGAAAGGAAATGAAGAACAGAAGTACTATTGTGAGATTAGTTCGGATGAAGAAGTGGACGAGATGTTTTCGAGAAAATCAACTTTTAGTGTAATCATTTTGTCATTGAAGTGGAGGCAAGAGGCGAGAGAGTGTGGTGGTGCGAGAGAGCAGACAGGCTGGTGAGGCGACCAGAATAGGAAGGAAGGGAAGTGGTCGGGATTGTGTCTCTCTACTCTCTCGCACCACCACACTATCTCGCTTCTTGCCTCCACTTCAACTGCAAAATGAGTACACTAAAAGTTGATTTTCTCGAAAACATCTTCCGCAAATTGGCTGAAATTTTTTCTATGAGATCCTGAAGTCATTACGGTCCGATCTATGTATCTCACTCACACACTATGGCCATTGAGAGTAATTCGAATTTTGAAAATTTCGGAAACATTTTCATGAAAAATAAATTAGACAGGCGTGATCGTCATCAAATTCTGCCCCTGGGTGCATCGTCTGCAAATTTTAGTACCACCGGTTGAGGAGAAATGACTGAAAACGCGATTTCAACGCGACGTCATCTGGCCTCAACGGTGGCTTTATGTAAAAAATGAACATGACCATCGTCATCAGCAACCTTGAGAATCCCGATCCCAAAAATTTAATTTTTTCACTGTGCCGGCGCTTAGTCGGTTCTTACGCAAGCGGCCTCATATACAAAAAAAAGATTCCATTTTCTAAAAATGCAAACAATATCCATCCTCATTATAAAAATATTCTTCTGCCTTTTCTCTCTGCGGTTCGGTCGGTTGGACTATTCTCTCTCGACTACACTCGCCTCTTCCATCAAGAGAAGAGGACCAACAGTCCCCTCCTAGTAGACTTTGGAAAGTCAGGAGCGGTATATCCGTATTGTCAAGCAGGCCGATTGGACGATCAACGTCAAGTTTTCGTGGGTTATTTGACCATTCTAATCAAGTTTCATATGCTGACGTTTTCTTGAATGGAGATGAATTCTCTCAGAAGCGAAAGGATAAATCTTGTGGATAAGAAGATTCCCCCTGTTATGTCCCCTTCTGCATTTAATGTGCTGATAAGATAAATAATTGAATTGAATTATAAAAATATGAAATCGGAATTCTCTGGGTCATCCTGGTTGAGGGATTCGGAGGGCTAAACTATTATTACCCCAATAATATCTGGTCCGACTCAGCCCTGGAACCGCACCATTTAGGGGCGATCTGGGCTTCCGCAGTAGTGCCAAAATATGTTTTGCTTTATACAACGTGATAATTTGAAACTCGTTGCTCTGGCCAAACTCTCTTGTTTTCCTTATCTGCGAGAGAGTATTGCCGATGCGGAGAGTAAATTAGCTTTGAGTGCGCATTTGAAAAGGTTTTATTGTTAGTCTTATATTTCTCGAATATTTGCTTGATTCTTAATGCATAAATGTAATTTTTCATGTTCATGTTCGACTTATTTGGCTCATATTTTGTATTCCTAAACAACAGACATATCCTACCTTTGAAGTCCTTTGAGGAAAGGGGGATTTTGGTGAGATATTTGCAAATATTTAATCTTTGTTATGGATTATATGTAGATCTTTGTATGAGATAATAATAGAGAACTCACAAGAGAAAATGAATGGATATTTTAAACGCCTCCTAAGCTTGAATGAAAACAGAAACTTATTGTTAGAATTTTTCTTAATTGATTAAAACAAATCCACGGAGGTTCTGTGGTTTTAATATGGAATGATACCAACTATGACATTTCATTATTAAATGACAATATCTACATATGATATGAAGGAAGTTTATTTGCATTGAGTTCCATCTCCATATCATATACCCTGGATGATTTAGGTTGTATGAGATGGTTGGACCGTGATAATGGTAGGTAAATACCCTATGAAGTTGACCGTCCCATCCTCATCTAGTAACTATTGCCTGAAATGATAAATTGATTTATTTATGTATTGATCGATCGATAGATTGATTGTGCGTGCGAGATGCAAAACGCACATGTATTTATTTTAAAATGAAAAGAAATAATGTAGTGTTGTTTACACAACTGATGTTTTGCGAGGATAATCTCAATAGAATGTGTCAATATGAATCCAAGTGAAATGTGATATGTTCCTTCTCTCATATTCCTACATCATTCATTTGTATGTTCATTAATTAAATCTCTTTGATTAAGTAGAAACTGATTACTCAGGTCACATTAGAGTATTGTACATTAATGTCGATCTATTCATCTTTCCTTATTTCTTTCTTCAGTTGAATTCATAATCGAATTCAGGCAAACTGGGATTTCTTGAAAGGAATCTCGAATATCTTTTTCATCTTTTCTTTAAACAAAGAAGCTCTAAAAGAGTTATTTTTACAATTCGGAGTTATCTTATATTATTCGATTGTTTTCTTGGAGTGATACCATTTTTTAATTGAATGAAAAAATTCATATATGTAAATATCATGAATTTGTATCATTCTAGTTCAATTCATTTATCATGTATTAGATGTTAATTTTTGTTGATCTATAGCTTCATTGTCTCTATAGTTTCATACATTTCATTCCTTTTCATCAACATTCTTTATGCATGAATGATCTCCCATCTATCGAGCATAATTCATCATATTGTTCTCACCAATTCTGAGAAATATTCCATATACGTATCCCCATATGTAGGATCTCTAGGTACAATATTTATCAATAAATCACTAAATGACTTTACTTTTTTTGGATTGATTTTTTAATCATTTTTAAAGACATGGGATTAATTCTTGTCTGCAGTAAATATAATGAGAAGAGTTTTGATAGAACGTCATGTATATATACATCCTATAATTGAATTATTGGATTCTCTGAAATGTATAAGAGCTCAATAGAGCTCAATAGTTCATAAGTCCTCATTAATCCCTGTTATATGATAGAATAGTTCTTGGACTCCACCATCTAACCCTTTCTCTCTCTCTCACATACACTCTCTCTCGACTCCTCCCCTTTTCCCTCTCTATCTTTATTCATCTCTGTATTACATATCCATTTTTGTTGATCTCCATCATCATAACATTATTACGATATACGTATACTTGTACTTTCTTTTCCATTAATTATCCTGGTTCTATTATTCTTTATCTATATATTTCTAGTAGATATTGTCTACTCACAATCAGACTCATTCCACATTTTATTTACATTTCATAGATCGAGTCATATCGTTTTTGTTTTATTCTTTCTACTTTTAATAACCTAGTCTAGACTATTTCATGTGTTCCTATGTAATCCACTTCATTTTGTCCATTTCCCATGAGAGAACAGAAAATGAATTCGTCTTAAACTCTTCCAAAATGATCGTCATAACTCGTTTTCCTCCCATATTTCTTATATCATATTCGTTATTTTCCATCTGATCGATATATTTGATGGACCTTTGTCTTCTCATAAATTCTAAGTCTTTTTCTGATTACTTTTTAGATTCTATCTACATGATTCATTTATTCTCTTCATTCTGATTTACAATGGAAATGATAGAAAATAACAGAATTAAACTTTCCATTTATTTTTTAAGTTGAAATTTTAAAAGTTGTTGATCTACTACAACAACAAAGGAGGTTCTTCTTCAATTCACATCTTCGTATTCATTCTTTTTTCTTCTTTTCTTACTTCCAGTATACTTAAAGAAGGGGACCCACGAGATTTGGGCTGCGCTATTGACATGAAGAACGTGGAACATAGGAAGCGACATTCCTTTCTCTATTAGATTTGACTGGTTGAACGCGTAGAGCGTGTGGCTCAGTGGTAAGTAGTCAGCGATTGTAACCGCGCCACGTGGGTTCGATTCCCGTTTGCAATTTTCTATATATTTGTACTTCAATTTCAAAAACTCGCGCCTTTCCCTGGACTTATCAATGAACTTTAAGCCCGAATTACGGTATTCCGGGGCATCTAAAATTTTAGAGAAAATTGTTTTTGTATACAAGGAGATGTGAGCCATAGTTCTGCCTGGCCAGTTTAGTCACGAAAAACTCGTGGGTCCCCTTCTTTAACTCTCGACTAAACAATGAACCAATAACTTATATGTAGATATGTTCTGTTCTTTTGAGTGAAAAGCGTTCAGTAGTCAATGATGTTCATATATTGGGATATACGGCGAGATTATTATCTTTTCCTTGTTGTTCTTGAAATAGAAGAACTTCTCACTACGAAACTCAATGCTCCGGAAAAGAAGAGGAAATTAAGCAATCTTTGAAAGACAAGAAGAAGAATCGAAAATGATTGAAATTTGCGAGTTTTCGTTTTTAACATTTTGACAATATTTTATTCAATTTCATTTTCCTTTAGCCTTTTTTGGAATATTATTTCATATATGCATATTATTCTATTCTTATACAGTTCAAATCTCCCTTCTTTTGTGTCATTTCTCATTGAGATATAATCGTCTTCTTATTTCTTATGTAACCATAGAGCTCTTGAATAACTTTATTTTCCCTTCCATTGGAATGACTTCATTTGCCATTTCTTGTAAAAACAAATAATAATATTATTATTTTTATTGTATTATAGATGATATTAGAAGAATCAAATTCATCTTCACTAGAGTACTGTAACAGATCTCAGGTATGCATTAATACAATTAAAATAATTTTATTCTTACAATTAGTTTTATTGGAAACTATATTAATATTGAGACACCCTGCCCATTAGAATCGATAATCTTCTTCTGTCACAACTCCCTATGATTCAGACCAAACCCAGACCAAATTTTTATGTATCCTATGTTGAAGCCTGAAATCTTCCCTATATGGCATTGAATGAATTTTGATTTAATTAATTCCCAAAAATGTTGTCTGTAATGCTACAAACTTATATGAAAAAAACCAAAACAATTGAGTTGGGAAATTCTACCATGAAAACCTTAATTTTTGTCAATCATTTGAAATTTTTTTTTACTTGCTTCAAAATCAGATTTACGGTTACTTATTTTTCTGAATCTGGCAATTGATTAGAACAAAATTCGTATAATACCATATTGGAGGGGGGGGTTCCAACATAGGATACATGAAAAGGTGGTCACTCGAAAATTTTTCAAGAAGAAACATAACTTATATGAGAGGAATCGCCAGAGGTTCGACCACCCCCCGGACATAGAAAATTCGACCCCTGAAAAATTCAGAATAAGTACTTTGAACGATGCTCTATCGAACTGCGTTTTCCGAATTTGCATATCTGCTCTCATTTTCGAATAGCGGTAGGTCAAAGTTGGCAGTTACGGTTTTTTTGGCTCGAGTGTGCGTAAGAAAAATGATCATAACTCCGTTCAAAATAATGATAGACACTTTTTCAAAAAAAGCATCGAAAGAGGAGATCTTGCGCAACATTTACCAGTTGATGACGTCATTTTTCGACCATGCGCCGGTGCTGGGCGGTCGGTTTTATGAAAAAGTGACGTAACTTTCCTAATCGGAAAAAGTGCACTTTTCTTCTATGCGCGTTTTGTTGCACCCATATGTGTCTAAAAATGACCCAAGTTTCAGAGGATTTCCGAATTGGAAAAAAAAAGCGTTGATTTTAGTGACGCGACCTCGGCTCATTCCTTTATTTAGTGACGCGACCTCGGCTTATTCCTTTATCAAGAAACAGCAAAGGAGCTAAAGTGACTCAAAAACATCCGAAAAACATTACGAGCTCAAAATACCCATATATGACAGTTATATGAAACACAAAATCACCAAGTTCCGAAAAATTTGAAAAAAACCGTATTTTGCTTTTCCACGTGGAAAAAAACGTTTCAGTAATGATAATTAATCTTTATAATATTTCTTATAATGTTTTTGAACATTTATGTTTTTGGAAGTGAAGGCCTACCTGCTCTTAGAGCCGAGATATCCGCCATCGAAATTACACGCGCGCGCCAGAACTCCGCGCGACTCAGAATGACTCAAAACAACTTGTTTCATCATTCTTAGCACGAAAAATACCGTGGAACACGTTTTTTGTGTCTGTAAAAATCAGCAAAAGATTTGGATCGAACCGGGGTTCGAACCCGCTCGGTGTTTTTAGAGTGGTACCTCTTTACCTCGACGTCTCGAATGATTTTGCTTATTTTATTTATTTATTTATCGTAGTTCGCTCAGAGTTTTCTAACATCTCCATTTCGTGTAGTTGCCAGATGTTAGTCTATGTTCTCCTTTTTTTCTCTCCCTGTCTGTTCACGAAAGAGCGTGTGGGAGTGAGAGAGCGGATGATGAGTCGCGCGGAGTTGGGGCGCGCGCGTGTAATTTCGATGGCGGATATCTCGGCTCTAAGAGCAGGTAGGCCTTCACTTCCAAAAATATAAATGTTCAAAAACATTATAAGAAATATTATAAAGATTAATTAACATTACTGAAACGTTTTTTCCACGTGGAAAAGCAAAATACGGTTTTTTTCAAATTTTTCGGAACTTGGTGATTTTGTGTTTCATATAACTGTCATATATGGGTATTTTGAGCTCGTAATGTTTTTCGGATGTTTTTGAGTCATTTTAGCTCCTTTGCTGTTTCTTGATAAAGGAATAAGCCGAGGTCGCGTCACTAAATAAAGGAATGAGCCGAGGTCGCGTCACTAAAATCAACGCTTTTTTTTCCAATTCGGAAATCCTCTGAAACTTGGGTCATTTTTAGACACATATGGGTGCAACAAAACGCGCATAGAAGAAAAGTGCACTTTTTCCGATTAGGAAAGTTACGTCACTTTTTCATAAAACCGACCGCCCAGCACCGGCGCATGGTCGAAAAATGACGTCATCAACTGGGAAATGTTGCCCAAGATCTCCTCTTTCGATGCTTTTTTTGAAAAAATGTCTATCATTATTTTGAACGGAGTTATGATCATTTTTCTGACGCACACTCGAGCCAAAAAAACCGTAACTGCCAACTTTGACCTACCGCTATTCGAAAATGAGAGCAGATATGCAAATTCGGAAAACGCAGTTCGATAGAGCATCGTTCAAAGTACTTATTCTGAATTTTTCAGGGGGTCGAATTTTCTATGTCCGCGGACCCTCCGAAACGGTCGATTTTCTCGCGATTCCTCTCATATAGTAAGAAATCAAAGACATCGAAAACAATACAAAATGTTAAAGAAGCATAATGGATAAAAATTAAATTAAAATAAATTGTTGATGGCCATATAGTAATGTATATTATGCATACTCCCGTTGGATGGGAGTATTACCTAGGTTTTTTCCTAAAAAAATAATAGAAACTATTCATATTCATTCGTATTCGACCTATTTTGTTTATTTACGTTTGGATAATCTGAATTTGTCCAAATTCAAATTTAATTGAGATATTTAACAATCGATGTCCTGGTCCTGGACTGTACGATGCTTATGCCAATCAATGCACACTTGCTTATGCAGTACAATTTGAAGATCAAGATACGGATAATGTAATGAAAGTGAGTGAATATATAGATTCAAACTATGATCAAAAAAATCTTTATCAAATATGCCCTATTTCAGATATTATATGGAGTGATATTTCCTATTCTTGTCATTTTAGTTGTAATAACTAACGGAGTTGTCGTTTTCATACTTAGAACACACAAAAATGTAAGGTTATCTGATATGTGTTCAGAACTTGGAAAATGCTAGAAAATGCGGAAAATGCTGTTCAAAAGTTCAGGTGGAAAATGCTCGAAAATGCTCGATTTTGGATCGAAAAAGATGGTTTTATACACTTTAAAAGCGTTGAACCTCGATGTTTCATGGAAAACAGCTAACTTAGGTCATTTATAAAGTATGCTGCTGAAATAAATATCGTATAAAACACTATCTGAGAGAATTCAACAACTGGAATATTTCTTGGTATCGATGAAAAATGATTTTTTCTGTCTTATGTGTGATAATTACAGGCTCCATGAGTGTAGTTCACTGGTACTTGGAAATTGCTTCCAATTGAAAATTCGCTTCAGGGGGTGACCACACAACGATTTGGCGCCTTTTCCTAAAAAGTTTATTTCGAATCCAATCGATTCGGGAGTGGATGCAATCGACTCCTTGCCTAATTCTAAGAAACTATTGTCGAGGAGAGTTTTTTGATCAACGGTCAACGAAGGCTGGAATCAGGAAATTTCGAAAAAAAATTCACATTAAATTAATTCTCACTATTTTCCCATGGAGAAAGTAAATTTTTTATTTGCTCAATCGCTTCTACATATCATAACACATCTTCAGTTTAAAAAGTGTAATTTATAAAAAATGGGAAATTTATGCGCGAATCAATTTTGTTCGTTGAACTTAATTGTGGTGAGGATTGGCGACTTTCCATAAAAAGTTTATTTCGAATCTAATCGATTCGGGAGTGGGCGCATTCGAATCCTTGACTAATTCTAAAAAACTATTGCTGAGGAGAGTTTTTCGATCAACGTTCAACGAACGCTGGAATTGGTAATTTTCGAAAAAAATGTTTACATTAAATTAATTCTCACTATTTTCCCATGGCGAATGTAAACTTTTTATTTGCTCAATCGCTGCTACATATCATAAGCGCGTATACGAATAAGTAAATAGAATAAAAATTACATCACAATGATGATTAGAATAGTGAACAACACTGCCCAACTACAGCTACACTCCGAACCACCGGATGAACAGTCAAATACTCGTGTCATTGCGTTGAAATACGCACGAAACAAGCAGAAAAGCGACAAAAAATCGATTAGGAAATCTCGCCTTCTTGCCCTTACCGTAATTCCTCACCATAATTCATACAACAACGACAAAATTGATTCGAACACAAATTTATATTTTTTTATAAATTACACTTTTTTAACTGAAGATGTGTTATGATATGTAGCAGCGATTGAGCAGATAAAAAGTTTACATTCGCCATGGGAAAACTGTGAGAATTAATTTAATGTAAACATTTTTTTTCGAAAATTACCAATTCCAGCGTTCGTTGACCGTTGATCGAAAAACTCTCCTCAGCAATAGTTTCTTAGAATTATTCAAGGATTCGAATGCGCCCACTCCCGAATCGATTAGATTCGAAATAAACTTTTTATGAAAAGTCGCCAATCCTCACCACAATTAAGTTCAACGAACAAAATTGATTCGCGCATAAATTTCCCATTTTTTATAAATTACACTTTTTAAACTGAAGATGTGTTATGATATGTAGAAGCGATTGAGCAAATAAAAAATTTACTTTCTCCATGGGAAAATAGTGAGAATTAATTTAATGTGAATTTTTTTTCGAAATTTCCTGATTCCAGCCTTCGTTGACCGTTGATCAAAAAACTCTCCTCGACAATAGTTTCTTAGAATTAGGCAAGGAGTCGATTGCATCCACTCCCGAATCGATTGGATTCGAAATAAACTTTTTAGGAAAAGGCGCCAAATCGTTGTGTGGTCACCCCCTGAAGCGAATTTTCAATTGGAAGCAATTTCCAAGTACCAGTGAACTACACTCATTGAGCTTGTAATTATCATACATAAAACAGAAAATTCTATTTTTCGGCGATACCGCACCTATGTCGATTTTCTAAGATACCGTGTTGTATGATCCTTTTTTGAGCACTTTAAGCCGAAAATCAACGAAAATGCTGCGAAAAATCAACCTAGCGAGTCCATATTTAAAAATATCACTTATCATCAATAAAATGCGTCGGCTCTGTTCTACTTGCGGGGGCTCATGAAAATTGAGGGGGCCCATCAAAATTGAGGGGGCCCATGACAGTTTAGGGGGCCCATGAAAATTGAGGGGGCCCATGAAAATTGAGGGGGCTCATGAAAATTGAGGGGGCTCATGGTATCGTGCTATTGTCTCAAACAATGCTCAAAAAGTTTAGGGGGCCCATGAAAATTGAGGGGGCCCATGAAAATTGAGGGGGCCCATGACAGTTTAGGGGGCTCATGTCCTTGCTCCCGTTGTTCCCGCAATTCCAGTTCCTCCCGCTGCACCCGTTGTTCCCGTCGGCCCAGTTGTTCTTCCCATTCCTGCTGTTGCTGCTGCAGAACCAGCTGCCCCTGCTGCCCCCGCCCCTTCTTCTCGTAAGAACCGTAAGCGCAAGCTTGTCGCTGCTCCCGTTCCTCCCATTGTTCCTCCCGTTGTTCCCGCAATTCCCGTTCCTCCTGTTGTTCCGTGCGGAAACCGTAAACGCAGACCAGTGGTTCCTCAGACTCCTGTTCTTCAGCCTGCGGCTCAACGTGGTACTCGAATGAGAAAGCCAGTCTCTGTGCACTGTCCCTCTCCGAACCTTCCTTCTGGAAGCGGAACGAAGAGAGTTAGAGGTGGTGCATCCGCACCTGCCGTTTCCCCTGCAAACAATGGCGGCGGCAAAAGACGCAGCGATCAGGGAACGAGCAAGGCTGCAAGTGGATCAGTCAAGAAGGCAGGCCGCGGCCGTCCCTCTGGCAAAAAGAATTGAGTGTGAGTTGAAAAGTTCAAACATTACACAAACACTGATAACAGAACAAAAACTTTGAAAATAGGATGATCAGTTGTGACCAAGGACATGAGCCCCCTAAACTGTCATGGGCCCCCTCAATTTTCATGGGCCCCCAAAACTTTTTGAGCATTGTTTGAGACAATAGCACGATACCATGAGCCCCCTCAATTTTCATGAGCCCCCTCAATTTTCATGGGCCCTCTCAATTTTAATGGGCCCCCTAAACTGTCATGAGCCCCCTCAATTTTGATGGGCCCCCTCAATTTTCATGAGCCCCCGCAAGTAGAACAGAGCCAATGCGTCCATAACACTGTTTGCGACCAATAAACGTTGATATTAAACAAAAAACATTAAAATTTGCTCAAAATCCTCGAAAATGAGCATTTTCAGAGCATTTTCCGGTTGAACTTTTGAACAGCATTTTCCGCATTTTCGTGCATTTTCCAAGTTCTGAACACTGCAATAGATATATCTAAACGATATAGCAAATACTTTTAATATTATCGATTCAGCATTTAAGATTTATTTGTTCATTTATGAATTAAATAATATTACTTTTCTATTATTCTAGACTCGTTCATCAGTTGAACCTTTATTATGGATGGGAGTGTCTGCTATATTCATGGCTCTTTCTCCACTTCCATTTACTCTTTATTTCTATACATTTGATCATTTAAATGACATTCAACAAACATCCTTTCTGTGCCAAATCAAAAAGGTATTATGTCTGTAGAAAAAAAGTGAAATTTAAAAAAAGTTTAGATTTGTATGGAGGAAGTTCCTTTCTTTTTCAATACACTTATTACATTTCTAACACTTTTATTGGGTGTTCAAAGGTCTCAATAGATATATGCTTATATTCAAGGTTTATCTAATGAATATAATAGATTCATAGCAATTCAATATCCTCTTCGTTCACGTGATTGGTGTTCAAAAAAAGTAACTAATAGAGCTATAAAGGTAATTCATATCATTTATACCAAATTGATTCATTATTGGGGAATATCCAAGTATTGAGGTGGATATGAACATGAGGAATCATCAAACATTATTATCCAAAACAAAATCATAAAAGTTCCAATATCGTGTACTATGTCTTTCGTCATGTTTTTGTTTTAATCACGAGATGGATACAATGAACATTATACATTGTTCATTTGAGATAAATGAATTATTATAAGTTCAAAATATAATCAGATACATTCATCGGATGAAGCAGATGAAGCAGCAATAAGAGAAAGATTCCTTATTCAAGAAAATAAGGAATCTTTCTCTTATTGTTAGTATGTACACGAAATAGACTTTGTGTAGAATTAAATTGCTTTCGATATTTAGTAGGGATATAAGTAAATTCGATTTCTTCTATACCTACCAAATAATAAAAAAAAGATTTAATAGAAAAAAGAGATTGTAGCGTAACAAAAAATAGATGAAAGTTTTTTCCCAGATTTCTTTTACTGTTGCTTCCATCTTTTCTACTATTAATTTTGCTTCAGAATCACCTATGCTTGTTCATTTCTGTGTTAATGTAAGTCACTGTTATATTTTATTAGTTATAAATTATCGATTGATTATAGGGTTTAGCTTCTGAGGATATATGGGTAGGAACTTGTGTTATGGCTCATACTCCATTACAGATATGGTATCTTTTTGATTGACCTCATATATCAAATTGCTTACTATTCATTGTCATTGTTCAATAAAAAGAAATCGTTTCGTTCCATTGTCTTCTAATGAAATAGATTTAAGGGTTGGCATTCATCGATATTCATCCTTTCTTTCAACAATGAGATTAACAATATTGTTAATTCCTTCATTTACTCTATTCATATTGACAATTCTATTGATAAGAACTCTGAGAGATTCAAATCTATCACAAATATCAACACAATCTCATCGAAGTTCTAAAACAAGGTAAACACAAGTAGTTATGAATGGCTATTTTGATATACATTTATTATAGAAAATCAACATCAAAAACTACATTAATGTTAACAGTTATAATAGTTCTTTTTCTTGTAGCACGAATACCTTCAGTTTCATTACTTTTACTTAATCAGGTAATATATTAACAATGTGTAAAGTGGGACAATATATTATTAATGAGATCAATATAAATCTTTTATATTTTCAGTTATGGGAATCATTTGGAGAATGCAATAAAGGACATACCCATCCATTATGTTATTTTCCAACATTTTCTAATATGATCTTCATCACAGTTCATCCTCTCACATTTGCTGTCTACCTCCTTATGAGCAAGTATGAAACATTTGACACATTTCCGAATTATCAAGAGATTAGCTAATATGTAGAAAGTATAGTCTAGTCTATAATTCTATTGACTATTCCTGAATCTTCTCGTTATCTCTCTGTGTACAGAAGAACCAAAGGCAAATTTTGGATTTTTCTTAAAATGTCATGATTCACTTTCATATTTTTGTCATACCATCATGCTTAAATATCACATTATACTTTTTTTTGTTGAAAAATGGATTAAGTTATCTAGTATAAGGTGACCATATATGTAAGTAACGCTCGTTTTTTCGTCTATACTTCATTCTCCTCGATCTTCCACTGTCCATTCTGTTTACACTATAGAGGGGGTCCTTCGAGTATTCAGTTCCACCATCGAGAATACCTTGAACTTTCCTCCAAGACAGAATTCAAGTTATGTTCTTCCTCTTCCGCTATGGCTTGGAATCCCCGACATCTAACAACGCCGAGCAGAGGTGTAACCCTCACATGCTCCCCTACCCTTCAGAGGTGTAACCCTCACATGCTCCCCTACCCTTCAGAGGTGTAACCCTCACATGCTCCCCTACCCTTCAGAGGTGTAACCCTCACATGCTCCCCTACCCTTCAGAGGTGTAACCCTCACATGCTCCCCTACCCTTCAGAGGTGTAACCCTCACATGCTCCCCTACCCTTCAGAGGTGTAGCCCTCACATGCTCCCCTACCCTTCAGAGGTGTAACCCTCACATGCTCCCCTACCCTTCAGAGGTGTAGCCCTCACATGCTCCCCTACCCTTCAGAGGTGTAACCCTCACATGCTCCCCTACCCTTCAGAGGTGTAACCCTCACATGCTCCCCTACCCTTCAGAGGTGTAGCCCTCACATGCTCCCCTACCCTTCAGAGGTGTAACCCAGGGGTGTGCGGCAACCACTTTTTTCGGCAACCGGCAATTGCCGGCAACCGGAAAATAAAAAAATCGGCAATTGCCGGCAATTTCGGCAACTTCGGCAATTTTGAATTTAACTATTTAAAATGAGCCAACGATTTTTTCATGAAGTACTTATCAAAACTCGTTACCAAACGAAAAAAATGGCAAGAAAAATTGCAACAACGAATGAAATATCAATATTTTTCATAAGTAGAATTTTCTTAGAGTTGGGCAATGATATTTGAAAAGATTCTTTCTGTATTTTTTTTTTGAGAATGATTCCCGCCGTCACGAATAGTCTTTCTGCTTTCGCATATCCGGATGGGTAAATTAGATACTTCGTGGCTACTCGTGAGATAAGCGGGTGTTATGCCTTCGTGACATTACTAGTCTAATGAGAGAATGGATCAATCTCCATCAGGATCATCTGGATCAGTGTCCGGTGTAGTGGCCAGAAAACTTTCGACTTCCAGGAGAAAACACAAAGGCAAACGAATTCTCATTCTCCAAACGGCACGATTATTCGTTTTTGTAAACCGTATACACCAAATTTCTAAGATATTGCACACAAAACTTGTGCTTATCTGACTTTTTTCAATCATTTTTTGCTTTAATTTTATTTCGGCAATTTTTCATAGTTGGTTGCCGTTGCCGGCAACCAATTTCGGCAATCAAAAGTCGGCAATTTCGGCAATTCCGGCAATCGGCAACTCAGTTGCCGCACACCCCTGGTGTAACCCTCACATGCTCCCCTACCCTTCATACTCACCTGACCTTATCACCTTTTCCACCTCAAAGAGAAGAGCTTCAAAGTACGAGCCACTATCTAGAGCGTACTTGGCAACTATTTCACGAATGAGACCCAGTTCTTTTATCACGAATTGATTCATAAACTGCCAGGTATGTAGATAGCAGAAGGTCATCAATTCGAATGGAGAATACTTCTAGAATCCACCACGTTTTATTAAAATTTTGTGATTTTTTTTGGAATGTGAAAAATGAGCGTTACTTTTGTTGTCACCGTGTACTGTCAAAACGAAAAGGAGCAAAAGAGTTACTTTTGTTGTCGCCGTGTACTGTCAAAACGAAAAGGAGCAAAAGAGTTACTTTGTTGTCACCGTGTACTGTCAAAACGAAAAGGAGCAAAAGAGTTACTTTGTTGTCACCGTGTACTGTCAAAACGAAAAGGAGCAAAAGAGTTACTTTGTTGTCACCGTGTACTGTCAAAACGAAAAGGAGCAAAAGAGTTACTTTGTTGTCACCGTGTACTGTCAAAACGAAAAGGAGCAAAAGAGTTACTTTTGTTGTCACCGTGTACTGTCAAAACGAAAAGGAGCAAAAGAGTTACTTTGTTGTCACCGTGTACTGTCAAAACGAAAAGGAGCAAAAGAGTTACTTTGTTGTCACCGTGTACTGTCAAAACGAAAAGGAGCAAAAGAGTTACGACAAATTGTGATTAATTTTGACAAAATTTGACATGATCAATTACTCTAGATGCACAGGTAGATAATGTTGAATTATTATGATAAGGGAGAAATATATGGTAATGATGGGAAAATATGTGATCATGGTTAAGAGGAGATATGGCTAAAAGGATTGAATAGTCATGCTCGTAAGGGATAACAAGGCTTTGTCCATAAGAGCAATGTTGTTAGAAAGGAACAACGTCATGTTGAAATGATGTGGAGAAGGCGAAATGCTTGAATAGATTGCATTGAAGAAATTCAAAATGCTTTTGAAAATACCGATAGAAAATAACCTAAATTTAATTATTTTTTATTTTTTTATTAAATTTCTTAACCCTCAATAAATTGTTAAAATATACATTGACGATTTTTAAAATATCGCCGAAATTACCGGTTCAGCAATTTCGGCACTGGGAAAGCCGGCAATTTCGGCAATTCGGCAATTCGGCAACGCATTGCCGCACAGCTCTGCCAAGGACTGAACGTTTATGATATTTGCAGACGTTTTCGTTCTTCACTTCGTAATCTTCTACGATTGAAGAAATTGAGAAATAATTACTCGAATTGTGCACCATTTCAATCATCAAGAAATGGAACTTTGTGTAATACAAAAGATAAACGTCAAAGTGAATACTTCTATTAAATGACAATTAATAATGAATTCATTAATAGATAATCGTTGTGATACTCCTCTTCTTTGTAATAAAACAGATTGTGATGGAGGATTTGAAGATTCACTGGTATTAATAATATAATGATAATTATCTTTAGATCTGTAATATATATAATAATTAAAGCGTAAGAATGGAACAAGTGGAGGAGGAGATAAAATGGAAGAAGAATGAAGAATATGTCTATTGTACTGTCAAATGTGAAACATTTCTCCGAAATGGTGATTGTATCAAAAACCAATGAAGTGATTAATTTCCTACCTTTTTCGAATAGCAGTTGACATACAATGTACTTAAAAGGGGTTATGATAGATGGATACTTATGTTGGTAAATAGTGAAAAAATCTCATAGAGAACTTTGAAACGAACAAATAAAGTATGTGGTACGAATTTGTTCATATTGTAAGATTGTTTTTCTGATGATGATTGTATCTTTAACTTATTTTTGTTCAACATTTTTCTCTAGATTTTTAATTTTTTTCTTTCGATATATCACTTTGATATTTAATTATGTGTTTTACCATCTTTAGAAACATAAATTAAATATTTCGATTGTATCATCACTTGCTAGATATAAAATATCATTGTAGGCGATAAAAATATAAATAAATAAATAAATAATATCTTTATGTGCGTTTCAAGTAAGAATGATAATGAGATACATAGAGAAATGCATTAGGGACACATAAATACAATACCACAACGAGGTAGCAAGATTGAATTAACAGATAATGATGATATAACTATAATTATAAAGCATAGGTAGAAATACAATTACGAAAGATTTTGACATTAGGACAAATTATGGTAGAATTAGGCAGTAAATTCCAAGAATTGACAACTCTGTTCGAGATAAAGTTCAAAAAACGTTTGGATTTACAATTATATTTGACAAGTTGAAAATTATTTCTGCGAGAGGAGTTTCTATTGTAATAAAATGATAATCTGAAGATAGATGAATTGTCAAATTCTATGAATCTATTAAGTACCTTATAAGTGAAACATAAATCAATAAGTGCGCGTCTCTGTTCAAGTGGTTCGAGATTTAGAGCTAGCAAACGGTCAGAATATGATATGCGTGGTTGGAGACATTTAGCATAGATACGACGGGTATAGTCTTGTTGTACTTTCTCAATAAAATCAGTAAGATATTGTTCGTGCGGGGACCATGGTTGATCATGTGTAGTATAGTTTCATCCTCTCGATATTTAAACATTAACGTAATCTAAAAGAACATAATATGAGAATGAATATGATGATGAATACATTCAAATGTAGATGTTCTCTTCTTAATACAAGTATAGATTATCATCTATAATGCCTTTGTCGTTCAATCTCTTTACTCTTATCATATATTTAGATCTTCTTTCTTGTGACCCTTTACTCTGATTATAATCTCATTCACTATTTAAAAGCTCTCGATTTCGTCTTCTTTCCTCATCATACCTTCATATAATATAAAAAGTAGGAACTCCCTTCACATTCATCCATTCAATCATTAATAGACACATTTATTTCTATCGATTTTTGTCGATTACAATGAGATTATTCTAACAACTTCTTCATCTTTTCCACCTTCAATAGAAAAGGAATGAACATATAATCTAAAGTTTGCTTTCACTGACCTATTTTATTCCAATGAAAAGTGATAACCAATCTATTCACTTTCTCTAATATCCTCCCCTCTACCACCAACCTGATTAAGCTCCACTACAAAACTATTGTCCATATTATAATTCCTTATTAACAGTTTCATTATATTAACATGTCTATGTATCTTTGTTGGGTGTATGTATTCACATCAATATAAACCTCTTCCACAAGATGACGATACTTCATTAACCTTTCATTATGTAACTTCTTCTATTTATACCATAACTCAATTCATTCTCTAGTAACTCTAATGAACTTTCTCTATCAATTCATAGTTATCTATATATCTTTATTATATATCATATTGTGAATTACGACACGTCGAAGTCGCGTTTAGTAAAGGCCCCTCTTTCACATAATCGAAATAGAAACAATA
The DNA here is from genome assembly GCA_943737045.1 of Parapristionchus giblindavisi. Taxonomy (NCBI): domain Eukaryota; kingdom Metazoa; phylum Nematoda; class Chromadorea; order Rhabditida; family Diplogasteridae; genus Parapristionchus; species Parapristionchus giblindavisi. The sequence goes on along the minus strand of CALSFV010000071.1, from coordinate 309,171 downwards.
TTCTCTCGGGTTTGGACTGAAGGTGAAGACTAGTGCTTTCAAGAATGTATGTTATAGCCAGAGCTAAGAAGATCGTATATGAAATGTATTCATATGCAAGATATTTCATCTATTCCTTCATCTATTTCATCATATTACTCATATACTCGTTATTCATGTTGTATTATGTCCTAGAAAGATTAGTATCTCACCAATCATTTGAATCATTCTATACAGAGGGCATGGTGTCTGCTACACTTTCTACTCCCTACCTCTCCCTCTCTCTATCTCTACCTCTACTCCCTACCTCTCCCTCTCTCTATCTCTACCTCTACTCCCTACCTCTCCCTCTCTCTATCTCTACCTCTACTCCCTACCTCTCCCTCTCTCTATCTCTACCTCTACTCCCTACCTCTCCCTCTCTCTATCTCTACCTCTACTCCCTACCTCTCCCTCTCTCTATCTCTACCTCTACTCCCTACCTCTCCCTCTCTCTATCTCTACCTCTACTCCCTACCTCCCCCCCCTCTTTCCATCCCTCATCCATCTAACTATTCCCATGTTCTCATTGCTCTATATTCTTCTTCTTTAGAATAAATTGGAATGAATTCTCTTCCATCTGAGATTCTTTCTCTTATTCTTCATAATCTAGATAGGAAATCACTTCTAAATTCATCACTAACATCATCTACATTGAGGTATTTTCTATTCTATACATAAAGTGCACTCTATTTATCTTCATCTACAACTTTCTCTTTCTCTTCACCTTTGCTCAAGTAAAGAAGACTTTAGTTCAATTCAATAATTTCAGAAAATCAATAGTAGAAGATCATTCATACCGTACCTTTGCACCTATAATAGGAATTGATCTCCAATGTTATCCGTCTACTGTAAGTACTATTCTTTATGGCCTAGATCTTAATCTATTCATTTACAATCTTCTAAATCATATTGGAAATCTTTCTGCTTACTCTGCACTTTACTCGCATTCTACTACCTATGTCATTTTCTAAGAATCGTATAAATCACGTCTTTTCTTCATCTCATCATTATTTTCAATCTTCTCAACTGATCATTCATCACATATTTTTGTTGTTCATCTATTTCTCTTCGATATTAATCATTAATATCTATTGTTTCAATCTTGATCATATATTATTATAGAATAGGTGGACGATAGAGACAAGATGTAGAAAATGTGCATCTCATAAAGAACCTAAAGAGGAACCTGTTGAGAAAAAGACTTTTGAAGTATGATCTATGAATAGACTCAATGAATGAATGAATTGATAATTACAGAGTTCATTAGATAATGTATTCAATCATTTATCATGTGTACTTCGTTTATCAGCCCGTTCATTTGATATATCCGTTGTGAGTGATTCAATCATCATCATCATAGTCATGTATTTGATAGATGAAGAAGATTAGAAATTGAATGATATTACAGTTAGATGCGGGTACAAATGAACTGAATCAACTAAAAGATCTTATCATCAATCGATTCAATCTATCAAAATCCAATCAATATAATCCATTTCGTATACGATCATTCTGTTTACGAACAATTAAAGGATGTGATGAAACACCTATTCAGACTATACTCAATACATTTGGAGATGCTAAACTGGTATGATAATCATTTGATCTTTATATTAAAAAAAGTATCGATCGATTTAGATCTATTTACATGTATGGAGATTAGCAACATTGAAATGGAATACATTAGCACTGAAAACGTCGAGGTAAGATTAAGATGATAGATATGAAATGGAATTAGATTACTTGATTGTACAGAACAGTATGTCTACGATCAGATATCTTTGTTCCATTACCATCACATTTGAAGATTAGACCATATGGAGGTTATGGTGATGATGACTATCTATCTAATTCATTCATTACTATTATAGATACAACTGAAAAGATGAGAGATCATATACAACATCTTGTTGAACACAATCGAACTAATAATAAACTTATTAATGTAAATTATTAATATAATTAATGATATTGAATGATATTGATTAAGAGGCTTGTTCCCTAACTAGGGAATGGTTTCTTTGATGGTTGAAATCACGGGGAGTGACCTACATAGTAATATTCAGCATGGTCGAATTAGTAAGAATCAACTTTCAAAAGCTGCGAATGATCGATTTTTAAACGAAACCCGTCGCATATCCGCCGCACGAAAGACAGTCTTAAAGTTGCATTTTTAAAAGTTTTTTTTCACTTTTTGAACTCGAGTTCGATTTCCCCAGACAGCTTTTCATGTCTGCATGGTAATTCAAGCAAAAAAATGCTGTTTCGGTGAAAATCAAGTCCAAAAAATCTTTTTTGGCTGTCTTTTGTGCCGCGGATATGCGACGGGTTTCGTTTAAAAATCGATCATTCGCAGCTTTTGAAAGTTGATTCTTACTAATTCGACCATGCTGAATATTACTATGTAGGTCACTCCTAGTGATTTCAACCATCAAAGAAACCATTCCCTAGTAAGACTCGATCATATTCGACCACCCCCGGACGCGTGCGCTAGCAATGAGAACTGGGGGGGGGGTCCATACTTGGGTGTTAGGAGTGTCACCGGCCCTTATTACACAAAAGAGCAGAAATTTCCTGTTTGTGCCCTCAGGCTATTAGAAAAATTAATTTAAGTGCGAAAACGTTTAAAAATTATAATTTCTCAAATTGTTGAGATGAAGTCTAACAAGGGGATGGTCGCAACTGGTCCTGGCCATATGAGATGGCAATAACATGACTAGGATCAGTTTTCGATGGTGATTACGAATGCGTTTTCAGAAAGTGCCTAATCGACCTGAATTTCGAGAGAATCGGTATTGAAATTTGGCTTGTTTATTCGAAAAGTCGTGTAGTTTCCGTCACAAACTATCTTAATTGCATCGGAAAGATCCGGCAATGTAAGGTAAAGTATTGCGAGAGTTTATAGATGATATCTCCAACCCACCCGGATGGTTTGCGCAGGAAACCACACGAATTTCCGAATTAAAATATCGATTTCCTCGAAAATCAGGTCGATTAGGCACTTTTTGAAAACGGATTCGTAATCAGCATCGAAAACTGATCCTAGTCATGTTATTGCCATCTCATATGGCCAGGACCAGTTGCGACCATCCCCTTGTAAATATCATTTGCGGAGCGTCTAGGGTGCACAGAGCTTGCTAATTCACTATTAGCATCGAATGTGCGTTGGTTCCTAAACCACTTTTTTAACTCAAAATTTTGGTTTTTCGGACAATTTATCGCTTGTTGTAGTTTGCTGCAAAGATTTCCGACCAGGTATTGTAGCCTAAGCAATTCTGCATCTATTTCACTTAAAACTGGGTTCTTCCCGTTAGACCATTATGCCGAATTTTTCGCTCGAATCTCCGTCATCGATGGTTTTCACGAACAAATGCTGTATTTTCCAAACGATTGGTGCGGAATTGTGGTCTACTCAACGTTTAGAGGTGAGACCGGTAAAATGACACAAGAAGCCCATCACTTGGATCAATTTGAAAATTTCGATTTTCACGCCCCGGGGGTCACGGTCCGAAAATTTCAAAATTTGTCAAGTTTAAAATGTTTTCATTTATACGGCGTATTGTGAAGTACTAGTGATGTGAATAATATTCAGCCAATCCTCAATGGCTGATCTATCCTGTCAACCATTTTTCGAACATTTTCGTTCCGAATGCGTGCGAAAAATCAGAATTGTGTGTTGAATCAGTTTCCAACTTGCCTTCTGTAACATTCTATCTAAGCACTTTGCAATGTACATAATCAATATGAAAATCGTTTATTTTCAAAAATTAATATTTTTTTGCCATGACCCCCGGTCATGGAAATCGATTTTTCAAAAGTGAGCCGAATGCCGGGATTTCAGTTCTACTATATTTACTCATCATGAAACTTCACATTGTCATTGTCATTTGCTCATTGTCGCAGCATTCGAGTCGACAAACTGCAATATTTCAGAAATTTGCCGAAAAAGTAGGCTCTCAAATTCAATTTTTTGAATTTTCGAAAATAAACGATTTTCATATTGATTATGTACATTGCAAAGTGCTTAGATAGAATGTTACAGAAGGCAAGTTGGAAACTGATTCAAACACAATTCTGATTTTTCGCACGCAATCAGAATGAAAAATTTTGAAAAATTTTTGAAAGGAGAGATCAGCCATTGAGGATTGGCTGAATATTATTCACATCATTAGTACTTCACAATACGCCGTATAAATGAAAACATTTCAAACTTGAAAAATTTTGAAATTTTCAGACCATGTCCCCCGGGTCGTGAAAATCGAAATTTTCAAATTGATCCAAGTGATGGACTTCTTGTGTCATTTTACTGGTCTCACCTCTAAACGTTGAGTAGACCACAATTCCGCACCAATCGTTTGGAAAATACAGCATTTGTTCGTGAAAACCATCGATGATGGTGATTCGAGCGAAAAATTCGGCAAAATGGTCTAACGGGAAGAACCCAGTTTTAAGTGAAATAGATGCAGAATTGCTTAGGCTACAATACCTGGTCGGAAATCTTTGCAGCAAACTACAACAAGCGATAAATTGTCCGAAAAACCAAAATTTTGAGTTAAAAAAGTGGTTTAGGAACCAACGCACATTCGATGCTAATAGTGAATTAGCAAGCTCTGTGCACCCTAGACGCTCCGCAAATGATATATAGACTTCATCTCAACAATTTGAGAAATTATAATTTTTAAACGTTTTCGCACTTAAATTAATTTTTCTAATAGCCTGAGGGCACAAACAGGATATTTTTGCTGTTTTGTGTAATAAGGGCCGGTGACACTCCTAACACCCAAGTATGGACCCCCAGTTCTCATTGCTAACGCACGTGTCCGGGGGGTGGTCGAGTCTTACCGGCCATCTCTCTTAAGGAATGTAATGCGAAGTGCGAACATATGCATTTATTTCAATTGAATAGAATTAAAATGAATGAAACATTCGAAGATTATTGCAATAATATATATGAAGACGGAAGAAGGTAATATTATACAATGGTTTCAGTTTAATCATATTTCATATTGTAGAGAGAAATTCAATGCCATCAAGTACCATATCAAACAAAACAAGGAAAATTCACTACCGAAACATCGCAATTTTCTTGTCGAGTTCATTTAGAAATATTACGGGATACGACTTCTATTTATGAGTTTGTACATAGATAAATATTTATGAGCTATGTTCTCGTTGCCACATGAATAAAAGATGTATAAAAATAAATACACTATAAGTATATTATAGTATATGAGTATATATTTTAGTATAGAAATGGATCCTAGTGTGTAAATTACGAAGGTCTAGTATAATTATACAGCGACAAGCACGATATCGGAAAAAAATAATTTAAAACATAATGTGACTGAGGGACGTCGAAAGAGACTAATATTCCATTTTTAAATGTCGCCTTTATTATCCAGTTGTACGATCTTCTACAAGATTTCAAACTTAATCTCACCATAACAATTATATTTTTCTTATTTAGTTCGGTATATCTATGACATATCTGCCTTTTCTCTGTGCGGTTCAATCGATTTGACCATAGTCTCTCTCTCCACTCTCGACTACACTCATCTATTCCATCAAGAGAAAGGACCAACAGTTGAGTCCCCTCCTAGAAGACTTTGGAAAGTCAGGAGCGGTATTTCCCTCTTGTCAAGCAGGCCAATTGGACGAGCAACGTAAAGTTTTCGTAAGTTATTTGACTATTCTTATCAAGTTTCATATGCTGACGTTTTCTTGAATGAATTCTCTCTGGTACGAAAGGATATATCTTATGGATAAGAAGGTTCCAACTGTTTTGGCCCCCTCTGCATTTAATGTGCTGATAGAATAAAGTATTATATTGTATGACATATATCTTAAAGCAAGTGAAATACTCATGAAATTCAAGAATTCTTAAATATTTAAACTTATAATTCATTACTCCAATACATTGAATATCTCTGTAAAGGATTACTGTAGTAGGCACTATCGGTTTTTATGATATATGTTTTGTAAATATGTATATATTTTCTCATTCAAGCAACTTACAGAGAATACAATTTACCCTTCTTATGGTATCCAATCTTTAAGAGAGATGGCCGTTAATACTCGACCACCCCCGGACGCGTGCGCTAGCAAAGAGAGCTGGGGGTCCATACTTTGGTGTTAGGAGTGTCATCGGCCCTTATTACACAAAACGGCAGAAATTTAATGTTTGTGCCCTCAGGCTATTAGAAAAATTAATTTAAGTGCAAAAACGTTTAAAAATCATAATTTCTCAAATTGTTGAGATAAATTCCAAATATCATTTGCGATGCGTCCAGGGTGCACAGACCTTGCTAATTCACTATTAGCATCGTATGTGCGTTGATTCCTAAACCTCTTTTTTGACTCAAAATTTTGTTTTTTTCGGACAAATCATCACTTGTTGTAGTTTGCTCCAGAGTTTTCCGACCAGGTATTGTAGCCTAAGCAATTCTGCATCTATTTCACTTAAAACTGGGTTCTTCCCGTTAGACCATTATGCCGAATTTTTCGCTCGAATCTCCGTCATCGATGGTTTTCACGAACAAATGCTGTATTTTCCAAACGATTGGTGCGGAATTGTGGTCTACTCAACGTTTAGAGGTGAGACCAGTAAAATGACACAAGAAGTCCATCACTTGGATCAATTTGAAAATTTCGATTTTCACGACCCGGGGGTCATGGTCTGAAAATTTCAAAATTTTTCAAGTTTGAAATGTTTTCATTTATACGGCGTATTGTGAAGTACTAATGATGTGAATAATATTCAGCCAATCCTCAATGGCTGATCTCTCCTTTCAAAAATTATTCAAAATTTTTCATTCTGATTGCGTGCGAAAAATCAGAATTGTGTTTGAATCAGTTTCCAACTTGCCTTCTGTAACATTCTATCTAAGCACTTTGCAATGTACATAATCAATATGAAAATCGTTTATTTTCGAAAATTCAAAAAAATTGAATTTGAGAGCCTACTTTTTTCGGCAAATTTCTGAAATATTGCAGTTTGTCGACTCGAATGCTGCGACAATGAGCAAATGACAATGACAATGTGAAGTTTCATGATGAGTAAACATAGTAGAACTGAAATCCCGGCATTCGGCTCACTTTTGAAAAATCGATTTCCGAAAAAAATATGAATTTTCGAAAATTAGCGATTTTCAAATTGATTATGTACATTGTAGAGTACTATGACAGAATGTTACAGAAAGCAAGTTGGAAACTGATTCAAACACAATACTGATTTTTCGCACGCATTCAGAATGAAAATTTTCGAATAATTTTTGAAAGGAGAGATCAGCCATTGAGTATTGGCTGAATATTATTCACATCATTAGTATTTCACAATAAGTCGCATAAATGAAAACATTTCAAACTTGAGAAATTTTGAAATTTTCAGACCATGACCCCCGGGTCATGAAAATCGAAATTTTCAAATTGATCCAAGTGATGCGCTTCTTGTGTCATATTACTCGTCTCACCTCGAAACTTTAAGTAGGCCACAATTCCGCACCAATCGTTTGGAAAATACAGCATTTGTTCGGGAAAACCATCGATGACGGACCTTCGATCGAAAAATTCGAGAACTGGGTCTATCGTGAAGAACCAAGTTTTAAGTGAAATCGATGCAGAATTGCTTAGGCTACAATACCTGGTCGAAAAATTCTGGAGCAAACTACAACAAGGGTTGATTTGTACGAAAAAAACAAAATTTTTAGTCAAAAAAGAGGTTTAGGAATCAACGCACATACGATGCTAATAGTGAATTAGCAAGGACTGTGCACCCTAGACGCATCGCAAATGATATTTGGAATTTTTCTCAACAATGAGAAATTATGATTTTTAAACGTTTTTGCACTTAAATTAATTTTTCTAATAGCCTGAGGGCACAAACATTAAATTTCTGCCGTTTTGTGTAATAAGGGCCGATGACACTCCTAACACCCAAGTATGGACCCCCAGCTCTCATTGCTAGTGCACGCGTCCGGGGGGTGGTCAGTATGATCGAGTCTTACGGAACATGCCTCTTAAATGTACACAATTTCTTCTGATCAATAATATCGACAGTATTTCATTATTTTTTCCATACACGAATTTTCTCAATTAAAAAAATTATTTAATTTATTATATTATATTTTATTAAGATGGTGAATTCTTTTGGAGAATTAATCCCATTTCCTGTTGTTGTTTTGCAAGATAAAGAATTACTTATTTATGTCATGTTAAGATGAGGGTTAGATTGAAGCGAAGTTGTCGAAGTTCAATGCATCGTCACCTTCGTAGGTTCAACATTCGACAAGAGTCATCTTCTGCTTCTTCTTCTCAACTAATTTGATTTTAAAAAATTCGTATAAGACAAATTATAGTTAGTTAGTATTTTTTGTTGTTTCATCACCTCTTGGTTGCACTCTCAATCATAGTTCATAAATACCAGGGCTGCGTGAAAAAAATTTCGGAAAATTGGAAAACGTTCCTCTACTATGACGGATTGAACTATTCCCTGGTTCATAAAATCGATTTGGAAACCATGGACAAGAAGTGGAAGCCAAAAATTGTGTACTATTTTAAGTCATAAATCATCTTGCTTAAATTTATAGGCTGTATTTTCATGCCTTTTATTGTTCCCATTTTGTTTTGAAAATTTCACAATGTTGATTCGTTATTTTTGTTGGGGTTTTTTGCCTTATTTCCATGACTTTTTATTGTTCTCAACTTGTTTCGAAAAAATCAAATTGTTGATTCGTTATTTCTCTTCTGAAATTTAGCTACTAATAGTATTAGGCCGTATTTCCATACCTTTTCATTGTTCCTTTTAATTATTTTTCGTATGTTTCTTTCGGTTAATGAAGTTATTTCATGGTAAAAATCTACGAAATCTACAAAATATTACATAATGATGGTCATTATTGTATTCGATTTCACAAACTAACTAATTATAAGATAGTCCAAGCACTTGGCTTGAGTCAGTAAAGTGACTGGCTGTTTTAACTATCCATTAAAATAGAAATGAAGAATTAAACCCCGAGCTAAAGTTAATAAAAGGTGAGCCGTCGGGCCGTAGGGCCGTTATTTAGGGTGGTGGCTAGAGGTCCGTTACCGTGGCCGCGGCCGTCATTAAGGGACACACGTGTACGGTATACTTTTCATGTTGATACAACTCCGGTTTTGCATGGTAATATTATAGTAAGTACTCCGGTTTTTGAATGGGCGATCGTCGGACGAAATTCGGGTGATTTCCCGTTGATTCGCCTGCATCCGGAAGGGCCCTCTCGGGCGCCCACGAATCAACGGGTGATCGACCGCCGATCGCCCGGGGTTCGACCGTGAATGTGTGGGCGTTCGCCCGCGGATAATAAGAGATAGGGGCCCAGGATCATGGGTGCCCCTCGGTTCACCATATGCATTACGACTGTTTAAGCTTGCCATATTGTAGAAGTGGTACTTCAACAATCGCAATGCATACAGTAACCTCTAATGGCCATCAACACAAAAAACATGTTTAAACTGATGAACAAACGAATTAAATAAACAATTAAACAAATAAAATGGCAATTCTTCTCATCGACGCGGCTTGCTTCTCACTAACGGAGGAGTGGTTGCCGGACTGCAATGATAATGTAAAAGCTTGTGATAGTGAAAGTGATTCTCTTACCTCTTCTGGCCTTTCCTCACGCCTTCTCCGCCCCGTCTCGGGTCCCACACGGGGGGACTGACCCATCTGCAATAAAAAATCATGAATTACGGTTCTGACCCAATCTGATCTCGGTTGCTGCCTATTATACCAATTCTTATCTACTGTATCTCACCTCTTCGGGCCTCTCATGGCGTCTTCTCAGCCGCGTCCAAGGGAGAGGTTGCTTCCACGGTTGACTGCAGAAATTGCTAGTGAATGAGCTTGCCGTACTGTAGTAGTGGTACTCATTCATTCGCAATTTCTACAGTAACCGGGGATCCCTCTCCCCCATCTCTTTTCCCTCTCGGGGGATCCGGGGCCAAACTGCAATGAAAAATCATTGGTTACGGTTTCAACCCAAGTGTGCAATAACGTTTATTGCTCGAATCAAGTCTACAAAAGATCAAAAAATCATCAAAATATGTTTTTGGGGAACATTGCCGAAAATATGCCTTGTTGCACAGCCCTGGTTGCTAAGTTATAGACAAGTACCAAATGACTACCTCTGACCTGTTCTGGCCTATCTTTGGGCATTGTCCGATCCATCTCGGGGAGGGACTGCTTCCGCAGTTAACTGCAGAAATTGCTAGTGAATGAGCTTGCCGTACTGTACTAGTGGTACTCATTCATTCGCAATTTCTACAGTAACCGGGGATCCCTCTCCGCCCATCTCGTGTCGTTCCTCTCGGGGGATCCGGTCCCATCTGCAATGGAAAATCATTGGTTACGGTTCCAACCCAATTTGATCTCGGTTGCTACCTATCAGAACCAATACCGAATTACTATATCACCCATTTTCGGCGCCCTCACCAGATTGTTTTATATAGTGGGTCGAATATCGAAATATAGTGGAAAATCGTTATTTTTATTTTACATTGCAATGTTTCAGATAAAAATTACCCTTATATAGTGGGTCAATCCTCACGCTGTGAGGGTACTAAAATGTATGTACTATATCTCACCTGGTTCGGCCTCTCCTGGCGTCTTCTCCGCCGCGTCCCAGGGAGAGGCTGCACCCGCGGTTAACTGCAGAAGTCGAGACTGAATGAGCTTGCCAAACTGTACTAGTGGTACTCATTCAGTAACTTCTTCTACAGTAACCGGGGCTCACTCTCCGCCCATCTCGTGTCGTCCCTCTCGGGGGAACCGGGGCCAATCTGCAATCAAAAATCATTGGTTACGGTTATAACCATATGTTTTTGTTCTACTCACAATTTAAGAACTATGTTATTGCTCATTCGTCGTATTTTTGTGTATTTTTTGGCGAAATATGAGGTAAAGTGACCCGTAATTTGCAAGCCGACCAATTTATATACTGACCCGTACACAAAATGTGAGTTCTACAAAATGTATTGTTCAGACCTAATCAGATATTGGTAGCTGCATATCAGGTAAGTTCCCTACGTCTATATCTCACCTCTTCTGGCCACTTATGGCGCCGTTTGTAGTCCCTCTCGGTGGAACCGGGTTCAAGCTGCAATCAAAAATCATTGGTTACGGTTATAACCCAATGAATCATCGATTACTACGTGATACACAAGTACCAAATGACTATCTCTCACCTCATCTCTGGCCTCTCCTTGTCCATTCTCCGATCCATCTCGGGTCCCACACGGGGGAAATGGCGCTTCTGCAATGAAAATCATTGGTTACGGTTGAAACCCAATCTGATCTCGGTTGCTACATATCAGACCATTATCGATATATAATAATAAAAGATATAACATAATATATAATAATAGTAAGGATATAGATAATCGCCGCATACACCCACTGAGATATCGGTACGTACGTATCGGACAAGTACCAAATGACTATCTCTCACCTGTTTCGGCCTCTCCTTCTCCATTCTCCGGTCCATATCAGAGGCGTCTTCATCGGTCTACTGTAGAATGCGCGACCGAATGAGCTTGCCTTACTGTACCAGCGGTACTCATTCAGTCCCTGATTCTACAGTATCCCGCCATCCTCCGCCCCATCTCGTTGCGTCCCTCTCGGTTGAACCGGGGCCAATCTGAAATGAAAAATCATTGGATATGGTTATAGGTCGATTTGCAATTTTAAATGCAATTTGCTGAATCCATTGCATAAAGTATATTATTATTAATCCCTGCCGTGAGTATTGTAGCTTCATAATACCTATTATCACAATACTTATCAATAACACCGAAATTTTACATCGTTCTAAACTCTAATAATTACACAAAACTAAGGTCAGAATCTAAAATCGTAATGCGAACTCATTGAAAATTAATAATATTATCAATAATATATAATATATGATTGAATGATCTCACCATGCTCCCTTCCTATCTTGAGGTACTTCAAATGCATATATACTTCAAATGCACATAGAACTGATTCAAATGAAGATATATCACAAAGAGCTTCAGCACAATATCTGTTACCTCTATCCTCTATCCATTCAAATACATAATACTCATATGAATATATTCATATGAGTTCAATGATTGAAAGTAATTATTGAAAGTAATGATAAATCATTGAAAGACACATAATTGAATGATTGAAATAAGGACCTATCTTGAGAAATTCAAATACATCAGAACGATATTAAGCATTGCATTCATTCAATTCAACCATAACTCAACTAACTAACTGTACATGAATATCTTCGATTGTCATTAACAACTAAAATCAATGAATACAATGAATACAATCAATATATACTCACATATAGGATCTCTCTTGTTTACATATAGGATCTCTCATTCGATTATCACCATCTAACCATCTTTCGAGAATCTGAAACAGCAAAACATTATTATACAAAATAATGTTTGACGACTTTTGAATCAAGAGTAGAATTTACTACAATAACTTAATGGTATCATTTTCATATGAGTATGAGCACTTTACAACGCATATATATTATAAATATGTACCTCAAGAGCATTAAGCTGTCCTTCATTACGATTAAATGATCTAAGAATAGTTAATCGATTCTCTGATATTTGGGAAAATTTCTCAAGAGCAATCAATGAGAATAGAATGACTTCTGGAGGACAATTATAATGCTGAATCAATCAATAATCATATAATAATATGAAGAATGAACTAACCACATTATCAAAAAAAAGATATTGTCTAGTAACAGTTGTACATATGGAACTACAACTAGCTCCAGCCATTTTCTCAGCTAAAGAACCAAGAACGATACAAACATTTCTATGCAATCCAATTGTTCGATGAGACTTAAAAAAACATAATAAAAGGCGTGTTACTCTTCCCTTTAATAATTCCATTATTGATGATGAACACTATCATTATAATTATCAATATCATTATAATTCAACGTCCAGATACATAATCCTGGACCAATCTGCACTGAAAAATCATTGGTAACGGTTTCAACCTAATCTGATCTCGGTTCGCTAAGTGATAGACAAGTACCGATATATAATAATAAAAGATATAAGGATATAGATAATAAAGCATATAATAATGTACATGCCAGCCTTCCGTTTTCCTTCGGAATATTTATGTCCTTTAGGTGCATATCATTCAAGTCTTCTACATTCATCATATATTATACTCTGATCTTCATCATCTCCAATAACGTACCTATAATATACATCAATCAATACAGATATACTGCATCTCCCTATGTTTGAAACGATAAGTAAGATATCAAATAAAAGGTGTTATAGGTGGTATTATTATAGGTATTGATTTATATATTTAGTAAAAATAATTATCGATAAGTAACATACCTAAAATGAAATTATGAATTATAATAATAGAATGATAATCTTTTCTTGATCAATTCATTTAGAATATTCTATAATTTAAATTATGGATTAGCAGATTGATCTTTGATCTTTATTATGCAATTCTCGTTCTCGCTAATCAATTGCCATGATAGGGCTGAAAATATAAAAAAAAAGATATAGTGCTGGTTTACAACCATTGATCAATACTCATAGACATGAAAGATGGGAAAGTGAAAACAAATTTATTATCATTTTGTAATATTAATTTTAATAAGGAATACGGATCGTAATTATTGAATCACAACCTAAACACTAAAATCGAACTAGTACACGTATTATAGTAATGATTAAACGTGAAATAACGTACAACCTATAATTAATCCGTAACTCACATTAGCTCAATTACAATCGATAAATTAAGTAAAGAAAGAAAGAAGAATGGAAACAGAAAACAAAACAAATATGGAAATGGAAAACGGAAAAGGAAAAGAAATGGAAAACAAATACGGAAAGAGCACAACTTATAGGTGGACGAGGAATGGGAGGACCATTTGAACAATAAATATAGATGGCTGATCACAAGACGTGAGAACGAAGCTAAGCCTTCAACGAAATCAGGCATACGGGGCTGTAAGAAGTCATGAATGATAGAAATATGCATGGTTGGAATTTCTCATGGAAACACATCTATAGTAAGATTCTACAGTATACAGTACAGTATGTAGTATACAAAATGTGATACGCAAAGCTCCCGATTTATTTTTCAACTTTAGTTCTACTCAAGTGGGTTCCAAACTAAAAAAAACAACCAATTTTTGTAAAAAAATTCCACTTTTTTGGAGGTGTTTATTCCATGGTGTTTGATGGTTTGATGGCATATATAGTATGATGTTTACCTCAATCTTTTGCCTCGACTTGCTTCTCTCCTATCTGCTTGATCTTTGATGAGTGGTTGTCTCGATATCTCCTTCTGGAAAGATTGATGCGTTATTCGATTGACTATTCGCATATTAAAGAAAGTATAAGTCAAGCTAGATCGGCTCATCAATTTCACAGATTTTTGTAATAATAAAAATTATAGTCGAAACCGACAAAAATTCCGAGAAAAAAAAAACCAACTTTCATTTTCTCCGTGGTTATAAAATAATTTCAAAATAAACTCACGCTGCCCTCTTTATTTCTTCTTCCAATTGCTTATTGAAAGCAGGATCCCGGTTAACACCAGCTACACGTTGAATGACTTCTGAAAAAGTATCGCCGTTTGGAACATGTAACGTACAAAAAAATTCGTTAAGGCATCAAGTGTTTCCCCTGCATTTTACATGAGTCAAACGAACACAGCATAGTTTAAAAAGTATGTAGCAAACCATGAACCCTCACCCAATTTTTTTGCAAAAACATATTTACGCATTGTGCAGAAAAAGAGCGCATTTTGCGAAAAAATGATCGCATTTTGCGAATCTCTAAAGACCTATGGAACAATGTATTTAAAAAATTAATACCGAGGAAAAGGGCGACTTAGAGCTTGCTCACATATAACAATTTCTTTTTAATTTTCACTAACCGAATATTGCAAGATAGGCATCGGTATTCCTCAAAGGAGTTAACCCTTTGCCGTGTGATAGAGATAGAGTATGACGCATGCTCACAGGTAACAACTGGAAGGGAAAAACATTTAAAAAAATAAAATGGATCTTCGTTTGCTTACAGCATCAAAGAATGAATTCAGAAGGGTTCTGTACATAGACTTTATATCTGTACTACCGGTAATCATAGTTTTTATAGCCCTTTCGGCTATAATGCCAAGGTCAACCTCCTTTTCACCATTCAACATCTTCACGATATATTTCTTCTGTATTCCGGTCGAATCGACCAATCTATCAGGATCGAATCGGTAGAGTCGCTGCAAGTAATTAAGATTTTTGTAAAAGATAATGTATTCTTTACCAAAATATCAGAAGTCGTGCCAGTAGACGCTGCAGATGCACACATATCAGAGCGCAGCGTCGATAAATACCCTCCCATGACTCGCTGCTAAAACGAAAAAAATTCATTGCCCGTCCACTGCCAAAAAAAAGGAATAACCCAAGAAGTTTTATAAAACGAATTAAAAAAGAATTAAATTTGAAAGATTTAAATTCACATTTCGCAGTGTATTTTTAAAAAAAAAACCACTAAGACTTAAATTAAAAATTCCCGATTCTGGCTTTCGGGTATTTGATAGCTATTTCATATAACAAGAAAGATAAACCCACCATGGTTAGCATTCCTTCTAGTTGCTCGCCAGTACTGTAACCGCGCATATTGATGGCATCATGAGTTGGGGGGCGAGATAATGAAGTACCGTATTGCTGCAAATTTGGATTTCTATACAGACCATCTTCTCATAACTTTATATTACCTCAGCAACAGCTTCTCCTTTCCTTGATAATGACAGCAATTTCTTCATAGTTACAGTACACGTGTTCACTTCATCATCAAACTGAAATGATTCAAATTTCGGTTAAAGGAACAGGAAAGGAAAAAGTTGCAGTCAGGTACGACATCCGAACCGAAATGGATAAACGAAATGGAAACGGACTGCTATGCAACATAACGCGGTTTTCGATCTTATTAACAGGAAATCAATTAGTTTAAATAAAAATTAAATTTAGCATCTCACTTCATTTTTCATAATCTTCTGTTTCTTCGGTGCTACAGCCAACTCTGCCTTGGGTACTGGAGTGGTTGGAGGACAGCCAACCATTGTCTGAATTTAAATTAATCATACATTCAAGGATCGAACAACATTTGAAACAGAAATTAAATAAGCGAATGGGGAATGAGAGGGGCAATGGGACAGAGGGGAGTGCATGTTTCATTAAGTCTACATATGAACAAAACCTGCAATCCGCTCTCTCCCCTTACACCTCTCATTCCCTATTCACTTGTTTATTTGCTGTTTCAAATGTTGAATCGTAAATATAAAAATGCAATGTAATTTAAAATGGTTTAATTTAACAATGAAAATCACCTGCCGTCGGCTTCTCTCCATTGTTGACTCATCTCCCACATGATTCGACTCCACATCGATGATCTCGTCAGTCTAAATTGTTTATTGTATCGTTGAATACATTGTAGTGCATACAAACGGATTGGGGATGCGTGAAGTGTCTCCAATCTCTATCTTTGATTGAAGAGTATCTTTCTTTGATAGAAGAGTATCTTTCTTTGATTGAAAAGTGCTGTAGTTCATCGCCTCGTCAATCAATGAATTCTAAGAAGAATTAATTATCGTATACCACCTAACACCTTCACGTTAACGGTTATGGTACCCTATCACTGTTTGCCATTAATTTTGCTAAAATAAATGCCACTCACCACGTCGCAGCCATTGCGAAGCAATGCTGAGATGAGTATTCGAGCAGGTTGTAGACGGGAGTTCTGTAAAGCCTACATTTATTAGCCTTTCAATAAAAACAGTTCACCTTCGAATAGAACTCATCACTATCTCCCGATGACAGACACAGTATGCAGTCATCCTGAAAATAAATTTTCAATTAGTTCTGATAATTGGAAAACGAATTAAACAAACCAATGTGAATCCAGCTTTGAGGATGATATCTAATCTTCCTGCCATTACTCAGAACTGAACTGACAAATATTTAAGTGATGGTTCATATAATTAAAAGTACATGAAGCCGACATAAGACGGATGCCCGGATAGGCATACAAACGTTGGAATCAAGCTTTAATCTTCATAAAATTTTCACAATACTAAGGAAAATGGAGTGCTTTGCAGATGGAACTTTGTCGGATGAGAACCGACAGAATGATAACCGACAGAATGATAACCGACAGAATGATAACCGGAAGCTACCGGATGGGAACCCACATGATGAACACTGAGCGTATAAGACCTGCTTTATGACAAATGATTCAAAATTTCGGTTCGCATCACGTGGGTTCTCATCAGGTAGCTTCCGGTTATCATCCTGTCGGTTATCATTCTGTCGGTTCTCATCCGACATAGTTGAATCAATTTCAACAAGTAACACAAAAGAACTACAACTAAACCAAATACAACTAAAACACGAATGTATAGATGCTATTTACGTTCTAGTAAAGATGAAGGGAGCGGTAACAATGTACATTCTGATATCTAATCTCACGAGAACACAATGGCTAAGAACTGATTGAGGGTTTATTTCTACGTAGTCATAAGACTGATTAGGGACCAATCTTCTCAGAAGATTTACTTCCTCGCTCTCTCTTAATACACTAGCAACATGGGAGTATTTAGGATCTTTCGCGATGGCATTTGCCAATACCGATATGACTTTACCGACACGCAAGAGTTGCCCTAGCACAAAACAGCGGGAGTTGGTTACAACAGTACAAACTACTCTTGCATACAATATTTTTCCTCCAGAGTCGAAGGAAATTATTGAATTGGATGACTTTCGGTATTCATCAATTAGATATGATCGAAGCCTTCTACCTCCTATTTCTGCATTGGGCCTGAATTGGCATGTTTAATAAAGGTCGCAAAATTTCACTAACCACAACACGCTGTCATGACCGTGGAGGTGAACGACGTATTCCTTGTGGGCTTGCCACGCATGGAGTTTAGCTTGAGGAATGGCACCACGAAGAGGTCTCTGGAGAAAAAGATAATAAACAAAGCTTTATTATGTTTTTTTTCGGTGCATAAGCATTTTGGAGTGTTTTGAATCCAAAATATAACAATCTGATGGGCCACAAAATTACTGCGAAAGGCAACGATAGCCATCCGTTGTTTATCGACGGTTGGCTACATATTGGGAGGCAAAACACTCCAAATTTAACGCAGATCCATACTTAGCGTAATGTGCGTGAGGCAGATGGAAGGATGTATAAAGCATACATCCAAAGAAACTATCAAATGGACAATGACTCACTGCCCCTCCACCATTAGACTTTGACTGTCCAAGGTATCGTCCAAGTGCAGTCTCAGCAGCCTTCCGAAGAGGATTCTTCTTGTCGCCAGCAATCACCTCCAAATCCTCCGTGAGGGACGATAGAAGAATGGATCTGATAAACATCGTTTGTTTGCAAATACTTTTCATGAATTCACCTCCGATGAATAGCTGACACATGTGTTGTTGTCACCGGACCCTTCTTGATAATATGATTGAGTGCCTCGAACATGCTTGAGGAAGATGCGAAAGGCGGAGAAATGGAGTTGGAAGTTGAGTGCATGAGGAAGGACTGCAAGAGTTCTCTTAGCTATTAGGTTGAGCTAGAATTAACGGTGAATCTTTTTAGTTCGGCTTTATTGATACTGCACAATAGCCCCTCTCTCACTTCCCTTGATATCAGTCAGTCCAATCCCCCGCCATTTGAGAAATGCCGAACATTTTCGTGTTTCGAGGAAGGAATCAAGCCGTTGCCCGCACTTTGGCAGAAGACCAAGAAGTTCAAAAACCACGGTTAAATAAGACTCATACGAATATTAACATAAACAATTACAAAACTAACGTGGCATTTCAAATTGAGTGAACTCTCGCCAAACGAATCAGTCCACATCTCCTTTAGCGCCGCAACAACGTCGTCGAGCAATCGACCGAATCTCACGTACTTGTCGGGGTCACCTGCAAGTATTGGAATTTTGTACAATACTGTAAATGCACCAACCGATGATTATGAGCCTCACGCATAATAACAGAGTGCAGGCAGACACTCTGTCGTCGTTGAACAGCTGAGAATAGGCAACAGGGGGGGCGATTAGAAGCATGAACTTGAAATGTAGTAAATTGTTAGCACACAGTTAAGCCGCCAATTATTCAAACCTGTAAATACTCTATACCACTCATTGTCCGAGAGCCAACAGAAGAGGGTGTGCACAGGCGATGGAGAGAAGAAGAAGGAAGGCGCGCTCGGGCAACTGCATCATCAATCAGTTTGATTGATCCTGGCTTCAGCTGCAGTTGCGAGAGCGGACGGCTGGACTTCTTACCCAGAAGACCTAAACGAGAAGGAATAATATTTAGACATATTTGTAACAAATACTTACTGTGAACCAAATCTCTGCAATATCCCAATTCCTCATCATGTAGAATGTCGCAGGCAGCCTCGGTCATGGGGATCAACCTTTGAAACTCCGTCAAACCTTGATATATTGGGATCAAGGTAATGGTCGTTAAAGAACTTTCGAACTCACTTCCAAGACCGTGTTTCGAAGCACGAGCCGAAACGATTACGTCACCTCTCGACCGCGCACCTGTGGATCATTCAATGAGAGGATGCCAAAGTGATAGAACAAAAATAAACCTCACTTACCTGAACCGAGATTCAGGGGGAAGATCGTTCTCGTTCCAACTCGGATCGCGGAAACGAGACACAGATTGCACGAGTGTGATCCAGTCTTCGCATTCCATAGTGATAAGTCGTAGGCCTTATGCAGTGCCTGAATGTGTCATAATTCAATATATTGGAATTAAAGGTAAATTTGATTACCTGTTTATCGAGAATTGATCCCATGAGGACAGGATGAAACGAGAACACTCTATCTGCCACATGAATACGTACTGCACAATCATCTATTTCAGCCTTCAAGCCTAAAGCATTTGCATTATGTAACTGCGACCTTATGATCGGACGGTCAATGGGACCTCTGCAGTGTGCTGGTGCCAAGTGAATGCCCTACAAACCCTGTACATCCCAAATATTTCGGTGACGCAACAAGGCTACAACAATAAGCATTTACCTTGGATTAAGATGTTGCACGACGCAGTGCTGAATGCACTGCTCAGAGTCCCTAGTCTACAAAAGACCACATTGCAAGCTCTAGCTCGTGTTTGCATAGGCAAAGAGGCGATCGAGAAAAAGACAGGCCAAACTGCCTTGCTGAAGCATTTTTATTTTAAAATTAAATCCCATTACTACATCAAAAATTATCCTACCCGAGGCCGACCTTGTGAGTTCCGTCCGTATTGCACAGAAGAGGTGTCTTGATGATACCACTGTCGAATTCCACCGCTGACTCCATCGCGTTCGAAAACGCGGTACAATCCGAGAGATCACTAGGCACGGTGTAACAAGCGATCAATGAAGCGTTCCTGAAAAGAATATAGGAATGACGAAAAGGATGTGAAAATCCGGCAACCGAAGGAGAACTGTGGGGGGCATAGCACCATGATATTAGTTTCAAACAATCAGAAACCATGGCTTGTTGTATGCCATTCGATAGAGCATCGAAAGATACATAATAATCCCATGAGTTTCATGAGTTTTCATAGCACTGTGTTCGAGAAATATGAAATTTTCCAGATTTTGGCCAATTTTTGTCGCTCTGATCTCATGACTTACACCATTATTTCCAGGGCCTGGATTTTTCATGTTGGGTAACAATGGATGTGCTACCCGAATATCACACTTATTTGGACCAGCTACCAGCCATTCATGAAATTCGGAAAATTTCATATTTCTCGAACACGGTGCTATGAAAACTCATGAATCTTGGGATTATTATGTATCTTTCGATGCTCTATCGAATGGTATACAACATGTCATGGAAATCACATTTCGATTTTTCGACTTTTAGAATATCAAAAATCAATAATTTGGATCATTTTTTGGGGAAAATGTCCCCTAGGTACTCCAATCATGAAATATGGATCACCTAGGATGATTTTGAAACATTGTGCCATGCCCCGCCGCTCTTACGGAGAAGGCGTTTTAATAGTACTACGCCACCTACCTTGCATGCACACGACGATGTTCCTCAACAATCAATGCAGCGGTTCTTTTCAGCACTTCTTCATACATGGCATTGAATGGAGTATACGAGAGGCTCATGAGTTCAGGGACTGCTGAAAGTACACACTTTGGTTGAGGGGAAAACGTAATTCTAACATACGGCGCATGCTAGCGGACACGGGCGAAGTAGATGAAGAACGTGGAGATGAACATCCCGCACAATAGTGCTTTTCTTCAAATCCAGCACACTTGAACTTCAACCGACAGTGACGATCGAGGTCTCTGTATGTCAATGGTACAGGATGCGTGAGCTGCGTAGCTTCATATTCGGAAGCAGACCACCCAAAGTGAGCGAAGTTGGAAGCGTCTATGGTTAATCTGTCACCTATCCTCATCGGATCTAAAATAGACAATAGATAAGAAAATTTGGAAAACCATTTTTTCCTACCCTTGGGAACTTCTTCTTCCTCCTCCTCCTCCTCCTCTTCCTCCTCCTCCTCCGTCGCCACCTCCTCCTCTTCCTCTTCCTCTTCATCTCCATTCCCGATGGACAGATCTACAACAAAACTGCTTAAAACACCAACAAGCATACAGAAATGAACATATGAACATTGTACATTAAGCATCGCACAATGTGTACGCTAACAGTGGTTAATAGTTGGAATTAAAAAAAAAATAAAATGGAATTTTGCTAACCACTACTAGGACGACTGCCTGCTGTAGTCGCCATCGGACAGCCGCGAACTCGCTTGCTCTTCTGTAATAGAAGGTAAAATAAAGTTCAAGGCAGAGAAACCTTTAATGCGACGTTACATTTGTGTTACGCGCCTGCGCCATAAGTGCGCAATGTGTTACATTTCGCTCCGTCGGCGTCGGCGTACATTTTGGAATATACAGGGTCTCGAGTGGAAAAACCCTGATCGGATATAAAATGGTAGTCAACAATTGTTGATCGATGGTTATTGATGGTTACGGTACCTTCTAACCTTGTCACTATTGCCTTTCAGGGTTTCTTTTATTGTTGCAGGGCGCTGGCGCGTAACACAAAATGTTACGACCCATAACGATTTGTTTTTATTTATTTATCATACATCGCGAAAATACACCGACATAATCACTCAGAAATATTTTGCCAATCTTCTTGCGTGAATTATGAAAAATGTCACACGCATTCTGCTGAATTTAATCGTTTAATTATGCAATTAACGAATTAAATAAATATTCGCCTGAAAAAAATGGCTTGAAGCCTGGGAAAAATCGGTCCGCAATAAATTGCGAGGGTTAAAATAATTATGCAAATCATAAAATTATGCACTGCATCTGAATTCTATAGACTCAAAAGCAAGAAATAGGAAAATACAATGAAAAGAACTAATTAAGGAAAAGAATAAATCGGTTCGGGTACATCCGGCTGTTGTCCGCGCTAATGACCGATAAAACTACAAATTTTCCCCGGATCTTCGCCGGTTGTTTTACGATCAAACGGCATCACTGCCGCCGAGATGGCAACAATTGTCAACCAAGTTGCAATTATATTGGTAATAATAGTCGTAAATGACAGGGGTACTACCAGGTGGGTTACGGTAGTTGGTCAAATTGCATTTTATTTTGTTGTGGTATAGTGATCAACTGTGATTAGGTCATGCGCGATCTCAAAAGGATCGTATCCACATACGTTAGTTTGACAACGTGTTGTTAGGCGAAAGGATGTAAAGCCGTCTGTAAACCGAGCGAGAATTTTGGGATTACAGTAACGGAAAACATAACAAACATGGGGTCCAACCGGCCCCGGATATGTAAATAGCGTGAACTCAAATTGTGAAAAGTGAAATGTTGATTGGCTTTACCATAAAAATGCTCATATCGAATTAATTTTAGTTCTTTAACTCTGATTTTTGTACACAACAAGCGTACTGACGTAATTGAAACAGGATATTGTATAAAAATATAAGCGATAGATCAAGTTTATAATTTAGCGAGAAACAAAGGACTCACCGTGTACTCGATCCAATTCATCTCCTACTAATCGTCGTCTCTTTGTGTTCGTAGGAGGGTCGCCTTCCTTTCGTGTAGATTCTGAATAAATCAATTTTTAATTGTTACAGTAACAATACCGTAAGTTAAACACAGTACCTGTACGATCACAATCTATTGCATGAAGAAAAGGAGTCGCCCGCACTTGCACACAGAGCCTCCTGCAATTTATTATCACTTACTTTTGTTTTTAAAATTTTAAAATTGGTTTATTATTTGCTTATGAAATAAAAACATGACTTGTTTGCTACTTCCGTCAAATACAATACTGAATACGCGAAAAGAGATAGAATGTATTAAAATTAAACACAAACCAGAGGGAAACATTGATGACAAATATGGGAAGGATAGACGATAATCGACACTCACGTGATCTGAATGAATGAAGGAATGAATGAAATGGAATGAATGAATGGATGAATGAATGAATGAATGAATGAATGAATGACATGAATGAATGGATGAACTCAATGAAAGGAATGAATGAAATGGAATGAATGAATGGATGAAATGAATGAATGAATGGATGGAATGAATGAATGAATGAATGAATGAATGAATGAATGAATGAAGGAATGAATGGATGAATCAATGAAGGAATGAATGAAATGGAATGAATGAATGGATGAAAGGATGAATGAATGAATGAGTAAATGAATGGATGAATCGATGAAAGAATGAATAAAATGGAATGAATGAATGAATGAATGAATAAAATGAATGAATGAAATGGAATGCAAATAAAAATGGAATGGATGAATCAATGAAAAGAATGAATAAACATGGAACGGAATGAAGCAATGAATCAATGAATGAATGGATGAAAGGATCAAAGAATGACTGAATGAATGAATGAATGCGATGAATCAATTGAAGGAATGAATGAATGAATGAATAAATGAAGGAATGAATGAATGAATGAAAGGATCAAAGAATGACTGACTGACTGAATGAATGAATGAATAAATGAATGAATGGAACGGAATGAATCAATGAATGAATGAAGGAATGAATGAAATGGAATGAAAGAAAATGGAATGAAAGAAATGGAAATGAATGAAATGGAATGAATGAAATGGAATGAATGAAATGGAATGAATGAAATGGAATGAATGAAATGGAATGAATGAATGAATGGAACGGAATGACTGAATGAATGAATGAATGAATAAATGAATGAAATGATCAAAGAATGACTGAATGAATGAATAAATGAATGGAACGGAATGAAAGGATGAATGAATCAAATAATAATACTAATAAGAAGAAGAAGAAGAAGAAGAGAGAAGAAGAAGAAGAAGAAGAAAGAAGAAGAAGAAGAAGAAGAAGAAGAAGACAGAAGAAGAAAGAAGAAGAAGAAGAGAAGAAGAAGAAGAAGAAGAAGAAGAAGAAGAAGAAGAAGGAGGAGGAGGAGGAGGAGGAATCACTGAATAAATAAGATAAAAGCCGTCGCATGCATGATAGAGAGCGGCAGTAAAACAAAATGGAAATCAGGCAAGAGATATGAAAGCTTATAGCAATAACAATAATAAATTATAATTTTCCAAATATCTACCTGTTGTAGCCGCTCGACCAAACGTTGATTCAAATGCTTGAATAGGCCTTCGCGTGAACTGAAAAGATAATACTGTTTAATATGATACACCTGTTTAATATCATACACAAGGAATATCAAAGAAAGAAAATAGAAAGTAGCAGAGTGATTGATTAGCAGGATAAAGATAAATGTAAAGATAAAGAAAGATGAAAGATACAAAAATAGAAATGACAAATAAAAAATTTATCATAATGATTATCGAAATATCTACCGAGATTCACTCCCACGCTACTTGACTGCTACAAGCTATGACCTTACGGGTCACAACGTCGATCACGTGCGAGGGCTCACTAAAAAATGTAAGGATAATACACAAGACAACAAGATGAAACGACAATAGTAAAAGCAATAGCTACAAAATATGAATCTAAACCAACACTTAGAAAAACGTTATGAAAATCGCGCATGATTTAATTAAATTTAATAGCAAACTCAATATCATCCAACAAAATTCGCGAAACAACGGCAATCAACTAATTACAATGCCCAACCTACGCAGCTTAGTCTAAACGCGTAATAATCACTCCAATATACAATCCCTAATAATGCAAGAAGTGAAATCGCAGCGTGAATAAGCGGGCGGAGGAGGAGGAAATCAAGCAAGAAATAAAATATAATAATAATAATAATAATAATAATATAATAATAATAATAAGAAGAAGAAGAAGAAGAAAAGCAAGGGAAAGAAGAAGACGGAGAAGGATGAGAAGAAGAAACAAGGAGGAAAAGGAGAATAATTATAAATAAAAATAATAAGAATAGTAATAATAGTAATAAGAATAGTAATAAAAGAATAAATGAGCGCCGCAGCACAATCGGTAAGCATAATTAGAAATGGTACAGATAAATGAATAAAGATGAAACATAAAAGTGGATAAGTAAATAAAATATTTACCTGAACCAGTCAATGTACGCCTGCCTGCAGAACGACCGATACGAGTGTCTCGAACCCACTGAAATACGAACATTAATATTTAAAACCGGGCAGGTGCAGGTAAAAAATTAAAGAAAAATACGCATAAACAACAAGACATGCTCACGGAACAACAGCAGATAGACAATATGGCCCCAAAACAACTCTAACTCTAGACGCACACACAGGTCATTAATTTAACATTTCAAACAACCTCAATATACTACAATAAAATAAGTAAAACGACTAATCTAAATTAAAATTCAACCGCACTTCGAAAATTCAAATATTAGGCTTCAGCTCCTCTACCACACCACGGAATTTCTATTTCCCGGCTCCCTCTCCGGCGCTATTCCCACTATCGTCCGCGGACGCTCCTCCCCTAAGATGTGCCGCGGGTCGAACCGTTCGTTTCGCCCGCGGGCGATCGGAGTCACAAATCTCACCCGCCGATCGCCCGCGGTCGCTCGATCGCCCGCATATCACCCTCGAATCATCCGCGGGCGCTTTATCACCCGTTGGGCTCCCCGCATTTCTCACGCTTTTCGACCATCCAAAAACGGGAGAAGAATCCTACTATTGATGCTATTACAGTACTTGGAAATGGAACATTGTTTGCTTTCAAAGGTATTCGATCCAATTTATCGATCGATAATATAATGGAATTTAAGGTGAATGGTATGGCGTTTATTAGATGAAGGTGGAATAGAGAAAGGATACCCTCGATTAATAATTGATTCATGGCCATTTGATAGTAATATTGATGATATATTAACTGATGGTGATGGAGACTCTTATGTATTCAAGGTACAATACTACTTTCATTTGAGGATTTATGGAATTCTAATGATGGTCCGTGTATATGAGATACTCTGACTAGATCAATTAACAAAAAAAAACGATATTTCGTCTTATATCGATCTATAAAGACAACGAAAAACTGTTTTATTTGTGCAAATTACTTTTGAAAAAGGTGTTTTTATGGTGAGATCGATGCTCTGATCAACTTTTTTCTTGAAAAAAAAAATTCAATTAAAAAGTTATGGAATTTTTAATTTAAAAAATGTTTTTACCGTTTTTTACCAGCACACAACGTGTTCTAACAATAAGGTACATTTGAATAAACAAACTATCGATATTGACAATAAAATATTTTGATAAAATATAATGTGCACAAATAGGTTTTCCTGGTAAGTTTTTTTCTTGACTTAACGTCGATCGATGTTTGAGATTTGTCTCGTTGATCTAAGCGTGTTCGGCTTACTATATACATAATTACACATATTTTCATCAAATGGTATAGTTTCGTTGTGTCAAACATAACTTGATCCAGTCAGTCTCTCATATCTCCTACCACATTTACTAGAACAAATCCTTAGAATATGTATTAATTAATTTAAGGGAGATAAGTATTGGCTATTGAATCGAGATGGAGAATTACAGAAGGGATATCCATGGCGTATAAATCGAGTAAGTCATACTGTATCTATTACAATTCAATCAATATCAATCAATAGGGATTAATAGATATGCCTGATGATATTGATGCTGCCTTTATATATAGTGAAGATGATCAACCGTATATGTTCAAAAAGGTAAAGATCTATCGAATCAATAAATCAATAATTATATAATTCAGGATCGATATTGGCCATATTCTCGTTTTGGAATGGGAAGACAATGGCCAAAGAGTACTAAAGGAATATTTAAGGTTCAATAGATTTCATAACATCTTATCTATCTATCATCTTCAGGGTGAAATTCCATCTAAAATAGATGCAGCCCTTCGATTTAATGATCAAAGTTTTCTATTTGTCGGGACTAAATATTATAAAGTTAATGGATTCAGGTTAGATTAAATATTGATTCAAATGAAAATGTATTGATTGATAGAATGAGAATATCTGAAGGATATCCTAAATCGATAGGAGATCAATGGTTTGGATGTGACGGAAATAGTCATCATATTAAATAATCACTTTATTGTTGTGTTATTATGTAGAGCCTTAGTATTCTTCATACGGTATTCGTGCAATGCAATCATATTATCGATCTCTTTCTTTATCTTATTGAAAGTGATAAAGATCTTTCATTCTTCGTATTCATATCTTCTATGACTCCGCCCACTTTTCAATAATCTTAATATAACTGAGACTTCATCTATTCATTCATTCATATCAATAATGATACAAATTGTCATTCTCTCCACTTTGTTCATTGTTTCTAATGGAATAATCAATGGAATGGAATGTAAATGGAATGAGCATCCTTATCTAGTCAAGGTAATCTTTGATCTTTGATCTTTTATTCTTTGATCTTTGATCTTTAAATTGTAGGTTCTATCACGTGATTCGGTTGATTCCTCACCTCTTCTTTGTTCTGGTTCTCTTATTTCTCCTCGATTGATTATAACAGCTTCTGATTGTGTTGTTGATTCTGGAAAGAGGTACAATAACCCTTCTTCCCATCCCCTCTAAACAACCGTATCCATTTAGACTCTCAGAGATTCTTATATCAATTCCTCGAGTAGGAAAAGTTCCAATGAGAAAAAGAGCAACAATAATAGATACAAATGGAACAATTGCATATCTTCGTCTCACTCATCCCATTAATGTTGTTGACGTTCGTTTTATTCTTATCATGGAATAGTAAAATTAAAATAAGTTTAAAAAAATTAAATTGTGCAGTTATGTCCATCTGGTGTATCATCTCGTCGTTTATCTCATCTTTCTATTGTCCCTTCTCTTACTTCATCATCAATCAAATCATTTGAATGGGATAAGATTGATTCCACTACATGTCGATTCATTGGATTCAAAAGTACACAAAATGGTATCATCATTATATTCTATTTCATATTAATATTTGATCTCATTTGAGTGTCTGATTTCTTGTCTAATAATGAAGTCCAAACAGCTTCATTGAAAGTAGAAGTGAATGAAGATTCATTGATTGGAAGAAGAGAATCAACTAATCTTCCATCCCCTTGTTATGTTTGTTTATTCATTCAATTGAATAATCATTAATATACTATCTATAGGAAGATGCTGGAGCTCCATTTGAATGTCTTGTTGGGGAAGAATATATTCAGGTACTTCAAACTGATTATAAAATATTCAATATATATTTATAGATTGGGATATTCACTTATCTTCTAACTGCTGAAGAATCCAATAGAGACAAAAGAGATAATGAGGTTTGATCTTTGATCTTTAATCTATTTCATTACTGCAAATCTCAATCGTATTTCACTTGTTGAAACATCTTTTTTTATGTAAATTAAATTAAATTTTCAGAAATCTTCAAACACCACAACGGAAATCACAATAAATAATTCGACAACGGAGACTCCTGTCACTGGTTCAACTATCGTTATTCCAAAGGAAGCAAAGGTCAATTTCGATCAATTTTTTCCGATTAATTTCCGACCATAATCTAAATCTTCCATTTAGGATTCATTCTCTCGTTGTCTCACTGCTTCATCTCTTCAATTTGCTCGTTTTGATTTCACTTCAATAGCTTCAATCATAGAAACATATGATTTCTCTTCATTCATCAAAACTCGTGAGATGTGTCATTATCCGACTAATTGATTTCCATGATAAATTATTCTATTATTCGTATTTCTCCACAATGAAATTTTATTTATGAAAATTTTAGAGTTTTCATAATTATCGTACGAGTTCGAAAGAAATTTAAAAATTTAAAACGGGAATCATAAAAGACATGAGGATAAAGATATCATACATAATCTCAATTATTGCCAAAACAAAAAAAAACATCGAGAATGGGTTGAGGTCACTGTCTCTAGCTCTACATCACTCTACCTCTCCTTCCCCCTCTCCCTCTCCCTCACCCTCTCCTTCTCCCTCTCCAAATTGTTCATCTTTCTCTACCTCTAGAGAGAGAAGGTCAGATGGATAGAAAGTAAGCAAAGAAAGGTATTCATTCTCGTTTGAATTCATTCATAAGAATGGATTAATTGTCCATACATATATGTACATTCTTCAATATGATCTCAATTCGTCTTATTTCACTTAATTTACTTCGTTATCTTATATTTGTACTTTCTCTTATTCTTCTGTATAAACTTCATCGATTAGTTACCTTCACAACTATTCCATTGGATAAAGAACAAAGGTTATCTATTCTATCATATTCATTCAATTCATTCTCTTCTATTCAGTCTTTTATATTCTTCAATTGATCCAGAAAGAACTCCATTCATTCGTTCCAATACAACTAAACTATTGAGACTTCATGAGTTACTTGCAAGACCACAAGTAAGATCGTCATCTAGTGTCATACTTGTATAATCTAATGGATAATTCAATAGATTAACTGCGATAAGAAACTCTATGGAAAATCGCCAGATGATTTCTTTCTTTGTACACCAAATGACTATAAGAGAAGGTATTCATAGTTCATCATTATTGTCAATCTTAATATTCGATGCCTCCAATCCAAGATCATGATTCATCTCATAAGAGATCATTTGAGAACATCCTTCTCTTCGGGTCTTCTTATCTCAACTAATTCAGTCTATCAAGGACAATTTGAGATATCTCTCAATATATCAAAATGGAGTATATTCACAACAGAAGGAAATAAAATCTCGAAGAGATTCAATGGTTTGCACTCTTATCTTATTGATCATTGCTTGACAAATCAAAGGTTCATCAGACTCATGATGTCCTTTGTTTATTCCTAATAAGTAATAACATTGATTATAGGAGAAGTAGATATTCATTATCTGAATGATCTCCACAAATGGAATGAATGGAGAATGGATGAAGTTATTCATGAAATCAAAGATAAAGAGGTGAATATTGTGTCTATCATATCTTAAAAATCTAAATTTATTTTAGTATTCTATAACAATTCTCTATTTATATTCCGGTATTCTTCAACCTACAGAAGATGTTATCATACAAATCATAGAGGTTATCATATTTATCAATTATTAGTCATAACTTTTATTTATCTCCCTTATGATAACATTATCAAATGAATAAAGTATTATCTATTCTAGTCAATAACTACTTCGTCTATTCTTCTCATATCTCGAATCAATAATGGTGAAGATGCTGATATATGGATCAATTCACTTCTTCATCTATTCTATAATTATAGCTATGCTTTAGTTGGAACAACAACTTCGGGTATTAAAACAATCAATAATTAAATCAATAGTTACCGTAATCTATAGGAATGTGTGGTAGATCACCATTATCATGTGAATACCGTATCTCTCTCACATCATTCGATCCATTCATTGATCATATCCTTCCTCCTCCTTACAATCTTGGTGAGACCCTATCATCAATGTACAGTAATCAATCAATAATTGAAGGGTCTCCAATAGAAGAAAGACATCGTTTACTTCAATTCATTTCATCTCAATTATCTATACAATGTTTAATTCATTCATCATCATTTCCTCCATTTTGTATTCATTCAATTATGGAAGATACAAGATCAATGCTTCTAACGTAATTATTTGAGATGTATTTCTTTCAATTCATTAATAATTTCAGTTACCATAATATCTCATCGTTTCTTGATCTAAGTTCTCTAAATCTTTCTCGATTACTTATAGTCTCACCATATGAGAGGTATCTACAGTATACCATCTACTGTATTCAATCCATTCCATTCAAGAGTCAATCCATCATCTTCATTACAATTAGGAGTATCTCATGATGAATCTATTATATCTTCTGATCGTCAATGGAATCTTTCATCTATCAAGAATATATTCAAACGAGGTACAGAACAGTACACTGATATTAGATCAGTTTGATCTTTGATCTTTGAAGTAATAACTCCATCTCTATTATTGATTGATTTGGATGGAATAGAATGGTCTATAATAGAAGATATTGTTGATGAAATTATTAAACGAAATATCAAACAAATCGGAATGACTGCAAGGTATCAATGAATATATTAATATATTAATTCAATCTATCTATAGATCCAAAGATGAGATTACATAATACATTTATAGACTATTCATTGAAGAGGATGAAACAATTCGTCGTTTCTATTCTAGTATACGTCGTCTATCACTTCATGGATACAGTATCCATCATTTCAATCACACTAAATCATATCTTCATCTAGTCTTTCTACAGTAATCCCCTTCCCATACGGTAGATGATCCCTTCATACGAGTATTGATTGTATTATGAACCAATGAATGCGTTGATAACAGTTTATTATCTGCCTAATAAAGAAGATAATTATATCTTCAAATGGAATAACAATGAAAATGAATGGATATTAATGAATGAATGGAAGTTCGATCCGTTTAGTGTAAAACTCACAATATGGGATTGAAGTGCTATAGGCCAAGAGGAGATGGTTATACCAGTGAATTAATTAATTCAATGAATGAATTAATCAATCAATATCAGAATATATAACAAGGGCACATATACAAATCAAATCAATTAGCACGAACAATACTTAGTTTAGAGTCAATGATGTTACATCTTAGTATTTTCTATTATTAACGATGTTATATAAAACGATATTATTACCCATACAATTTCTAATGAGGTTTGAGACAAGGAGAAGAAAGATAGTGGGTTTTCATTTCCTAGACCATATTGAGAATAAGTATATGGTATGGAAGAGATAGATAGATTAAGTACCTGCTATATTATAATAATGAGTAGAATGAAAGACTCAATAGGGAAATATAATTAATGATATACATAAATGAATAAATGAATGAATTCATGAAGTAGGAGCAAGAGGTTCTTCATTTCTAATCCTTCTTGATCTTCTGATACCTTCATCTCTTCTTATACTTCTATCATCATCTCCATCAATAGGAGGGGGAGGGACAACTCCAATTCCTCCTCCTGATACACCATTCGATGGACTCAATGTTGGACGACTACGATATCCACTATAATAGATACTATCATTACAGTATCTATGAGATATCATCAACTAACTTGATCAAAGTCTTCAATCGATCTTCTCCATATTCACAAACTATCGTACTCTTCTTACGATTGAATGCAGAGAATAGTCGAAGTGCTTGATCTCCTTTATCGATTCCTGGATATGAACAATTGTTGAGAAGAACGAGTTCAACACCGAGCATCTATAATCAATCAATATTATCATTCAATCTATCATATTCCATCAATCAATCAATAATCAAATGGATCACTCACATCAATAGCTTTCTCAATAAGAGGAACGAAATCATGAATGAAGGCAACATTGAGGAATTCAATACTCTTTAGTCTCCATGCTCGTATATGAATGATACCACGAAGAAGACGTTTGAATTCAGGATAATTAGCCTGAATCAATTATATTCATTTAATAGATCAATACAGTAGACATAGACATGATTGTCATTCATCATCAATGTTAATAGTATCATTCCCATAGTCATTACTCCCATTTATATCATCTATTTGCTTCTTCTTCAATCGTGAGAATCTTCTCTCTTATACAACACTAGACGATATAGACGATAGAGATAGAGATATACAGATAGTGAGAGAATGTACTTTCCATTCTAGACTCTCTCCCTCTCCCTCTATACAAGCCTCCCTCTCCCTCTATCCATGAATAGACACTATGCCCTAAAGGGCAAAATAAGTACAAGAGCTCAACGATGACCAGTGCAAAAGAAGAGAAGAAGAGTCCACGTGTATTCCAATACTATCTCTATCTATTCCATATGTTCATACTATTCCATTCAATTGATACAACCATCAGATGATACAAATAGATTAGAAGATGAAGAAGAAGAAGAAGAAGAGAACATAGTGGACACAAGACACAGAAGAGATAGAGGGAGAGAGATAGATAGATGGAGAGGGAGGAGAAGGAAGGAGAGTGCATTCATAGTTCATTCATACTTTCAACGACTGATTGAGTATAGTATATGACTAAAGAGCATCTAACCTATCTGCACCCAATATCACTCCATTCCATTCTATTCTATTCATTCAATTAACAAGTCTCTATCTTTACTTCTTCTCATCGTTTTCTATCGAGATAAGATGAGAGGAGGTCAATGTGTTTGGTTTTCATTCAAGACAAATGAGAGAGTATGGATAGATGAGAGATGGAAGAGAAAGAGAGAAGAAGAAGAAGAAGAAGACAGGAGGTCTCTCTCTCTCTCTCTATTGGTCACTCATATGAGAGAATAGAACAAGAACGAGATGGAACGGACGAAAGAAGAGAGGGAGAGGGAGAGAGGAGGAAGGAGAGGGAGAGGGAGAGAGGAGGACAGAGAGAGAAGGAGAGAGATAGATAGAAAGGATGAAAGTATGGAGAGAATGAGTGGTCAGCTGACAATTTCTATCCACGTCTATCTCTTCCCCCTTGAGGTGATGACATACACGATAATAATGAAGATCAATATCAAAGATCAAAGATCAACTTACAGCGAATGGTCTGACATCACATCTTGAATGGAATTGGAGTATATACTTATTGGCCTTAGTCTGCATAACAGTGATACGATCAGGAGATAGACCCGCACTGTAATCAATCTATCTATGAATGATAACAAGGACATAGAAGAGAAGAGAAGACTAGAGTCAAAGAATAGTTCAAGTACAATCAGTAGATGATAGATATAGATGTACCTGTACATGAATGCAATTCCCTTCAAGAAAGTAGGTCCACTTGTCTTCAATAACATCTTCTCTATACTCATTGCGACTAGAGACTTTACATGGGTCATTGTGAATGATTGAAGAAGGAGAAGAAGAATGAAGGAGGAGAAGGAGAAGAAGAAGAGATCCTTGTCTGAAACCATCACATAGTAAGAGATACATGTATCTAATGAACAAAATGATATGAAATATGAATGGAGAAGATGAAATATGAAAGAGATCAAGTATATTAGAATGAATGAAGAGAAAGGAAGAGGGGGAAGGAAGGGATGATATGATCTATATTGATTAGATTAGATGAGAGACTTATTTGAATGTATAAATGGAGGGAATAGGAATTGGAGGGAAGGGAATAGGGGAAGAGGGGAGTGAGTGAGTGGTAGTTTAGGAGGGAAAGTGAAAGATGGAGACTGAATAAAGGAAGGAAGACAAGAAAGGGGGAGGAGTCAAATGAATACGAACGGAACATTATATTGTAGATGAAGGAGAAGAAGAAGAGTGCAGACAGAGTTTGAAAAGTACGACCATCAGTCCTTTGCAGAGAAGGAGAGGGAGAGAAGGGTGGAGAAGAAAGTGCAATGACGGATGCAAGGAGGAACGAATGAGGGGAGAAGAAGGGCATAGTGGACAGAAGGAGAGGGAGGGACATAGACGGAGACATAGACAGAGAAGGAGAGGTAGAGGGTAGGCGAGAGGGAGAAGAAAGATCACTCGTGGTTGGTCCAGTAGTAGATGAGGATGGAAAGTACATTGATAGGTGGGAAGAAGAAGAATATATAAGATAAATGAATAGAAAGAATAAGTTCCATATCATTCTCATTCTAGAACCAGTATTGAACTACAACTACAATATGAGTGTATGTGTAGTGGTCTTATCTAATCAGAGTACTCTCTTCTCTCTCTTCATTCGGCGGAAATAAACATGAACACATAGAACTCTCATTTATATCACTATTTAAATAGAATAATAACTAGATGAATAAACGATTAAAGTACATGATACATCTGTGTCCATTGTATGATAATCATATATCGACCGAATCAAAGACTATAATGATATAAAGATCAAAGATCACTCTGTTCACTCAATCAGTGGACAAGTTCAGGATATAGAAACGACATAGAGTGAATGAACTATGATGATGATGGTCAAGTGACGTAGTCTATTCAATGAATGAATGATACGTCATATCCTGAATGGATACTATCGATATTGTTACAGTATATCTAACTACTGATAATATATATAATTGTAAATGACGAGATCTTTATTAATAGTTTATCATGGATAAAACTTTCCATACTGAACATCATCCATATTCTGAATTTGAATCACAACATAACATATAGGTTCATCGAGAGTTAAATATATATGTAGATATATTTAGAATGAGTTAGATTTAAACAGATAATATATGAAATGGGAGGGAATGAGTGAGGGAAGGGATAGGGTTTAGTCTCAACTGAATAGTATTCATAGATACAATGGGATGGAGTATATGAGTGAAGAGGAAGGATAAGTAGGAGAGGAGGAAGGAGGAGATAGATAGATAGATGGATAGAGTCAGAGTTCAATGTATAGAGAATAGATAGACGATGAGTGAATGAATAGACCCTTTAATAACATATAATATATTATAATTGTTGCGAGTAATCGTATGATATAATGAGAGATAAAGCAGTATAAGAAGGTGAGACAATTAGGGTATTCAACATGCAATACACGATATCTATCACATATATTGTACATCAAGATTAGTTTAAAACTATCAAAGATTATAATAGAGTAAGACAATGAAAATGAATATGTATACATTGATGAATGAATGAATGAATGGATAAAGTGATCATCTACAATAGTGTATTTCAAATGAAATATACAATACATATATAAATAATAAGTGAATGAATGATATGATATGATCAAGATATAATATATGAGAATATTACAATGAAAATTAATAAGAAACAAGGCAAGATAGATACAAATGAATGGATAACCATAATATAATAAACTTCTATTCTATTCAATGAATCAATATATTACTTTATAATTCTTCATCAGCATATTGAATCTCTTCCATTGGAGATCCACTCTTCTCATTTGATTCATCGATATTCTTTAACATCTACAATAATATATCATTCAGTCAGTCAGAATATAAACAAATAAATATAAATATGATATAAACTAACAGGAGTAACAGATTGAAGCAATGCATCAACATGTTCTTGTGCACTAACAACACTAGCCAATCGATCATTTCTCCATTGTTCCCTCTTTGCCATCTCTCTTTCTGTCTGTAATCAATACTAATTAGACATAAAGACATCAAAGATTTTCTATTCCTCTGCTATTCAAAACTTAAAGTCTACTTAAAATACGTCATTGACTTGAAGTTTACTTTAAGTCTACTTCAAGGGAAAGAACATTTGATGAAATGCATTACACCACTTACATCTATCTTGAAGTAGACTTACAAATCTACTTCAAGTGAAAATGATAAGTACACTTTAAGTTTTGATGTACCAGAGTACATGAGTACATCTCAACTTGATATAGTTAATCATTACTCACTCTACTTAATCCATTCGATTCATCTAATTCAATCAATCCAGCAGCAACTGCTCGATTCTCTGCCTTCTTTGTTCTGATTGATCCAGGTCCTCGAGGAAGACTACAAAGATCAAAGATCAAATAAGATAAGAAAAGACGACACATGATGAGTAGTACCTCTTTTCAATAATGGATAAGAAGTCATCATTATTTTCAGGTGAATCAATAGATGAATGAGATATCATAGATGAGACCTTCAATGCTTCTGATTCCTTTAAACTCTTGATTGCATTATCATCTAAGAGACGAATCTTATCTGAAGATATATTATTAACCTCATAATACATAAAGTATTCATACCAGGTGGATTAGGTCTTGGATTCATTCCATTTGCAGCCAATTCCATCTTCTTCTCAAAATTTTTCAATTTAGATGAGAATGCCAACATCTCTGGATTCTCTACTTCTTCAACTACAATCGTCTTATTCGGAGTCTATAATCAATTCAATCAGTTAATTCAATTCAATCAATCAATATTCTCTGACCTGACTAGGCTTGAGTGTTGTTGACTTAGGAGGAACTGGAGGAGCTGGTAGTTTAGAGACTCTCTGAAATGGAAACGATATAATCAATAGATAGATAGATAGATAGATGAAATGGAGACAGATGTGAGAGTATAGATAGAATAGAGATGGAAGATGAAGGTAGACAATCTGAATGACCACACCATCTAACCAATACAATACAATTCATGCTAAATAGATGATAGACCATCCATATCATGCTCATTCAATAGCTATAGAATGATAGAAGGAATAAACCATACTGTAGTGATAGTAGAAGGAAGAGGAGATGAAGAAGCTAATGGAGCATCTGTTGATAGTAGATCATCTACTCTAGATGATGATAGTTCGTGTGATGATAGAATAGGAGATACTGGAGGAATAGGAGATGGTACTTCATCATCTACTTCTCTAATAGATACATCTATTTTATGAGGAGATGATGGTGATGAGGATGGAACATCTTTCGATATCTGAAATATAGAACCAAAGCTTATAGATAGATATGATACATGTGCACAACTTAATATTAAATGATAATTAGTGGATTGATAGTAAGAGGAAACCAACAGCTATTCATAGATAGTAAGGGTTACTGTAGTGATAGGGAGTGATAGTGCTATGATAGTATACATGATACAAATGATACACCATACACCACGGTAGGATTACTGTAGTCGTGCAAGAAAAGCGAGTGGATTACTGTAGATAGATAGATAGAGAATGGAAATAGAATAGAATAGATATGGATGAGAAGATAATAGATAGGATAAGGTATGGTAAGCATGGATAGCATTAGAAGTGGAAAGCTGATTGAATAGCACACATATAAGTGATAGATAGATAGATAGGAATGATATGGTATGGAGAGAAAACACAATCCATCAGATACAAACCACCACTGGCACAAATATTGATTGATTAACCATTGATCAATCGATAAAATAGAATATAATAAAGAATAGAGAGATCAATGGTTAAATGCATTACAACACCAAGCATGAACAAACTAAGGAGTGAATATAAGCAACGGTAGAAGCAAAAGGAATAAAAGGAGATGAAGTAGATGGGATATACTTACAATGAATGAATGAATGAAGTTGATCCATTGAAGGGACGAATGAATGAATGAATGAATAGATAGAATAAGGGAAGGAATTGAGAGAGTATCATCTTTATCTTTTTATTCCACTACATTCACAATAATGGATCATCTTATTAAAGATGATGAATAGAAAGGACGAAGGATTGAATGGATCAATTGATTAATAAGGCACTTCCATATCATATTAGACTATAGATAAAGTAATGAATGAAAGAATAGAATGATAACAATGAGAAGATGATGAAGTTGGAAGACTTTAAATTATGACATGAAGAATGAATGAATGAATGATAACAAGGGGTATATACTGAATGGATGAATAGTGGGAGATGAGGGATAGGATAGAAGGGGGATAAGGCACATTATATAGTTGTCTGTACATTCTCCTGATTAATGAGAGAACATTATGAATAGACTATCATCTTACTATTGATAAGCAAGGATAAAAGCATATCCAATAAGAATAAAGGGAAAGAGGAGCATAAGCATGATATAGTATAGTTAATAGATGAGAAGAGGAGAAAGGAAGCGATAAAGCATTGAAGCGATAGATGGATAACTATAATGAATATGAGAAGAAGATTAATGAATGATATGATACACGTAGATTGAGAAGATTAAGATATTCAATATTATAGAGGCAGACATAATCAGAGATAGAATAGAATAGATAGAAAGAGATAAACAACAACAACCCGTATCATATCGTAATGAATATGTATCATCGATCCAATTGAATGAATGAATGGGATATAAGCTCGGTTCTATCACCGGTTATGGTCGACAATATGACCGGATTGAACTACAGTATGAATGAAAGAACGAATCAACGGATATAACAATATCAAGCAATCAATGTTTGACTACGATATTGGGATGAAGATGATGATGGAGTATTTGATACTCTCATCTGATTAGAACCAACCAATGAAGATGATGAATGATGAGATACTGTAGATGGAAGAGTAGTTGGAGAGGTTACTGTAGGTAGATGAGATGATGATGTTGATGATGAAGGAAGAGGAGGAAGACCATTTGATGTATTGTATCCATCACATACAAGAAGACGAAGTTCATGAGCTTTCTTCAATGATGATGCTGCCTGTATTGAGTCAATCATTCAATTGAAATAATTGATAAGGAGATAGAAGAGAAGAAGAGGAGAAGAAGAAGATGGACAAGAGGCAATGGGAGGATGAAGTGATTAGACCCAAGCAATATCAGTGACTAATCAAAGTGCCTCATTTACAATAATAAAAGCGAAAATTCAAAATTATACAAGCAACAAAATAAAGATAATATAAATGTGATGATACCTCTAATTGAGTGGCTCCCAATAATGATTCTCCGTTTACTTCTACAATTCTTTGTCCAGCTACTAATCCAGCTATCTCTGATATACTACCTATCTCGACCTACAATATACACCATCAATCAATCAATCAATCAATCAATGAATAGATAGATAGATAGAAATAATACCCTATCAATGAATATTCCTTCATCATTAGAATCTCTTGGATTAGCTGGATTACTCTTAACTCCACCATGAATAGATATTCCTAATGGTCCATCTCCTCTTCTTCTTACTATTACTTCTTTCATTCCAGATGGTTGAGGATCATGAGTTACAATGAGTTTCACTCGAGATCCTGATGCCTTCAATGCCTGTAATCACACGATATCAATCAATATTTATTATCACCAGTTATTCCATCACCCCGATGTTGATTTTTCCCTTCATTATTCGTGTTTTTAACTGAAGCATAAACAAATAAATCATAATTTGGGTTTGTTCAAAATGTCCAGGGGGATATGTATACTAAACATACATCAACAGCGACAGCATGTTTAGCATCCTTGACATCAACTTCATTCACTCTAAGTATTCTATCTCCAACACGAAGACGTCGACACTTATCTGCAGCTGAGTTGATTGCTATCTTAGAGATGAATACTCCTGCAATCATACTATTCATACTATCCATTGTATGATATGGTAGATGGTATGGATACCTGGATTGTGTACTCCAAATGGATGAGATACATGATCAGATCCTCCAACTACAGATAGACCAAGAGATGCTCCATCTCTAATCAATTCAACTGTTTCAGTCTTATGATCCCATGATGAATCTCCTAATGAATATACAGGAGATGAAGCAGGTGATGGAGTACGAATAG
This sequence comes from Parapristionchus giblindavisi, assembly GCA_943737045.1. Lineage (NCBI taxonomy): Eukaryota > Metazoa > Nematoda > Chromadorea > Rhabditida > Diplogasteridae > Parapristionchus > Parapristionchus giblindavisi. Next base: position 268,426 of record CALSFV010000071.1, on the reverse strand, counting down.
ATGATGTATTCAATGGAGTAGATAGAGGAATAGATGATGATGATGGAATAGTTGGAGTATTCATAAGAGGTAATGGAGATAGATGAGATGGACGTTCACGATGAACTATCAAATGAACCTACAACATATATTATCAATAAACTTTCATTCAAACTATATCATCTATCCAATCATTCTTTGATATCTCTATATTATATAATATGCGTATCATTACTACTCACTTCCTTATTAGTTCCTGTTAGTAGAGCAACAGCTTGATCATGTCTCGTATCTTTCATTGTTGTTCCATCTATTGATACAACTCGATCTCCAATCTATAATCAATCAATCCATAATGATATATAATGACCTTATAAGATATTAACAATGTACATCTGGTACACTAGATTAAGTCCGGCTGAATCTTAAATTGATATCTTTCAAATGTTCTCACTACTTCGTCTTCATGAATAATGCCGTATAGCGGTTTGGGGATACTATATGTATATGAATGATATACAAACCATGAGCTTTCCATCAGCACTTCCTCCTCTTGTGATATGAGAGATGAAGATTCCATCACGACTCACTCCTCCTACTGCACCTCCTACAATCATAATAATTGAATCAATCAGATCATTGCAACAAATTAATAGAATGAATGACAAAAAAGAGCTAACCAGCAACAGCGAATCCAGGAGATCCATTAGAGTCTCTCTTGATAGAGACTGATATGGTCTCCTTTGTTATATCACCTCCACTCTCTGATGTGAATGATACATCTGGAGTATTAATTGGAGTGGTCGTCTGAATGCAATCATATCAATTATAATTCAATTATCATAACAATATATTGATTGATAGAATAGATAGATGAATAGAATGAAGATAAATGGGTTATTGGACAGGGACACAACACAAATTGTATCATTCACATCAATCATCAATGGGATAGATAGAGGATAAATGAAGCAATTGAAGCCATTCAAGCATTGATAGTATACTCATACCTTACTAGATATCCTTTGTTCATCTCTTCTATTCTGTATTCCTTCATCAATTCGTAGAATACTCAATTCAACTTCCTCTCTACATTCTTGCATTGCTCTTACAGCAGTTTCATGAGTAACAAGTAGTACATCATAATCATTAACTCGTATCAATTTATCTCCAACTCTTAATCCAGCCTTCTCTGCTGGTCCTCCTTCTTGTACTCGTGATACAAATAATCCTTTATCATCATCTTTGAATGGAGTTGATTCTAATCCTCCAGCTATTGATAGTCCAAGATTACCCGATCCATCACGATGAATACGAATACGACGAATCTAAATATATATTAGAGATGAAGGAATGATAAAGGGAAGGAATCATAGTGTGTCAAGGCATCTATAGGAAGGGTTGAATGGATAGTTAGATAGATCATTCATTCATTATGGATAGAATAAGAGATGAAAGAATAGTTGGTTATAGTGTGATGGTAGATGATAGAAGGGATGGAAACAGAAGAGGATGAAGCAGTGCCATATCAATCAACTAAGAATTCATATCCAATATAGATCAATCATGGGATAGATAGGCATAGATACATGATAAGTAAGTGTATTAGTGGATACACTACACTAAGCATTGGAAACTCAGAGAAAGAATATGCAAATAACTAAGAAGAAATGAGAAGACGAAGCAAGTCCAGTTAGATGCTCACCACCATTGATTACAGTAACACTCCATCAGAAGGATACTATACTTCAATAAATCGATAACTCCAATGAATATCGATTGATCGGACGAGAAGCGAGGAACATGCAGGATGTAGGTAGATCACACACGAAATGAAAGAAGGAAAGGAGGGTATGAGTGTGTGAGTGAAATAGATGTATAGAATAGAATAGAAAAGGACTAAGACTACAATACTATCTTGTCTACTACAGTACCTTTGGTCCTGTAGTAGAAGATGATGAATCAGTTGTAGTACTTGATGTACATCGAATTGATTTATAATGTGGAGTATTGATTCGTTTAAGACGAGGTGGATCATCCATATCAGATGATTGAACTATATGTGATGATGATGATGTTGATGATTGATGAAGTGAAGAAGGAGAAGCAAAGAGAACCGAACGACTACCACGATTATCCTATATGATATGATGATAGAATAAGAGAATGAATGATAGATCAATGATAGACTAATAGATGGAGATGACTTCATAATCATAACAGAATCTACACATCATTAACTCTAAATCAATCAAACAAACAAATACTGTAATAAATAGAAAATAGTAACTGCAATAATACACGAATATAATTTCCCACGGGATAAGAAGCTAAAAATCGATATTGATTAATCGATCGATAAAGCAATAAAGGGGAAGAAAATTGGATGGATACGATAGGAAAGGAAATGATGAATAGAAGATGACATATAATAGATGGATAATAAATGAATATGATGACAATAATATCCATAGAGACAATGAATGATTAATGAGATGAAGAAGATTGAAACTATTTTTGTCCGTCTTGGAATGATTGATATATCTATTTGGAAAATGGACAAGTCGGCCAAATATTTTAGTTTCTATCGTATTCTATGAAGACAAATAGAAAGACATTAATAAGTACTCGTATATACCTGACTATTATTATTATCAGTAATAGGAGAAGTGACCATCCTTTGTGATGGAGATCGTTCTGGTTGAGGATATTGTCTGAAACAATCATTCATCTAGTATTATCATAATCTATTCATTAAAGGGAGTTTCTCATAAATATATTGATTAAAATGCCGAAAAAGTTCGAAAGTGAAATTTTGTCCCTCCATGAATTAACGAAATATGATACTGTATTCTAAAGAACGCGCGATTGATTTCCACGATGGATTTTCGCCCGATAATCGATCTTCGATGCTAATCGAAATTTGATTTAAATAAGGAATAACAATGCTGCCTCTTAATATAGCACAACTATGCAAATGTGTCAATAGATGGACAAATGGTGTACGGTTAATCAAAGAGATAATGAATGAATGAATGAATGAATGAATGAATGAATGAATGAATGAATGAATGAATGAATGAATGATACCTCAATGCAGATCGTGGCATAGGTGGAGGAGCATTGATAGATGGAGATGATGCATCCATAGATGGTTTCTTATTCAATGATAATGTAGATGGTTGATGATCATCTTCATGATGTATAACATGACCATCTATAGTATTCTTCTTCAATTTAGCAGAATGAGGTTTAGGATGAGGAGTATCATGTCGATGGAATTCTCCAATTGGTAGTTTACTATCATCTTCTATTGTTGTATCTTCTTGATCACCAAAATGAACCTTTGGTCCACCAAGGAATGATCGATTCACTCCACGTTCTGCTTCTAAATCAATATTATCAGAGATCAAAGATCAAAGATGAACATACCCATGATAGTAGCAGCACTCTGTTGAGGAAGTAAATAACAAGTGAGGACCTTCACACCAGTACGTGGTTCTCTATCTTCTTGTAATTTGAGTAGAGCTTGAGTCTATAATAGGAATATATTATCATATCCATATATAAGGAATTGAAGATATGAAAAGGATAACGAGTAATCGAATAGAAGAGAAAGGAAATACAAACGAGAGAATGAAATAAAAGTACTACCTGATTCTCAAATAACCATAGAGCTTGTAGTCTGAAGAGAACTTTGATTGTGAAGGGAAGATATGATAACTGAAATGAAACTAATTGGATGAGATTCAAAATATAATCAATCTCTATGAATGAATGAATGTATGGAATAATGAATATACCCTATTGGAACAGACATCAAGTACAGTCAATCCTTCACACTTTCCTATATCCATTGGTAATTCACTCAATTGATTCTCACGAAGAGAAAGAACTGATAGAGATGAACAACCACCAATCTAGAATGAGAATAATTAAAGATGAACTATCTATTCATATCATAATGAAGTTCCTTTTCATAAAGATAATATACATAATCACATGAATATGTAGATTTCAAGTGTGTATAACCATACAGACAATGAATATAAAGGAAATAGTACCGTGGTAGGAATGGAAGTCAATTGATTCTTATCAACATTCAATGTTTTCAATTGACGAAGATTACCAATAGATGATGGTAGTTCCTATATAATTAATATAATATAATAGATATACTATATAGATAGATATGATACCGTTAATAGATTCTCAGTCAAGAATAGTTCTTGTAATTGTTCACAACTTCCTATTGAGATCGTCAAATGAGTCATTACATTCTTTTCTGCTTTCAGAATCGATAACCGTTTTAATCGACCTGATAAGATATTCAATACAATAATGGAATAGAAGAGAAGATGGATATACTTACCCATAGAATTAGGTAATTGTTGTATGATATTTTGAGATACATTGAGATCAGTCAAATGAGATAGATCACCAAATTCCTCTGGTAATAACATTACTTTGTTCTCACTAACATCTAATTGTTCCAGATTACGACATTGAGTGATCTAAAGAGGAGATGGATCAATGAATGAATGAATAAGCAATGGAATACAAATAGAATCAAATGAAATGATTATTACTTGATCAGGTAGACATTCGAGATCATTTGCATCTATATACAATTCCCTCAATGATTGCATTGATCCCATATCTTGTGGCTGTAATCAATCAATAATCATTCAATCAATCAATGATCATTCAATCAATCAATAAATCAAGCAAATAAAGAATATACTCTTGACATACCAATTGATCAATATCATTCTGTCCCAAATCAAGTACTTGTAATTGTGTTAATTGACATAGAGAAAGAGGAAGAGTCCGAATGAGATTCTCACGAACCTTCAATACATATATTAGATATAGAGATATTATCATATAATTAAATAAATACAAATAATCATTTCTCGAAATCATGATAGTAATATAAAAATGTTAATGATTAGATCAAATTATAAGAATACATGGCACATGAGGGGATAGTAATAAGTATACCTCGAGTGATCGTAGATTAATAAGCGATCCAATATCAGTAGGTAATTGTGTTAGTGATACATCATTCAGACCAAGATGAGTTAATGATGATAGATGAGATACTGCTGATGGTAGTCTGAATAATAATACAATCAACCATTCCACCAAGGCGTACGGATTTTTTAAAATTTTTTTCACCCAAGCGTCATTTTTATAGGGGATATTATACCAAATTTTCGAAAAGCCCCTAAGTTTACATATGCACCTCCCCATCATCGCCCATCTATGGTCTCTTCGGTTATATAATCATTCTATTCCTTCATATTCAACTAATCCATTACATTCATATAATCAGTTTCATAATGAAATGGATGTGGTATTCAATTAAACTTTCATTGAATATCCCTTCCACATCCATCTACCGCCAAAACGAAAGAAAACGACACAAGTACGACATTGTACGAAATTGTAACAGATTTTCCATATTCTTCACTTTTAGAGCTTTCTGTGTTGATTTCCAAGATAAATGACATTTGAGTTTCACTCAGATGTGTCTCATACATTTTCAAACCCTCGCAATGCGAGGACTGACTATATAAAAATGAAGGGCGAGGGCACCGAAAATGTCTCACCAACCCAATTAAGAAAAAAAACAATTTGAAATTCATTGAAAAAGTGTTTTTTTTGTAGATTTTCCCGTCCAATTTGTGCCGTTTTCTTTCGTTTTGACAGTACTCTATCAACTTCAATAGTTCAATAACTCATTCAATCATACTACACATATCTATCTTTCCCTACTCATATCAAAGAGGATTATGCACAATTTGTGATCGAGAAATAGAAAGATAGAAAGTCAATCAATCAATAATCTGCTTAAAACAATTGAATCAATCGACGGAGAAAACACTTTCAGACAGCAAATGTACACCCCAATATTTAAAAACTGCAAACTAAGAAAGATTAAGAAGAACAATAACAATAAGAGTAATTATACTTACAAAGTGAATGGATTGGATGATAGTTCAAGTCGTGTTAATCCTTTACACAACCTAATCTCATCAGGTAGATCAGAGATATCTGCAATCGTTATCATTATCATATATCTCCTTCCATTCATTATCTCAATGTAGTCTATGAACATTCATCTATTACTAATGAGTTCATCCTTAACCATTCATCATGAGAATTAACAACATCAATTACTAATATTCCTTATCATACGTGGGCACCACTGCCGCTAGCGGCAGTACACCCCCGATTTTTGGCACCCCACCCCCCGATTTACCGAAAAAATCACTCAAAATGACGTATAAATGCTCCATTTTTTTGCTTCCGACACCCCCGATTTTCATTTCCAGTGGTAATGCCCGCCCATGTATGTTCCTTATTCATCAAATGACGATTACTTAGAAAAGATATGATACCATTTCGACTAAGATTAAGTTCTTCCAATGATCCAAGAGCTGATATATCAGATGGAACCTTATTGATATCATTATCACTCAATCCAAGGATACGTAATCGATTCAATCGGAAGAGTTCCTATAATGAGAAGATATTAGAATGAATGAATGAATGAATCTTCTTATATTATACTATAAGAGATCTATTTCTTTTCTCTTATCTCTAGTATTCTTCCATTCCATTCGAGTTAACGACAAATGTAACACGATGCCCCATCATTCAGACTCCATCCATTCCCTCTATAGAGAAGAAGTGAGATACAACAAGATATAGACTACAACCAAGACTCACCAAGAGAGATAGACATAGAGATAGAGAGTGAGAAAGACAGAGACAGAGAAGAGATGAGAGTATCTTCTTCTTCTTCTCGTCTACTACTATTCATGGATATCTAATCAGAGATAGGACAACTATCCTCTCCTTCTATTCTCTCAATCTCATACATTCTCTCATTCTCTTCTATCATCTATCCATTTATCATCTATTCAATTATCTCTCTTACAATCATTCCACATTTAAGTAAGAATAGAATAGAATATAATATAAGAGTGATGCACCTCACTCATCCCTTCCTCTCAACAATATATCTTATTCTTTTACTACTACAATGTAAGAAATGAGAATGAGAAGAGTGAAAACAAACTATACTTCTCATTGGAAATGAAGATATCATAGAGGAGATAGAGAGAGAATGGACTCAATAGAATGTAGATAATGGTGATGAATAGAAAAGAAAGGAAAGATAATAATAATAAAGACAAACTTTAGGTAATTCTTTGATATGGTTCATATCAAGTAGAAGCTCTTCTAGACTTCGAGCATATCGTGTTACTTCATGAGGAACCTATAATCAATCAATAAATCAGTCAATAAATCAATCAATAAATCAATAGATCAGTCAATTAAAAAATAAATCAATAAATCCGTCAATAAAAATCAATGAATGAATAGTTATTGTACCTGTTGTAGATTAGATTGTCTCCTATCAATAGAATCAATCTGCCTATTACAAGCAGAGAATGGCATACAAAAGAAGGAAGGCATCCTTCTATTCCCTTATTAGTATATCCTCCTTTGATTATGAAGAGACGATTGAATGATCACTATCCTAGTCCTGATTAATATATTCATTTATTATTAATGAAAGGATAACATAAGGATATTAGTATATGAGAAAAGAAGAAGAAGATAGAATGAATGAATATGTTGAGATGAATGGGATAAAGAGAAGAGAATGAAGAAGGAAGAGAAAGAGATAGAGAAGGGCTGTGTCATGACAATCAAATGGATATGGAAATGATGATGATGAAGGAACTAATGATGATGATGATGATGATAGAGGAAGAGGAAGGTAGTGATGGAGAGATATGAATGATGAAGTCCATGATAGAAAGAGGAAGGGAGGAAGGGATGGAGGGAAGAGGAATAAGGAGAGGGCAAAAAGACACAATCTACTAATGAATCGTGTGAAGATTGCAATGACTAAATGAAGAAGAAGGAGGGAGAGGAATAGTCTTTATAGAGAAGAAAGAGAATTGAGGGCATCCATGGTTGAGTGAAAAGAACGAACGAAATAGAACGAAATGAACCAAAAGAGGGAAATGGCAGAGGGAGAGGGAGGGGGGAGAGGGAGAGGGAGAGGGAGAGGGAGAGGGAGAGGGAGAGGGAGAGGGAGAGGGAGAGGGAGAGGGAGAGGGAGAGATAGGGACCGTCCATAGATGAAATAGATGGAAAAGGAGAAGATTGACTAGGATAGAATGGAAGAAAAGAAGAGAAAGAGATAGAATAGAATAGAATAGAGATAGTAGGAGTTAGAAGGGGAGAATAGAGATTACCCCCAGTCTCTTGTGTAGCAACCATTCCTCCCTTCTATCCTATCCAAGTATACTCTTATATAAGTGTTCCATCTACCTATTTGGATGGACCAAGAGATAGAGAGATAAGAAAGAATGGATAACATTTGTGAAGAATACAATTATGAAAACACCACGATAAGAAGCCATAAAGAAGAAAGAACAGAATCATAATATAAATTATGAATGGAACACATAATAATGAATGAAACAATGAAGGATAAGATAAGAAGAATATTTTGATTACGAATTCAGAGAGAAAGAGTAGATTGGAAGAGGGGAGAGGGGGAAGAAAAGGGAGTAGAAGACATGACATAATCAAGGGAGAGAAGATAATGATGAACTTAACCAGAGATGAGAATAAGAGGAGAAGGATGGATAGAAATAGAGAGATAGATCATGGAGTATGATAGATAGATAAGTGTGAGATAGATAGAATAGAAGGAAGAGAATGAAGAATGAGAAGAAGAAGAGGGAATGGAAGAGTGAAAAGATATACTGACTACTCCATTGAGTCCTACTTCCCCTCTCCCCTTCCCCCTCCTCTCTCTACTCTTCTTCCACACAAGAAATAATAAACGCGTTATACGAAGATCACTATAGAACGGTGTGAGTCTCATCGTTATCGACTACAATCAATTGGAGGAGTGGGTTCGTCCAAGTACCAATGGTCATACATAGACAGTCTTTGTCGCTGGAGATTAAAAAAACAGATGGACCAAAAAATCGGGTGGGTCGGACACAAAAATCTCATTTTGAGTGCATTTAAAAGAGAAGGAGAGAGAGAGAGAGAGAGAGAGAGAGAGAGAGCGAGAGAGAGAGAGAGCGAGAGAGAGAGAGAATGGAGAAGAAAGGAGTATGTAACGTGAAGAGAGATGGAGTGACCATCATAGTATGAGAATAGATGGAGATGGAGAGAGGGAGAGTATAGATGGTTGTGGTTGGAATAAGAGAAGGGATAGAGTAGTATGAGTAGAGTGAGAGAGTCAGAGTCTTCTGGTGACTCTTCTTCTTCTTCTATTCTCACCTTCATCCCCTTCTTCTTCTTCTTCTTCTCACCACTTCTAGGATAACAATTCACTAATGGCTCCTTCTTCTTCTACTTCTAAAGAGACAATAACTCTATATATCATGAACCATCTATATTACTATCCCATCTATAGTACAATTCATCCATCTATAATAACTGTATGAAGGAAATGAATGAATAGATATGGATAAAGGTAACTATTAAGATGGAGAAGAGTATGAAGAGAAGGAGAATGCGAGACTATCTTCCATCTACCATTCCCTCTTCCATCTCTAAGTCATGAAGAGAGAATAGATGAAGAATATGTCATTTGAAGAGATAGAGATGGAGAGATACAAGTAGACACAAGGGATAGTTATATCTATTTTCACTCTCATAACTTATGATCAATTGGTCGGAAAGAGTTATCACACAAACACAATACAAATAGATAAAACACGAATGATGAATAAGAATTACGCACTTAATCTATATATCTATTCATTTAACCACTCTTTCTCTCTCTAATCACTTATTCATTTTATCATCTATTTATATCACCCCTTACTCCCTAAAATGAATGAATGATCAAGTCAATAAAGATAAACAAAACAATAAAATGATGCTTATAAATGAATGAAAAGGTATAGATGGATGGCATGGATCAATCGGTTCATATGAAATGGAGAAGGAGAGAGAGAGAGAGAGAGAGAGAGAGAGAGAGAGAGAGAGAGAGAGAGAGAGAGAGAGAGAGAGAGAGAGAGAGAGAGAGAGAGAGAGGAGAGAGGGAGAGAGAGGGAGGAGAGAGAGAGAGAGAGAGAGAGAGAGAGAGAGAGAGAGAGAGAGAGAGAGAAGGGGAGAGGTAGAGGAAGAGAGAAGGGGAGAGGTAGAGGGAGAGAGAATCGAGAGGTAGAGGGAGAGAGAGGGAGAGTTCGGAAGTACAATGAATGGAAGATATAGATAGACTCTAATTGATTCAGTGATAACAGGTGGTAAAGAGAGAGAACGAGTAAGATATACCCCCCCCCCTCCAGTCAATTAGATCATTGAGAAGAGATGAATGATGAAGAGATGAAGAGGAAGAGGAAGAGAAGGAAGAGAGAGACGATAACACTGATATGGATTGATTGGAGGAAGAAGGAGAGGGAGAAGTAGAGAGGGAGTGGGAGGGATGATAAGTCCTTCACTATTATGGATTGACTCATCATGGTATACAAATCAATGGAAGTGCGTCAGTACAATCCTTTGATAGAAAAAGAAGAGAGGAGATAGATAATCCTACACTTGTATTTTAATAATATGATCAATATACAAAATAGGATGAAACCAACAACTTTCATAGTAGTGGTAGATAGAAGAAGTAGAATCAGAATAGGGACAATGATAATGAAAGATAAAAGGAATATGATGAAAGTTGAAGAGAAGAAGAAGGTCAACAGAGAAGAAGAAGAAGAAGAAGAATACAAGCACAGTCAATCTCTTCTCTCCCCTCCCTCTTTCTTCTTCCATCCATGTCAATTGAACTACACATAGAAGAATGAAGATGACATCGACAACTAATCGATTGACAAGTGAGAAATGGTATTTAAATAATTAATACTAACATATCTCATGTATACAAATATACATATTACTGTTCTCTCCTCTTATCCTCTCTCCCTCTCCCTCTCCCTCTCCCTCTCCATCTGAATGTGCCTGTTCCGTCTGTCAGTTCCAAAGAGGTAAACAATAACGAGTCAACGAAGCGCATATTATTATGGATGTGAATAATGAATATATTCGAGAATATAAATAGTAATAGAAAGAGGAAGAAATGGAACAAGTTGAATGATCATATACTACACTTGGATTAGATTATATGGACAAGAGGAATGAATAGATATGGAATGATATCAAGATGAGTTCAATGTTATAAGATAGAAGAGAACATCTATTAACATATGACTAATATCATTCATCCCTTTCATATACAATCAATAATCATTTCAGGTTTGTACCAAGTAGAATTAGTCATACAATTGGTACAATAACAATGGTAGAAATGAAAGAATTAGGACAAATAAGAAAAAGTATTATCGAATTAGTCATTCAGATCAAGATGAACTTCAATTGATTGATTGGGAGAAAGACAAATGAAGAGATGAAGAGGTAGTAAAGAGGAGTCTTCTATGTACACTGTATTGATCTGTATTCTCCCTCTATGATGGCTGGTCAAAGAAAGGAGAAAAGGTAGATGGAGAGAAGGAGAGGGGTAGAAGGAGAGGGAGAGAGGAAGAGACTAGCGATGGTGACCTTCGCACACCTGATGAGAGATCATAGAGAAGAAGAGATTCAGACGATGAGAAGTAGATGATAGATAATGAGAATAGAAGAGAGTTTATATGGAACTATCCATGGAGACTAATGGAATCTATTGAATACAAGGAATAGAATGGAGGAGAAATAATCATGATTGGTATTAATATATGAATACATTTCATATGAGGATTCCTCTTGAAAAGGAGATCGAATAGAAGGACATTTGACTCCTTTATCTCTCTATTCTCTTTGCCCTCTCGATCATTACGCACGATTAGGGCAATATAGTAGAGTGGGACAAGTGGAGAGGAAGAAAGAGAAGGAGATGCCAATCTTTACTCTCTCTCTCTCTCTCTCTCTTAATCTGAGTATAGCCCCCTAAGGGATCATCTCATCTATTCATAATGACACACTCTCTCATATCTACTCAAGTTATGAATAGCTAGAACAAGACCTAGCAAGCACAAAATTGAAAGCTGTAGCATGAAAGACGCAATTCATAATAGAATTTAAGATCGGATCGCCGTTAAGCAAGTTCAAGTTACAAGAACAGCAATCAACAAAATGGAGAACTGGAAAAACTTAGAAAAAAGCCAGTGAGAAGTGATCAAAAAAGGAAAATTATGTCGAGAATGAAAAATAGTACCTGCTCAGTAAATGATATAAGAAACGCCTCGGAGGCTCACACGACCCTCTCCTGGAATCGTGCAATTAATGCTCGCACACTAGCGATCAGTATGGTATCATAATTCGCTCTATACAAATAAAAACACATGTAAATTAAAACAAATTTGATTTAAACAATTTAAACATATTAAACCGCCCCGCGACCAACATCGCGTTGCGGTTGTAAGATCCGTAGAGCGCATGGTGGGGCGCACATATGCTTAGAATACAATTTATTTCTTGAAAACAAACAGTTTTGCATATTACATTTTTTCGTATATCAATAATATTACAACATTAAAAATCATAAACCCACATTTTGAGATACGATTTGAAATAATGATTTGCTTCGATCGAAATACACAATAAAATACAAAATACATAAATATCTACTGATATTATTCATCTGTACATGTGTTATCTGTGTACTGTTCAGTTTAATATGGAATATAATGATTGAGTTTGTTTGTTTTATTTATGTGTGGAGAAAATCTTCATCTAATATACCTAGCTTTTATGTGTAACATCTCAACTTTCATTAGTTTCCATCAAATATTGTATGTTCTTCTCAGCAAATACTATAAAACTCTAATCCATGCATTTATTGAATGATCATTCCAAATACAGTAAGATATTCATTCAATTATAAATAAGAATATTGCGTCATTGTATACAGTAAATACTAGCGATTAAGTCTCAACTAGAATATACTGTAGGATATCGATTGATTGAAAGAGTAGCACGACTATTCAGACTCGTTAGACATAGGCAAAGGAACAATGAATTGAATATACGGTACGATCAATGATTTGGGTATACGGTAGGTTAATAATAATCAATCAATAATTAATAGATTTGAAATAATCAGCCAATGAGCCAGTTGTAGTAGAACATTTCTCTGGTTGGACTCCTCCTTCGTATATCGAAATAATGTATGCTAAAATAAGATAATGTTTTATCAATTTATTGATTGATAGTTGTGATATATACAAATGAATCAATAATAAGGACTTACATTGAAGTGTCTTATAGACAAAGAATCCATTACTTGCCTTCTTTCCAATAATCCTATCATCATCAGCCTAATCAATAATCATCATTACAGAAAATACCATCGATGAATCACCTGGAGGACGAAATATTTTTCTCCTTCAAATCTTAATCCCGTTCCTAGAACTCCTTCTTTATTGGCAAATCCGCGAGAAATAGCAGCAACTTCTTCAGATGTAATCTAAATAAATAATCAATAATCAATCAATATTGATTAGTTAATCTACCTTGAAGTTATCACTCTTTCCCCAGATTGATCCGTCAAATCCACAAATTGCCGCCTTTGACACATTGCCAGATCCAACCAATTGGTTATTGACGAAATCAACCCAGGCCATCTGATTAAAGATCAAAGATCAAATATCAATTCCATGAGTGATACAGTATGACAAGAGGGATACGGTTGGAGGAAGAGATGGAATAGATGTCACAGTGTGAATATCAATAAAGATCTTATCGAGAGAATGAAAGAAAAGAAGATTTTCTAGTTTCTTTCCGATGGCAAACAATAGAGAAAAAGTAGAATGAATGAATAGAAGACTTCTATGATATATGATTGATTAGAAAGATCAAAGATCAAATTGAGATTAGAAGTGATCGATTGAAGTAGGTATGGAAACAATAAGTGGAATGGAGACAAGTGGAGTTGAAGAGATGGAGGGGAGAAGGGGGAGGAGAGGGAGGGAGAGGTAGAGGGAGAGGTAGATGGGGGATAGAGGAGTGTAATGGATTCAGTCTCAGAAGAGGTCAATCGATGAAGCCATAGAGAGATAGTTGAAGTAGATAAAGAGAATTAGTATTTGAAGATGAATGACTCAATGGATACACCTACACAACTTGAACTTATTATGAAAGACATCAAAACATTCTGAGATCAAAGATCAATGTTGATCAATCATCTAATTGATTACGTATATGGTAATTGAAATGATGACAGTTTATCTACAACAAATGTAACAAATAACTTAGATAAATCGGTATCTATTGAAGGGAGAACAGAAGAACGTGAAGACGATGAGAAGAAGTAGAAGGGATAAGAGAACGGGGAGAGAAGATGGGGAGGTGGATGGAGAGAGGGAGAGGGAGAGAGGGAGAGGGAGAGATGAGGGAGGTGTGTTGTGCGCGAATGCTCTTCTCATCTGTTGTAATCTCTCCCCCGCCTCTGGCACTCATTCTCTTCTTTATCTTCTTCTCTTACTCATCAAACTCAACTTAATTATATACAAAGTGAAACATTCTCTAATACTCGTAATACAAAATTATCTATTTACATAATAAATAATCATAATCTAATATGTATAATTCATATGAATTCAATACTAGGAGGTACAATAGGAATCTTTCCAATTATGAATGAATCACATTCAAAAGATATTTTATCATCTTCATTTATATCATTATGATTACTGTAGATTGTAGATAAATCTTCTTCTTCTTCTACGATTACTTTACTTTCTATTATAGGCTTACTTTCAGATCTGAATACATACAATTATTATGAATGAAATATATATTGTTGATTTATTGAGAAAAAAACATAATGAGTGAGTGAGAGATTTATAGAGACGAGAAATGAAAATTGTATGATATAAGGATGTATCTCCATTATTGATTGATTCATTTTGTAATCATCATACAAAGTGATAGTAACATACTTGGTAGGAATATTTTTCTTTTCTTCTGAACAAATTTTCCTTTCCAATCCATCTAATATATTCTCAGTCTTCTTAGGTGCCACATACTTGAATCGACTTCTGCAATTCATTCATGAATAAATAAGTCGCTTCATCATTGCATAATAAAACCTAAGAATGATTACGGTAGTCAATCAATCAATAACTCACGGATCGTAATTAGCTGACCAAGATGACTTGTATCCATATCCATTTCCATATTGTGGTTTGGGATAGTTATATTGAGGCTGAAATGAATCTACTGACAATATCAATCAATAAATCCTATGTAATCAATAACGAATAGATCAATTATATACCCTATTCACTTCTCCATCATGAGAGAATGGACAATTGTTTCCATTTCTACATGAACCAACTTCTCCTGTATAGAATCGACATACAGATGGATAGACCATACTAAAGATCAAAGATCAAACTATATCATTGACAATAAAGAATCAGATGAAAGTAATAGTTCATAGTGGAGTGTATAGAGTATTCATAGGGTCTAAGTATTGATCATACGGTAGTTGATCACACCGATTGTATTATCGATAACTGAATAATCAAAGAGATCATACTTTTATTGTCAAATTACAAGCATTTTACAAGTGGTAATTAGTGTTAAACGTGAATGATACGTATAATTCAATATGATTATGATGATGAATGGGAATAGGGAAGAATATCGATTACAATCATTGATTAAGATAACATAAATGCAATATATGGAATGATTAAAGTGAATACAACATTAGATCAATAATAAGAGGGAAGTTAAAACAAAGAGAGGTAATGTAAAAGTGAGAAGACATTGATCATTGTACATGAACAAAGCTTAGAGATCAATAAATGAATAAGGGAATCTTGAAGGAAGATTATTCTATTGATTAGTTAAGTGTAAATGTAATTCTCTTATGTCTATCAACCATAAGTACTCCAAGAGATGAATATTCAGCTACACTCTTCTCTAATTCTTCTTCTGATAATCCCTTCTTTGATATCTATAATACAGAGATTATGGTAATATGTATAACTTAAATCAATCGATATCTTACTCTTTGAAGGGCAGATTGCCAGTCAATAGTCTTAGTTCCATTCGAATTCATTTCACGAAGCACAGCGAATACTGCATCTTTAGGTGATTGCTTACTGTAATCAATACAATAATCAATATCATAAAATCAATCAATACTAATGAGTACCTTTCCTTCTCTTTAATCTCAGGTCTCAAACTATCTTTAGATGCATGCATCAATCTAATTGACTCATCAATATCACTAGCCGATACACTGTAATCAATCAATAAATGAATAGAATGAATGAATAGATAATACCGATCAGATAATCTAAGACGTGCTAATGCAGTAGCCATTCTAATAACAGATAGAAGAAGACGAGGAGAAGTGAAGGTAGAATCAGTTGATTCGCGTGATTCACGACGCATATCAACATACATATCAACCAATCTTAATTATATTATTATTTTAACTATAAAATATAATAGTATAATACTTACTTTTCTCTCAATCTTTCGTCAACTACAGGTTCTTTTCTCTTACACATTGAGATATATCTTCTGACTACAGACATTTCCAATGGTTTCATTCCAGTAATGGCTGGTTGATGTCCTTTCATATGAACATATCTATAATATAATTAATCAATATCAATCAATATTCGTTCAAACATACGTAATATGTTCAGCGAGTCTCTTATCAGCCTCTCTATCAGCCTTATCTTGTAATAACCACAGAATATCAAATCTGTATACAATAATCAAATGGTTAATTAATATAATACTAATGTTCATTACCTGGATAGAAGAGCAGCAGGTAGATCAACATTCTGTTCGATAGTCTTACGAGGATTGTATCTATAATCAATAATTATAAGATTGATCTTTGATCTTTCATCTATGATACCTTCCATAAGCTGGATTAGCAGCAGCAATAATAGATACACGAGCATTCAATGTAGTTAGAATACCAGCCTTAGCGATTGAAATCGTCTGTTGTTCCATAACCTAATACAAATCGATCAATAGATACAGTACTTATCATATCTACAGTATACCTCATGAATAGCAGTTCTATCAGCATCAGCCATCTTATCAAATTCATCAATACAACATATACCACGATCAGCTAACACCTATAATATAGTAAATATTAAAGAGTAAAGAGGAAGTATTGATACCAATGCTCCTCCTTCAAGTGTCATCTCTCCAGTGTGTGGATCCTTCATGACTGCAGCTGTTAGACCAACACCGGATGAACCTCTTCCTGTTGTATATTGTGAACGAGGAGCTAATCTATCTACATATGATAGTAACTGAGACTTGGCTACTCCTGGATCTCCCATTAGAAGAATATTCAGTGCTCCTGAAACATATCTCCATTCAATCAATCAATCAATCATATCATTAATCAACCTCTAATCTTCATTCCATTTGCATTTTTATCAACTCCTCCAACTAGAGCTAGAAGAAGTGATTTCTTCACGTCCTAAATTAATCAATATACTAACTGGTCAACATGAAGACAGTATAATTAGATTACTTACAGTATGTCCATAGATCTCGGGTGCAATAGAATAAGCAAGTAGATCATAAAAGTTTTCTTGTGAGATCATTTCAACTTCTTCATCAGTTAAATCTTGACTCTCTGCTAATGAAGCTTCATCACTTGTACTCATATTTTCGATTGTCTACAATCAATCAACATAAATGGAAAAAAATCAACATAAATTAAATTAATCTTACATGAGCCTCAAGGAATACTTCAGTAACTAATCCTCCTGCAATCTGTTTGAATCCTTGACGAAGAAGGGGAACAAGAACTCCAGTGATACGGATCTATAATACAATCAATAAATGATCATAATCAATCAATAATCAATTACAGAATCTCCAGGTGCACAAGCTCTAGTACTTTCTCCATATACATTAACAGATAGAAGACGAGGAATAGATCCAACTGGTACTTGATCACTCTGAATACAATCAATAATATATGATATCTAATAGATATATTTACATATTCTTGAATCTTAATCTCTTGATATTTGATCATTTTAGATCCTCTAATCTGCATATGAAGTCGTCCATTTGCACGTGATTCAATACAATCTTTCGATGGACATTGAATTGCTGGAGTGAATGTTGGACCATTTACCTTAATCAATCAATATATAATAATAATAAAATATAATGGATTATTACCGGTTGATATGCTTCAGCTCCACAAGTATCACATGAATATGTCATAACTGAAGCCATAGGTCTAACTTCTGATGCTCTGATAACAACTCCTCCCACAGTAACCAACTTTCCCACATAAGCAGCCTTGATGTCTCTCACTATCATTGCCTTATCTGATGAACGACTCTTGAACATCATCTCACTACAATAACAATAGATCATAATAATATATAGAAAGATTAACTGACTATCTTCTTAGAAGTTGTGGAGGATATTTCTTTCTCGGATCAACAACTTCAGCCATTGCTCCTTCAGCATTCTTGTGAGCTTTATCCATTGTAAGTCTTTGATAAATGAATGAATCAAGTGCATCAATAACAGGAGGATCTCTATCTCCAAGATGTTCCTTTATTAATTCATCCATTGCTTCACAAAATAGTTGATGGAATCGTCGGGCATTCTGTCTGATAGATTCAACCAATTCAGGATCAAAGTCATTCACATCATCCAAATCAATGAATACGGCCGTTTGTTGTCTCTCAGCCAATGCAACTATTTGCTCAGCGTATTTGAAAACCTTAATTAATTGATCTTAAACAACCAAATTAATTTACCGTTGACGACTTGAGATCAGTTAGAGAAAAAAAAAGAAAGAGACTACAATAGTATAAATTTCCTCCTTTCCATATGTTTTCCCTAAAAGAATAGACACAAAATTAAGGTTACCTTAGTGCCATCCTCTCCTTCCGAGTAAAAGTTCTTGATGAACTCACGAATCTTCTCCTTTTCCTTGTCGAAGTCGAGGGCCATCACTCGATTCTCAAAGTTTAGATAATTATTTAAAGATTAACAAATTATTGGAACATTCGAGCATTGCTCCCAAAATATCAATTGGTCTACTTAGTTTTAAAAAGAGAAAACGAATATTCAAATAAACGTTCAAAGTTCAAAGAGCGCCTGATAATCAGAGTGAGTACGAATATAGATCGGAAAGCGATATGTCAATATGATTCCAAGACATGTTGTGTTAACACATGCTGCAAAGACACTTCCAGCACACGCGAAAAATCAAAAACCAGCCTACTAGACCTCTAATGACACCACTTATTCGTTACTTCCCGCCAAAAACTGATTAATTTTCTTACAGTATGCAAAGTGCGGGAAAACACCAAATTTGACTGGTTTTGGCGCAAATTATCATTTAGTTTTAATTGTTGTAAAGTTTTATTAAGTTGGATGTGTTATTTCAATGATTTTTCGAATCAGTAGGTTGGGCAAATCTACGTTAACCGGGTTCTCGTTCATGAGAAATGGATCTGACCCGATATGGGGAGTTAGAAAAGATTGGTGAAGGAACCTATGGAGTAGTGTACAAAGGAAGTGACCGGCAAACAGGAAGGACATATGCACTCAAAAAGATTGCATTAGATAGGTATGTCGTTATATCATATCACTCATTGTATTTATTGCTTCTCTGTCCCTTGATAGTTTACTTTAAACTTCCTGTCTATGTAATTTGTTTGAGAGACAGTGAAGGCGTTCCAAGTACTTGTATTCGAGAGATTTCTCTTCTTAAGGAGCTTAATCATACGAATATAGTTCGACTGTATGATGTCCTTCATGTTGGTAAGATATCGTATAGCTATGCTAGTTCACTTGTTTATTTTAACATTGCAGATATGAGGTTGTATCTAGTTTTTGAATTCGTCGATCAAGATTTGAAGGGACTACTTGATAAAATTCCTGGTAAAGAAAAGGCCCTGCCTTGTGAGTATACCAAGGTTTGTTATGTGCACCAACTTTCTTACTCTCTCATATATTACTTATTTGGAGAGCTTCTCTTTTCAATTGTTGCAAGCTCTGGCATATTGTCACACTCATAGAGTTATCCATAGAGATCTCAAACCTCAGGTAAGAAAATTAATAATATCCATTTCATACAGTACTTCATGATAGATGAAACGATGAATATTTAGAATATTCTGGTAGATAATGCAGGAACTGTCAAATTGGCCGATTTTGGATTGGCTCGGTGTTTCTCCATGCCTAGTAGAGTATATACTCATGAAGTTGTTACTCTATGGTATAGAGCACCTGAGGTGAATACTATCTATTCTTGTCTATCATACAATACATTGAATAGGTTCTAATGAATACTCGATACTATTCAACAGCAATCGATATTTGGTCTCTCGCTTGTATTATATTTGAAATGGCCACGTGAGTATTTTTGATTTGGTTCTTTTTTCAATCAACAATAATAAATAAAAAAACACTGAAGGATTAAAGTTTCCCTTTTTATTTTGCTACTCGTAACTTCTCCATTCAAAATGAAAAAGCTGATTTAGTCAGCTATATAGAGCAAATTGAAATATTTTTTCTCTCTTACTTAGAATATTCTATACCCTAGTTTTTGTCAACATTTCCATATTTTCGTGACTGTAACAATTTTGATCATTCTTAGGCTTTAGTTAAGATGAATTGATTAATTGATTTTAATTTGAGTGGTCGAGCATTATTCGAAGGCGATTCTGAAATTGATCAACTCTTTAAGATTTTTCATATTCTTGGAACACCGAATACAAAGGTATTCTTTACTTTTTGTATCATTTTATTATTAGTTTAATGAAGAATTCAAACCCTGTTGTACGGTAGTTACCGTAATTTATGATAGTGCGTTCTATATTGGTTTGATGAGTTTGAATGCACACTTCAAATATACGAATTTATTTCCCTGTAGTATTCAATATAGTTATGATTCTACGGATAAAATATTCGTTGTAGAATTGGCCAGGAGTAGAGAAACTTCCCGATTGGAAAGCTCAGTTTCCTCAATGGAATGGAGGTATAGATAAATTATCAACTATATTAAATGAAAGAATGGACGAAGACGGATTGGACCTACTTTTTGTGAGTATTTATTCCATTTTTGTTGATATTAAATATCTTAATGTTTAAAATAAAATAATGTGATTACAGAGGATGTTATTATATGTTCCCGAATCTCGAATAACGGCAAAAAGTGCTATATCTCATCGTTTTCTACGGCAAGTACCTATGAATCTTCCTCCAGTTTCAACTCTATTCAACTCATGATTCATTTTTGTCTTAGCTATTTTATTTGTTCCGATTATCTATAGTTACACCCCTTTTCACTAACGCACGTAATACGTCCTCGTGTTCCCGCCCTCTTCAAGTTCTTTAACGGTGTTTCTACCTTTTTACTACTATTAAGATTCTCTAATTATCCCTTAAATCCATGAAATCATATTGAAAACGGTTCAATGTGTTATATATGTGTCTTTCAACCGGTTATATCGGGTTTAATTCCCCTACCTCTCAAATCAAACACGGTCAATTATATTTTCATTTACTCATTTGATATAACTATTTAGATTTAAATGACCTCTCAATATTTCATATTTATCTTTTATAATATAAAAGTAATTGTAGATCTTGTGGTACTAGATTAATTCATGTATTCCATTGATTCATTGTATCTAATCATTTTCATTCCAAAATGTATTCATCATTCTTTCATTATTCACAATTGTCCTTCTTCTTCGTTAGCTTTTACAATTGATTAGTTGTTTTCTTTCTATATATCATTGTTGTAGAATGTAATGAGATATTGAATAGTGATATTGATAATATCAATTTGATATAGAAATGAAGAGAAGATAAAGTCAGTCATAACCGATTGCTGATAACGATTTTCGTTACGGGTTCATCTTTCTCATAATATACTTTCACTTATTTGCTCATATCCTTTTTTTCTTGAAGTGGATCAATATATGATGGTATACGGTAATTGATTGATATAGATGAGTGACGTATGGGCAGATGATGATGATAACTTTACTTATGGATTAGAAGGAGATGAAAGAGATCGACCAACTATAGTTCTTATGGGACAGAAAAGGTTTTATCCCATATGAATTGAAAGTGTCATTAGATATGATTGTTTCAGAAGCGGTAAGACTTCAATCAGGAAAGTTGTCTTCAATAAGATGTCTCCAAATGAAACTCTCTTTGTTGAGAGTACCGCTAAAGTCACTAAAGACAGTCAGTTTATGCTTAATATCTTCGTTTCAACAATTTTTACTGCAGTTTTGAATGTAAACCTGCTTAGTGAACCCAATAAAAACCAGCAAAAAATTTGACCCGTGAGTGAGTCGAACACCCAACCTTTCGATCTGGAGTCGAACGCGCTACCATTGCGCCAACGAGTCAGTTGGGAGGGGGGTATGGAGATGGCTAGAAGAGTGTGTCTCTGCATCGATTCCTATATGTGCGGGGAGTATGAGTGTCTGTCTTTTTAAAGAGTGTGATATAGGCGAGAAAAGAAAAGCGATAAATATATCTAACTATATTAATTATAGGAATTGCTGCTTCATTCATTAATTTCGCCACTCAAGAATTTCCTGGACAGGTATTTTGATAATATGCATTTTTAAAATAGATATTGTTAAAATCTTGAATGAAAGACGACTTGAAACACTAAAAAATGAAAATCATATGTTATACTGTGCTAATCTGTACTAATAACTTTTGCTTAAAATGATGAATAGTTGAATATATTAAGATATTGTAGATATAATTTGTATCTTATGAACTCCTTTAAGGTATGTCCATTCGAAGATTCTCTTAATCCTCAAACTAATTTTTCTCGTTGTGGAGCTCTTCTTTATGTTATTGATGCTCAAGATGATTACAATGAGGTATAATGGATAATATACACTATAATATCATTATTTAGTTGTATTCTTTATAGATCTGTAGTGCAATTCGTAAGATGTGTGATTACTTTGTTCGAGCATACAATATCAATAATAAGATCAAGTTTGAAGTTTTCATCCATAAGGTAGTCTATTCATATATTATCGATACATTTTCATACCCTCATAATGTGAGGATTGACCCACTAGACATGGGTCATTTTCGGGTCACTTGATGCGAAACGAAGCTAAAAAAAGAGATCCTTCCCTCCCTCTCTCCGACCCCCTCGCCTCAACATTATTCACACTATTCATTTATTACTTGTTGTCACATTTATTCAATGTATGATAAATTAAATTAAATTAAAATTAAAAAAATACGATGTTTAAGCGAAAAATAACGAATTTTTAAAAACAACCCACCATATTTCGAAAATCCACCCACTAAATAAAAAAAACGACGAGGGCACCGAAAATATATGATCTTATCTATTGATAATCTATTAATTGATATAGGTAGATGGATTGACTGATGAATCTCGTGCTGAAGCTTCTCTTGAGATCTTCAATAAGGTTCATTCTTATCTCTCTCTATCTCTTATCTATTATTCTTTTGTAGGTAAAAGAAGATCTAACAGAAATGGGATATGAAGGACTTCTCCATATCAATTTCTATTGTACTTCTATCTATGATCATTCTATTTTCGAGGTTCAAACTATCATTCTTCTCAATCTTTATATCGATTATATTTGCAGGCCTTCTCAAAAGTTGTTCAGAAGTTGATTGGTCAATTGGGAACATTAGAAAAGTTATTAGATATCTTTAATCAAGGAAGTAATGTTGAGAAGAGTTTTCTATTTGATGTATCGTCTAAGGTATCATTCATTATTCATTATCTCTCATATTTATTTGTAATAGATTTATATTGCAACTGATACAACTCCAGTAGAGATGGCAACATATGAACTATGTTGTGATATGATAGATGTTACTATTGATCTATCTGCTATCTATGGGTTTGTTTATTCATTTGTATTCATTATCTTGTACTCTTATTCAGTATCAAAATGGAAGGGCATCGTGCATTTGATGATAATTCATCTGCTGTTATTCGTCTGAAGAGTGATCATGTATGTCTTATACTATCAATCCATTAATCCATCTTTATCCATTCTATTTTTATATACAATACTCATTCTACAGTATCCTTTCTTACTGTAGATTACATTGATTTATTTGATAGGTTCTATTCCTTCGTCAATTGAATCGTCATTTGGCCTTAGTATGCATTGTTCGATCAGAGAACTTTGAGAAACAAGGACTTATCGATTACAATTTCAAATGTTTCAGAGAGGTTTGTATCTTTATCTTCATATTATGAGCTATATCAATAGTATTATCTCTTCAGGGTATCGAGAAAGTTTTCCAAGTTCATAAGAAGATGCAAGATTCATAGATTATGAATAAACTGATTATGATGAATACATTCCTTATCAATCTCATCACTATTCTTATTCTATCTTATCTTTCATTCTTCTATCTATCATTATCTCAATCAATTTCCTATATCTTTCTATGAGTCATTCAATATTTATCCTTCCTCTAATACATCATTCATGTGGAGATGATGAACTATCAGTATATACTCATGACTCTACTCTAGTTTAGTTTCATATTCAAGAGCTTGTCATAGTTAATGGAACATGACATAGACTTCGATATTCTAAGATATCAATAAAAAACAGATAATGAATGACTTTGTATCTATATTGTCAAAATAAGTAATCTGAACGTATCAATGCTGTTCGTCTCTTTCATAAGTTCCATGCAATATCATATACTTCTTTATTATTGTACACCTTGCCCCCATTGATCAGACATTCAATATGATTCATTTATAGAAGAGAAGTTTAATAAAGAGTAAGTTATGGTTATTATTGTATACATATATTGATATGAATGAATCATTCGCTAATTGATTCAATATCGTCATCTCCATTTACTCCTAATAACTTATCTAATCGTTTGAAAGAATGAAGAATAGAGAATCGATCGATATTATTTAACTATAAAATCAATTCATTATGAATAATAAATTCATATCTAGTAGATTAACCTTATGAGAGGAATCGCGAGAAAATCGACCGTTTCGGAGGGTCCGCGGACATAGAAATTTCGACCCCCTGAAAAATTCAGATTAAGTACTTTGAACGATGCTCTATCGAACTGCGTTGGCCGAATTTGCATATCTGCTCTCATTTTCGAGTTACGGTAGGTCAAAGTTGGCAGGTACGGTATTTTTGGCTCGAGTGTGCGTCAGAAAAATGATCAGAACTCCGTTCAAAATAATGATAGAAACTTTTTCAAAAAAAGCATCGAAAGAGGAGATCTTGGGCAACATTTCCCAGTTGATGACGTCATTTGTCGACCATGCGCCGGTGCGGGGCGGTCGGTTTTATTAAAAAGTGACGTAACTTTCCTAATCGGAAAAAAGTGCACTTTTCTTCCATGCGCGTTTTATTGCACCCATATGTGTCTAAAAATGACCCAAGTTTCAGATGATTTGAGAAATGCAAAAAAAATGGCGTTGATTTTAGTAACGCGATCTCGGACCTGTCAAAGGAAAGAACGGCTTATTCCTTTATCAAGAAGCAACAAAGTTGTTTAAATGACTCAAAAAAATCCGAAAATACATTACGAGCTCAAAATACCCATATATGATAGTTATTTGAAACACAAAATCACCGAGTTCCGAAAAATTTGAAAAAAACCATATTTTGCTTTTCCACGTGGAAAAAACGTTTCAGTAATGTTAATTAATCTTTATAATATTTCTTATAATGTTTTTGAACATTTTTGTTTTTGGAAGTGAAGGCCTACCTGCTCTTAGAGCCGAGATATCCGCCATCGAGATCACACGCGCGCGCCCCAACTCTCCCTTTGAGAAGAGATGTGTTGCCATAAAATGAACGTTTTCCAGCTCAGAATGACTCAAAACAACTTGTTTCATCATTCTTATCACGAAAAAATACCTTGGAACACGTTTTCTGTGTCTGTAAAAATCAGCAAAAGATTTGGATCGAACCGGGGTTCGAACCCGCTCGGTGTTTTTAGAGCGGTACCTCTTTACCTCGACGCCTCGAATGATTTTGCTTATTTTATTTATTTATTTATCGTACATCGCAAGGGTGTTTCAACAAGTACAAAGTGTTCGAGTGCAAAAAAATATGTGAAAGAATAAAATTATTAAAAGAGGATGGGGATGGGGGGAAGGTGAGAGATCAATTGATTTACTAAACATAGTAATAGTAATAGTAATAGTAACATAGTAACATGATACAACCGATGTCTTTGTAATATGTTATTTCAATGTTAATTGTTTTCAATTGTGACTGATTTCTGTAATAAATGTATCTTATCTAACATTAGTTTTGACATTGTACTTCATCATTCCTTGAAGAGAGAGAGAGAGAGAGAGAGAGAGAGAGCGAGGAAGGTTTGGGGGGAGGGGGCTCACACTCGTTCTTTGTTGTTCAAATGCAACTCTGTTCGCTCAGAGTTTTCTAACATCTCCATTTTTCGTAGTTGCCAGATGTTAGTCTCCCTTCTCCTTTTTTTTCTCACCCTGTCTGTTCGCGAAAGAGCGTGTGGGAGTGAGAGAGCGGATGATGAGCAGTCGCGCGGAGTTGGGCCGCGCGTGTAATCTCGATGGCGGATATCTCGGCTCTAAGAGCAGGTAGGCCTTCACTTCCAAAAACAAAAATGTTCAAAAACATTATAAGAAATATTATAAAGATTAATTAACATAGGTATCGGATTGTGCAGTTCAGTTCTGTCTTTTCACAAAATTCAGAAAGGCGAGAGCCGTAAGCTATTTTGCGGTTTTTTCCCAAATGAGTGTTTATTTCCGATTGATATTTCCTTGAATTTTTACATTATTTTTTTTATGAGTTATACATGGCTCGCTTCACCAGATACTAGGCTTCATGTTAATACCGCGTTTCATGCTGAATTCATTGTGGAATTTGTGTAACATGCAGCGAAACATAGTCTATTCAGTTTTTTCGCCAACTTTGCTGAAGAAATATCGATATTACTTCTATTTTCGAAATGTATCAAGTACGATTCATTCATGTCTCGCTTCACCAGATACTAGGCTTCATGTTAATACCACGTTTCATGCTGAATTGATTGTGGAATTTGTGCAGCAGGCTGCGAAAGATACTGCATTTCGTTTTTTTAAAATCAAAATTGTTTTCTTTCGATCGAATTTTCAAATATTTTTAAAGAGGAATATGTACGCATTTCACATTATTCGAAGCAGCAGATACTAGTCTTCCTCCTACTACCTCGATTAATGCATTATCGGATGTGTAATTTGTGCAGCATGCTGAAAAACATAGTCAATTTCGTTTTTTTTGCTGAAATGATGTATTTGCTATTGATTTTTTTCTCAAGTTTTGAAATGTATCAATCACGAGTAATACATCATTCGACGCTCCAGACACTAGGCTTCCTCGCTATACTACGTTCAACGATGTATCTTTTGTGGGTTTTGTGCAGCATGCTGCGAAACATAGGCTATTCCGTTTCCCCGCTAACTTTGCTGATTTAATATCGATATATCGTCTATTTTCGAAATGTATCAAGTACGAATCATGCATGGTCCGATGAACCAGATACTAGGCTTCATCTTAATTCCACGCTTGATGTTGTTTCGATTGTGGAATTTGTGCAGCATGCTGCTAAAGATAGTCGATCATTACGAAGAGTTATGTGGAAATAAAGTTATCTATTTAATGTAGAAAGTGTCGTTTTGTTTTGTGATGGTCTGCACTGTATTTTTACACAATGAAAAACAATAAAATGCAAGAAATAATCAATGAATCGATTTTTGACAGAATAAATATATATCGTGACCCAGCGCATGACACAACTGCAAGGGTGGCATACTGTAGTTTTCTTAACATAAGCGAATATTAATTAAGCACCGTTTTCTATCCTTATATTTTATTTTTGTGTTTTTCTTGTTTCCCATTAGAACCGGCATCATCGATTACGTTGAAAATGATACAAATATAATTTTACTGCACTTTCGTAATGTTCACGATACGGTCCCTAAATTAACATTACTGAAACGTTTTTTCCACGTGGAAAAGCAAAATATGGTTTTTTTCAAATTTTTCGGAACTCGGTGATTTTGTGTTTCAAATAACTATCATATATGGGTATTTTGAGCTCGTAATGTATTTTCGGATTTTTTTGAGTCATTTAAACAACTTTGTTGCTTCTTGATAAAGGAATAAGCCGTTCTTTCCTTTGACAGGTCCGAGATCGCGTTACTAAAATCAACGCCATTTTTTTTGCATTTCTCAAATCATCTGAAACTTGGGTCATTTTTAGACACATATGGGTGCAATAAAACGCGCATGGAAGAAAAGTGCACTTTTTTCCGATTAGGAAAGTTACGTCACTTTTTAATAAAACCGACCGCCCCGCACCGGCGCATGGTCGACAAATGACGTCATCAACTGGGAAATGTTGCCCAAGATCTCCTCTTTCGATGCTTTTTTTGAAAAAGTTTCTATCATTATTTTGAACGAAGTTCTGATCATTTTTCTGACGCACACTCGAGCCAAAAATACCGTACCTGCCAACTTTGACCTACCGTAACTCGAAAATGAGAGCAGATATGCAAATTCGGCCAACGCAGTTCGATAGAGCATCGTTCAAAGTACTTAATCTGAATTTTTCATGTGGTCGAAATTTCTATGTCCGGGGGGTGGTCGAACCTCTGGCGATTCCTCTCTTATAATTAATTGGTCCTTTCAATATTCTTCCTAATCCGGAATCATTTATTAAAGAAACAGATACGAGAAAAGACTGAAATGAAGAGAAATGCATGAGTTAGTGTATATTATCCATCAAATACTTCAATATGATTAAATAACCTGAATGGGTAATAATAACATAGTTAGAATAACTCCAATGCATAATCCATATGAAGATGAATGGAATAATTTAGAATATAAAGATAAACATCCAGATATGGATTTTATCTTATCTATTGTTGATTCTTCGTATATGGATAGTGGTATCGATCTATCCTTATTAATCTGAATTAAGTCAAGATCAAAGCCTGAAGAGTTAAAAGTAGATATAACACATTTGCATGATTTTGTGAATATAAATAGGAAATCGAATACTTTTTCTAGAAGATTTTGTGTAGTTAAATTGTTAAGTTGTGAGTGAAGATCATAAATGGATGAATATTTACAAAATGATGGAAGATCACAAATATACTGAATATATTTAATATTATATAATGGATATTATATCTCTTATCTTATTTGTTTGTATTCTATGTATTATTGTATTCTTACATTAGATGTCGTATCATTTTGTGATTTATTGTACTCATCCGTACAAGTATTGAACCAAGAGAAATTTTGATAGAATGATATAGAAGATCCTGATATCTAAAGTATACGGTATAACCTTCAAAGAACATTCTAATTATCGATCTTACCATATTATCATAATGAAATATCTTTTCATTATACCAATCTAATGCATTATCAAATCCACAACAGTCTAACTTTTGAGAGATTGTGGTTGATGATTTAATAAGATTATCAGATGAAGTCATGTAGAAACCAATGACAAATGAAGATATTGATTCTCTACGAAATAATAGTGCTACTAAAATGTTTATATGAATAGATGTAAATATGAGAAGTTTTACTATGAAAAGATGAAAGTAGAATGATAGATATTGTCAAACATGAATCAAGTCCAAATATCCATGCGATCAATCTATAATTATCAAATAAAAATATAAACAATATTATATTTTCTGATTTTCTCAACTTCCAAATACCATCTTTCTCATTCTTTCAAATGGTTTTAAAAAGAAGATATTTTATGAAAAAAAAATACAAATTCACCTGCTTTGTTGTTTATTCATAAACTTAATGAGTAATACTTCAACAATAATTGTAGATACAAGAAAGAATATGATAAGATAATGAATATTCAATATCTAATAGATTAGATGATGGATTGAATAAATGAATGAATGAATGAATTACCATTTCATTAATGAAATTATTGCATATTAAAATGGAGGCGAATGATATTGAATGATAAGTATAAAATTGAGTTGATAGGAAGACGAGCAATCTATAATATATATTATTTATATAGACGAATTTATATACATACAGAATGTAAAGTAAATAATAATATTATTATTTTATATGTATTAAAGGATTCACTTACCCAGCTATTTTCAATAGTGATAGAGCGAATGAAATATATTTGAGATATATTAATATCATACTCCCGTTTTTGAACGGGCGATCGCCGGGAGATATACGGGCGCCCGGTGGGCGAAATATCGCCCGCGGGCGATTTGAGGGCGATGTGCGGGCGAACGCCGGGTGTTAGATCGCCCGCGGGCGATCAGCTGGTGATATTAGTGACTCCGATCGCCCGCGGGCGATCTTACTGATCGACCGCGGCACATTTTAGGGGAGGATCGCCCGCGGACGATAGTGGAAATTGCGCCGGAGAGGGAACCGGGAAATAGAAATAGCGTGTGTGTGTAAAGGATCTGAACCCGGATATTTTTTGAATTTTCGAAGTGCGGTTGAATTTTAATTTAGATTAGTCGTTTTACTTATTTTATTGCAGGATATTGAGATTGTTTAAAAGGTGAATTTGATGACCTGTGCGCGCGTCTAGAGTAAGAGTTGTTGTGGGACCATATTGTATATCTGCTGTTGTTTCATGAGTGTGTCTTGTTGTTTATGCGTATTTTCCTTATTTTTTTAACCTGCACCTGCCCGGTTTAAATATTAATAATCGTTTTTCAGTACCTGCCAAGATACAGGAGGGACGGCCGCATTCTCGCGAGCTGAGTCGTCGTAAACTGCTCCAGGTAGATATTTTCAAAATTATACTTATCCATTTTAATGTTTCATCTTTATTCATATTCTTTATTCTTTATTCTGTATCATGCTCATTTTGCTTATCAATCATACGAAATTGACTGTTATCCGTCCAAGCACTACTGTTTATTTCTTGCACTTGATTCTGTGTAGCGCTTTAGAGTTTGCATTATTCAGTTTCTTATTCTTTTATACTTCAAAATTGATTAGGAAATGAATGTTAGGGGTGAAACTTATAAATAAATATTACATATATTTTGTAATGGAGACAGACAGAATCGGGATATTAGCGAAACAACGAATGCTTTTATCATGCAGAATTATTCTAATAATCTTTCCAG
Organism: Parapristionchus giblindavisi; assembly: GCA_943737045.1. Classification (NCBI taxonomy): domain Eukaryota; kingdom Metazoa; phylum Nematoda; class Chromadorea; order Rhabditida; family Diplogasteridae; genus Parapristionchus; species Parapristionchus giblindavisi. The sequence goes on along the minus strand of CALSFV010000071.1, from coordinate 237,234 downwards.
AATTCAACTACAATTGATGGCCCGGAAGAACATAGACGATCGAAGACTCCGGAGTTGTTCACGGTATTTAATCTTATATTGCTTATTACATTATTCTTTAATCAATGATTTTTAGAATGAGATTAAAGTTAAAAATCGATTTACTGTATTGTGTTTCATTTCATTTTACTCTAGCTATTAGCAACATAATTCTTCAGTGTCTTCTCTGATCCATTTCATCTAGTTCTTTCAGGATTCCGATGATTCGACCGATGACGCTGCAAGGACAGGGAGGAGGGAGGGGACTCACACGATTGGTACGATGTTAAAATTGTTATTATTAAAATTACAATTATTTATTGTATTTTGCCTTATTTTAACCGCATTGAATGCAGACATCATTCCAACGCATGATCGATCCATCGTCATCATCATCAACTACACCAAGATGTCCTCCACCACATCGGCATACTCCGCTCACGTTTATATACCGTAATCTATCAAATTATCTACTTATTTTCCTATTATTGATCAAGCATTTTCGGTACCCTCGTACGTGTATTTATATAGTGGGTCAATTCTCGAAATAGGGTGGGTTGAGTCACAAAATTCGGTATTTTTCGCTAAAAAATTCCTTTCGCATCAAGTAGTCTAAAATGGGCCTTATATAGTGTCTCGATCATCGCATTACGAGGGTATGACAATGTATGGTTATCGATAATTATGTATTGTAACAAATATTCTTTTCTTTATTTGTTACAAAAGTGCTAAACAGTCATCTTTTGTATGGTTTACAGCATAAGCAATTCTTTCATTGTAACTAGATAACGATTTTTCGTTTCAGAAGGGCCGTCCCCCGAGATGGACTACAGGTGGGGCAGAGAAGGCGCAGCGGATACTGTAGAAGTTGCGATTGCTAGAGTACCACTTGTACAGTATGGCTAGCTCTAACAATCTCAATTTCTACAGTGAAGCAGCCTCTCCCCGAACAAGCCGGAGAATGCCCAAGGAAACGCCGAAACAGGTTAGATATATTTGATTGGGTCACAATCGTAACCAAGGATTTTTGTTTTATTTATTTATCTTACACCACAAGGGTGTTTCAACAAGTACAAAGTGTTCGAGTGCAAGAAAAAAAATGTGAAAGCTCAAAATTACAGTGGTGGTCAGAAGGATATCATATTTTGGTTTTTTGAGCATATCTTTTCTTGTAGTTAACCGATCATCTTTAAATTTTTATATAGTGAGCTCAAAGATGTTTCACAATGTATACCGAGGCATGGGGCCGGTTTTTCAATTTTAACGGCTTAAAAATCTATTCGAATTTAAATTTAAAATCTATTCGTGAAAAAAACGAGAAAAAAAAGGCAGGAATACATGTAATAACTCGATCCGATGATTTGAGAGGGACAACTAGCTCGCATGAGACACCCCCCCCCCCTCCCTTCCTGTCCCATATTCGTTCTTTTCATACTTTTAATCATTATCATTTTGTGTTGAGAGTCCTTATTATGTTATTTATTATTTTATTTTCTTAATTCGACTGTCCCGTTCATGCGAGAGCATGTGACAAATATATATATATATATATATATATATATATATATATATATATATATATATATATATATATATATTAAAAATTAGAGGATAAGCATCTTCCTCAAAATGAGCTGCCACGGTCATTTTGGGATACTGTAGCCAGGAAGCCGTTAAAATTGAAAAAAACCGGCCCCATGCCTCGGCATACATTGTGAAACATCTTTGAGCTCACTATATAAAAATTTAAAGGGGATGGGTTAACTACAAGAAAAGATATGCTCAAAAAACCAAAATATGATATCCTTCTGGACACCACTGTATTAAAAATTTTTTTAAAAATTGTTCATTGCAGCTTGGCCCCGGTTCCCCCGAGAGGGACACGCGATGGGACGGAGAGGCATCCCGGGTTACTGTAGAATCAGGGACTGAATGAGTACCGCTGGTACAGTTAGGTAAGCTCATTCGGTCGAGTATTCTACAGTAGACCGGGGAAGACGCCTCTGATATGGACCGGAGAATGGACAGGGAGAGGCCGAAACAGGTGAGAGATCATTATACGGTACTTGTCCGATACGTACGTACCGATATCTCAGTGGGTGTATGCGGCGATTATCTATATCCTTACTATTATTATATATTATGTTATATCTTTTATTATTATATATCGGTACTGGTATGATAGGTAGCAACCGAGATCAGATTGGGTGAGAACCGTAACCATAGTTCGAATAACTAGGTTATCGTTTTTCAAAATCCGCTCAGGTCTTTTGATTTTTGGCAAATTTGGCTCAAAATCCGGTCAGGCTTGATACTTTGTAACATACTTTTCGACCTATGACCGTAACCAATGATTTTTCATTGCAGAAGGGCCATTTCCCCCGTGTGGGACCCGAGATGGATCGGACTATGCCCAAAGAGAGGCCAGAAGAGGTGAGAGATAGTCATTTGGTACTTGTCTATCACTTAGCAACCGATATCAGATTGGGTTGGAAGCATAACCAATGTTTTTTTCATTGCAGATTGGCCCGGATCCCCCGAGATGGGCATTGTATGGGCTGAGAGGGAGCCCCGGTTATTGTAGAAAGAGTGACTGAATGAGTACCAATATTACAGTATGGCAAGCTCATTCAGTCTCGATTTCTGCAGTTAACCGTGGAAGCAACCTCCCCCTTGGACACGGCGGAGAAGATGCCAGGAGAGGCCGAACCAGGTGAGATATGTACATACGTTTTCATACCCTCACAGCGTGAGGATTGACCCACTATATAAGGGTAATTTTTATGTGAAACATTACGATGTAAACGAAAAATAACGATTTTATACTATATTTCGAAATTCGACCCACTATATAAAACAATCCGGTGAGGGCGCCAAAATGGGTGATATAGTAATACGGTATTGGTCTGATAGGTACGAGATCAAATTGGGTTGGAACCGTACCCAATGATTTTCCATTGCAGATGGGACCGCATCCCCCGAGAGGGACGACACGAGATGGGCAGAGAGGGATCCCCGGTTACTGTAGAAGTTGCGAATGAATGAGTACCACTAGCACAGTACGGCAAGCTCATTCACTAGCAATTTCTGCAGTTAACCGCGAAAGCAGTCCCTACCGGAGATGGATCGGACAATGCCCAAAGAGAGGCCAGAAGAGGTGAGAGATAGTCATTTGGTACTTGATCGATACTTAGCTACCCACATAAGTTCGTAAAAAAATTACGATAAACATTACGATGTAAACGAAAAATAACGATTTTCCACTATATTTCGAACTCGACCCTCTAAAACAGTCCGGTGAGGGAGCGGAAAATGTATGATATAGTAATTCGGTCTGATAGGTACCAACCGAGAACAGATTGGGTTGGAACCGTGACTAGTGATTTTTCATTTCAGATTTGCCCCGGATCCCCCGAGATGGACATTGTATGGGCGGAGAGGGAGTCCCGGTTACTGTAGATTCAGGGACTGAATGAGTACCACTGGTACAGCAAGGCAAGCTCATTCAGTCGCGTAGTCTACAGCAGACCGAGGAAGAAGCCTCTGGAGCTATGAAGATTATTATTGTGTTGTTTTCTTTGTATTTCTTTGTTTTGTTTTTCTTTCTTCTTGCAATCCGAGGTTGCTTTATAATTTGTGATTGAATGAGTACCACTGGTACAGCAAGGCAAGCTCAAACAGTCACAATTTATATAGCAAACCAAGGAGCCCCCGGCATCCAGGACCCCCTATACCATATTGCCCGCGGGTGAACGTCAGCACATCCACGGGCGATCGTCGGGCGTTAGCCGGACGATCACCGGTCGATTGGCGGGCGCCCGCCGGGCGCCCGTCCGGCGCCCGCTTATCGACCGGCGATCGCCCGGCTAACGCCCGACGATCGCCCGTTCAAAAAGGGGAGTACTTTCTTTCGGAATATTCTTTCTATACATTGAATATCCCTCATTTATCATTCGATTCATTGTACGAACATCCTTAATCAATCAATATAATCAATCCAATATCAACTGTTTTATCTACTTCTTTGTTGTGTTCATCTTCAGAAACTCTTTCAAATCTTCTACTCAAATTCAATAATCTCTTAATTTTTGGACGATCCTTATTGGATGATTTTGGGATAAGATTCTTCGTTGGTTTAATCATAAAAAAATCAAGCAAATCATTCAAAATGAAAAACTTTTTTTTCAGAGAACAAATAACTTTAATAACAATAAGCGGGTACGCAAGGAATATTCCATTTAGAAATAATGACTGATCAGTTCTCTGCAACACTTTATATCCCATATGTATAGAAGATTAAGTGCGTTTTTTTTGCGTCACGTTTTCACGAACACCGTTGAAGCTAGCGACTTGCGGTTTGCGCCATTAGATTCAGCATCGGCGAATTAAGAAAACTTTCGGACAACTTTTTGAAAAAATGCCTAAAACTCATTTAATTATCGATTGAAGTTAAAAACGTTAAACATGCTTTATTCCGAGATTATAGCTTTATGCTTGTGTTTTTCTGCGTACGTTTACCAATTAGCATGCGGGGAACACGATGCGAACAACCTCCGATCGCAATTTCATCGATTTACGCCTTAATTTTGCACTTAAACATTTTACACGCGACGCGTCGCACACGCGTCGCGTGTGCTCGCTTCATTCGAAAGAAAGCCAATTCAATCGTGGGGTTTAGTGCTAAATTCTTATTTCATTTCTTCATTCATAGTATTCATATCATCACTATGCCTTCAGGCTATCCCTGGATGGGGACCATTACTATAATATAGTATTATCCCACATGTATAGAAGTTAAATAGCGTTTTTATTCACGTCACGTTTTCAAGAACACCGTTGAAGTTAGAGCCATGCGGTTTGCGGAATTAGATTCAGCATAGGCGAATTAGGTAAACTTTCGGACAACTTTTTGAAAAAATGCCTAAAACTCATTTAAATATCGATTGAAGTGTTAAACGGTCAAATGCCCTTATTTCCGAGATTATAGCTTTATGCTTGTGTTTTTCTGCGTAGGTTTACCAAATGACATACGGAGAACACGATACGAACAACCTCCGACCTCGCTCACATCGTTAAGACGTGCAAATTAGGCACAAACGAAAGCGTGTTCATTCATTTGACCTAACGAACCACTCATGACCTAACGAACCACTCACTGCACCACGCGTTGCGTATGGGTCAGCGTCGCTTTCGAAATCTTTCACTAAACATTTCGTAGCTTTATGAATTGTGCTTTCGCGTTTCATTTAACGTTTTACGATTCATTAATTCTGATAGTTCATCTTATCTATGTATGCGTCAGCGTGCGTGACTTTCGAAATCTTAGCTTTAGTTCCAGTGATACTACTCTGATACTACTACTGATACGTGATACTACTCTGGTGTTTAAATACTTGCATGATCACGAATAGAAGTATAATCATGCATGATTCGACATTCCATGCATGATCATGCATGGAATATCCGTGGTTCGTGATCATGCATGGATCTTCCGTGTTCATGCACGAATTTTCCGTGATCATGCATGGAATGACAGAATCCATGCATGATCTCGGATAATCCATGCATGATCATGCCATTAATTGCACGAATTTTACTTGGATCATGCAAGGATTCAAACACCTGAGTATATTTATCTACTTAAAGATTCTATCAATTCAGTTACCACTCACACTTAGCAAAGTTCGTTTAGTTAAGGTAGTGTTAGCGTTAGTTCTCGTGACACTATATTGATCTACTTATACAATTCTATCGATACAGTTACTATTCATTTAGTTAAGGTATTCTTAGCATAATCTTAGCAATTTCCCATATAGATAGAAGTTCATAAGCCTTTTTTGGGGCAGCTCAGTCCTCAGCTACCGCTGAAGATAGAGCCATGCGGTTTTCGGCATTAGCTTCAGCATAGGCGAATTAGGTAAACTATCGGACAACTTTTGAAAAAATGCCTACAACTCATTTAAATATCGATTGAAGTTACATACGGTCAAAAGTCCTTTTTTCCGAGATTATAGCTTTATGTTTGTGTTTTTCTGCATAGGTTTACCAAATGGCATACGCAAAACACGATGCAAACAACCTCCGACCACGCTTATATCGTTAAGGCTTCCAAATTAGCTAAAAACGAAAGCGAGTTCATTAATTTGGCCTAACCAACCACTCACTGCACCACGCGTTGCACGTGTGCGTTGTGTATGCGTCAGCGTGTGTCACTTTCGAAATCTTTTCCTAAAAATTTCATCCAATTATGAATTGTGCTGTCGTGTTTCATTTAACGTTTTACAATTCATGATTCTGATAGTTCATCTTATCTACGTACGCGTCAGCGTGCGTGACTGTCGAAATCTTAGCGTTAGTTCTACACTCACAGAAATTTCCCTTATATTTAAGGGAATAATTCCCTGGCTAAGGTACCCCAAGAGAATTATTCCCAGTTATATAAGGGAATTATTTCCCATACCTGTAAGGGAATTATTGCCTTACATTTAAGGGATTTGAAATAGATTTAAACAATAAGAAAAATTGGCAAAGTTGATTCACACTGGGTAGGAATCGAACCTACGAGGTTCGGATCTCTACACAACAATCTTGCCACTAAGCCATGTGGACATGTTCGAACTCTCGTAAAACTTGATGATAGCTGTAGTCGGACGCGCTCATACATGCATTGGAAATCCCTTATATGTAAGGCAATTTGTTAAGGGAATAATTCCCTAGTAAAAATTGCCTTACATATAAGGGATTGCGCGTAGATAAGGGAATTATTCCCTAGGGGAATTGCAGTTCCAAAACTTCCCTTAGGGAATTTTCTGTGAGTGTACCATACGGGGTGCGTGATAATTACTTGGACTCGAACTGTTATCTGTATCTCCCCTTAGAACGCGAGTTGAGCAACCAGTTTCATACCATTATTTATTCAATTCATTAGTAACAAAAGTATGTCAATGGATTTCGATATGCCCCCTTTTCGCGTTAATACAAGCCCGTAGGAACTTCTCGAAGGCGTTTTACGGAGGTAGTTGTCGTTGAGTTTGTTCCATGCTCGGAGGGGAGCCGACTTCAGGCTTGCCAGAGTCCAGTACTTGGTAGTTGAGATCTTGCTCTCCAGAACTCCCGGCACTGAGGTTCAGGGGATTCAAGTCATCTACTTAAATATTCTATCGATACAGTTACTATTCATTTAGTTAATGCAATCTTAGCGTTTGTTCCCGTGATACTATATTGATCTACTTAAAGATTCTATCGATTCAGTTACCATTCACACGTAGCAAAGTTGATTTAGTTATGGTAGTCTTAGCGTTCACATCGCCTATCACAACACGCAGGTAGGTGGTGTCCATCTTCGACCACTCCTTCTCCAATGCTTACTTCAGCGACTCCATATTTGGGTGGGGAATAGCGCAGGACCTTCCCTCCAAGGTGCCCCAGACTGAGCAGACCAGGGTCTGAGATCGGGCTAGGAGGCAGCCACTAAGCTCCTCGAATTAAGTCGAGAAACTGCTCCTTTCACCACACCTTGACGAAATTTGCCATATAAACTGGTGCTCCATCGTGCTACGATAAGATAAGATATGATACGATACGATAAGGTCTACGATGAATTTCCTAAGTGGGAACGGCCGCAGGGGAGCTGGGCGTCCTTGACTATCTTCTCTAAGTAGCACTCGTTTTTGATCATGGCGCCCGGAGTCACAAAAACCAGGTGTGTCTTACGGAGGCGCGCATCGCTATCAAAACCATTAGTTTACAAGGTTTGGGAGGTGGCATGGGCAATCTGACCATTGCAGTTAGCTACCTTGGGGTCCGCAGTAAGCACTTGGTGACTATGGGGGTTGTCGTCGGCTTGCACGGTGAACATCTTCTCTTCGGAGAACATGTTTGCGAGGTGCGGCCAGGGGGTGCGTGCGAGTGAGGACGACGCGACACTTCTTGAGGTTCTTCCCACTGAGGATGGACGCTTTTCTCACACGTTACGGGGTCATATTCAGTTTCTCCGTCGCTTCCCCATTCCCAGTTTCCCCATGGATCCGGGGCCCATATTGAAGTCCAGAGCCAGCTTCTTTGTCGAGCGGTGCGGATTTCGTCCGATTCTGTTTTTCACAGCCACGACGACCTTTGGTGTGACCACCTTGGGTTTTATTCCTCTCCCGGGACGGTCCAGTTTCCCTGTACCTCGCCAGCGTCCGGTAGACCTGTCGTGGAATGTCAACAGCTTTCGATATGTAGGTTACGCTCATGCCGCGCCCTCGCGCGGTAACGATCCACTTTTTACTTCATATTTAAGCTCAAAATGATCCAATTGACTTGAAACTTAAATCATGAACGGAGAAACTACTAATAATGGAAATATAAACCCCTGATACTATATTGGTCTACTTACTTATTCATTCTATCGATTCAGTTACCATTCACACGTAGCAAAAGTTCCTATTTAAGGTAATCTTAGCGTTAGTTCCCGTGATACTATATTGATCTACTTATTCATTCTATCGATTGACTTATGTACCGTTACATTTGCCTTACGTACTTACGCCGTAACCCCTCTCCGCCGCGTTGGACACGCGGCGGGGGGGGGTGTTACGGCGTAGGCACGTAAAGCAGATGTAACGGTGAATTAGCGTTAGCTTCCTTGACACTATATTAATCTACATAAAGATTATATTGATTCAGTTACCATTCATACTTAGCAATGTTTCTTTAGTTAAGGTAGTCTTAGCGTTAGTTCCCGTGATACTATATTGTAGTTTATAATAATAGTAATATATTTATCGCATCTTGGAGAAGAGAGAAAAGAGAACAATCAAAATACATATTATGACAAGAAGTTGCGACGATATAGTTGAAATTACTGGATTGCAACTTTTACAGAATTACTAAATGCATGAGGAGAGGTCGATGCTACAATAGTTAGATTTATATTGATCTACTTAAATTCTATCGATTTAGTTACCATTCACACTTACATGGGAATGGTGTGAACTCACATATCCCGATTTTCACGAAAATTGCAGGGTTTACTAAATCGACTGTGCTGATTTCAAGTCTGCTTTAAAAACCTGCAAAATGTTTTTCTGGAGCGAGTTATAGTCCGACGAAAAGTGATTTTTTTAAATGTTTCAAATGATTATTCAGCTGATTTCCCTGAGCAATATAATCATAATCATCTTTTTCCACTCCAAGCTGCATCGTGGTCAAGTCTTACGATGTTTGGTTGGTATTCCGGAGGGATCTTTTGTCATTTAAAAAATTTTATCACCCATGAATCAGAAAAAGAAGTTCACTGCCGGGGAATCGAACCAGCCCCTTCCGGAATACCAGCAAAACATCATACCACCTTAAAATGCTGCAGTAGGATTTGAGCGAGAATATAAGAGAAGAGAAGAGCGATAAAATTCACATCGAGTGGAGAAAAAAGCTGAAAAATCAGCTGAAAATGGCTTGAAAAGTAAAAAAATCGCTCTTTTCCGGTCTATAACTCGCTTCAGAAAAACATTTCGCAGGTTTTTAATGCAGATTTGGAATCAGCGTATTCGAGTTAGTATTCCCTGCAACTTTCGTGAAAATAGGGAAATGTGAGTTCACACCATTCCCATGTTAGCAATGTTCCTTAAGTTAAGGAAGTCTTAGCGTTAGCTCCCGTGATACTATATTGTAGTTTATAATAATATATTTATCGCATCTTGGAGAAGAGAGAAAAGAAGTGAGAAAAGAGAACAATCAAAATACATATTATGACAAGAAGTTGCGACGATATAGTTGCAATTACTGGATTTCATCTTTTACAGAATTACTAAATACATGAGGAGAGGTCGATGCTACAATAGTTAGATCTATATTGATCTACTTAAAGATTCTATCGATTCAGTTACCATTCACACTTAGCAATGTTCCTTTAGTTACGGTAGTCTTAGCGTTAGTTCCCGTAATACTATATTGGTCTACTTAAACATCTTCCTTATGCACTGTTACATTTGCCTTACGTGTGTACGCCGTAACCCCCTCCGTCGCGTCGGACAGGCGGCGGAGGGGGTTACGGCGTAGACACGTAAGGCAAATGTAACAGTGCATTAGCGCTAAACAATTTATATATATATATTTATATATTTATATATATATATATATTTATTTATGTATTTATATATATATGGGGGGGGGGGGGTTCGGGGGGTTTCCCCCCGATAGTCGCGCCGTTAGGCGCGGCTAGTATATATATATATATATACATATGTATCCGATTTTCCTTCATTCTGTTTTATTAAATATTCCATTTCTAGGAAAAAAATGCAGGAAGGTTTTACATTTCCTAAGATTTCTATCATTCGAAATTGACAGTTGGAGTCGGACTCGAGTTCTCTTTCCGATCACTGTTCGATTGTCCGATCTATTTCCAACTAGAATACTGATTCTTACATCAAAAGAGCTACATAGAAAAACTCAGAAATGTCTAAACTTTTTATACCGATATATGGCTCCTCCCCTATGCTTTGGACCGAATTTATCATATACCGATTCGGGCTCCGCCCATTTTAATTCGCGGGCTTGGACACCGCTTCGCAATTTGTGGTAGTTATGATTTAATTCTTTTGTTTCTAAAAAAGTACATATTTTACACGAATGTAGCATATTCCACTAAATTACACTATCATAAATACTGTAACTTTATGAATAACGTATGGTTCTTGAATCGTGATTTAGGTGGATTTCATGACGTTTTTCCGTGTGAATTTTGATTTGGTGAACGGAAAGCTTTCTGACAATATCATAATATCATTGAATCGTACTTACAGTGAAATGATATACAAGGAAAATATGTGAAATTTTGTCACAACTCAAAACAAATGTTTCTTTTTTTGTTCGCTTTGATGGTACAATTAGTGTAATAATTTATTGAAACGTTTTGATATGGCAGTGAAAACAATGAAAGCAAAAAGGGGAAATTGACAATTATAAGTATTGCAATACTAACAATCAATCTATGTAAAGGAAGGCACTTATGAAGTGAAAGAATGTAACCGGGTTTAGATAAATGATAAAGACTACGGTATCTAGAGGTGTCTAAGGGGAGTACTGTAGTCTAGTACTGCATGAACCGTACTGTATATACAGAGAGAAGAGAGTGAGATCAATCGAAATAAGGAAGGAAAGCAAAGATGAAATATTGATTGAGATACATAAAGTAGATAGAACAATTAGAGTATCAAAGGAAAAATATTGATTGGAATGAATTAATCATCTAAAGCAGCAAATTGAGAATCTACAGAAAGAGTTGAATTTAAGAATGAAAGACATAGTGAAAGATCATCAGAACATTGTTGTGATTGAGATGATCTACCGAAACAAGGAGTTGATGATGATGAACACATACGACTTCTGAAGAAGAGATTAGTTATTGATTGAATGATTGATTGAGTGATTCATTGATTCATTGATTGAGTGATTCATTTTTTTGATTGAATGATTCATTGATTTATTGATTTATTGATTACCTGTATCGTCGTCCTTGACCACAATTGGAAAGACATGAAGACCATTCACTCCATTCTTCCCATTTACTCTCTTCCCATTCTGAAACATATTATAATAAAAAATAAATATTTTTTAACGATTTATTTTTCATTATAAATTTAATATTCTGAAATTGGATTCAAAATTTTAAAACATTTGGATTGTGATCATGCATCATGCAATGATAATTGCACAAAAAAGAGAGAGAAAAGGAAACGACAAACAAAGATATAAAGATAAAATAAATAAATAAGTGTATGATGCATACGTGGACAATCATTCTTATCAGGAATACAAACAGCTGTCATATGAGCTAATCCTTCACATTTTCTTCCTCGTGATTGTGGTGATGGAGATGAACATATACGAGTTCTTTCTTGTAATGAAAATGAACATGTTGAAGGACATGAAGACCATGATGACCATGATGACCATCCACCATCAACCAAGGCTACAGAGAATCATGCTTTCAATCAATAAATAAGATCAATCATGCTATATCATGCTCAAATCATGCAAAAAATGATATGATAACGTTCAAAAAAATAATAAAAAGAGATGAATTTGTTAAACTGACATTGTTTACACTTCGATAGATCAGCACATGGTTGGAGTTCAAAATCAGGACCGAAACATTGATTTCCTCCATTAGAAGGACGAGGATTAGTACAATATCTGAATGGATACGGTATGGGAGATCAGATACGGTAGGAATGAGTGAGTATAGTACCTCGTTCTACTAGAATGTCCTCCACAATTATCACTACAAGTAGACCAATCAGTCCATTCTGCCCAATTTCCATCGATTCTCTTATCACAAACAGAAGTTGATATACATGGACGTTGATCAAATGATAAACCAGTACAGAATGAACCACTATATCATAATGATTATTGATTGATTATGAATAGTAGATCATACCGATTAGATGGAATAGGTGAAGCACACATTCTATTTCTTATTTGATGTCCTGTTCCATCACAATCACGAGAACATTCACTCCATTCACCCCATTCTCCCCAATTACCATGTACTGCATTACATGATGAGGGTACACATGATCTCTGTTCTACTAATGGTCCCGCACAGAATCCTTAAGATTACAGTATCAATCAATATAAGAGGATGATATACAGTACCTTGTAGAGCTGGTGATCGTACTCTACAATATCTTCTTCGTGTTGAAGTAAGAGAGAAACAACTACAGGTTGCCCAATCTGACCATTCAGACCAAACCGGAAGCTGAATGTGAGAATATTAAATAGATTATAGAGATAATCTGGATAGAAGCAAGCATCATAGAGATCAAAGATCATAGACATCATAATATGCCATAGTAGCAGAATAGCGCAATGAGCATTTTGCAGAGATCAAAGATCAAAGATAAGATATAGCTGCTGCATTTGGCACAGAGACACACACTAATGGACATACCAATGAGATGATATCATCATCTTCATTACCAAGTGAAGACATCATAGATGACTTTAATAATAATAAGAAATAGAAGGTATATAGGATAGAATGGAATAGAATGGAATGGATTAACTTACCAGAATAGCTGATTCACTTGATATCTTCTTCTTTTGTGTACAAGATATACATATTCTCTTCTCACTTTCATCCATTGTTGGACACGCAAATGGGAATGAACACATTCTTCTTCAAATATAATATTTATTAATAGATATTAAGATAAATAGTTGTGACCTTCTGATTTCTTCATCTCCTTCTCTACAATCTTTAGAACAACCAGACCATGAACTCCATTCTAACCATCCATTCAATACTGAAATATATATCGCTTTGGAAGACAATTGAATAGATTCAATCGATACTTTTAGGACAAGGAGGTTGTTGACAAGATTCATGAATACTTGATCCTTCTGATGGACAATCTCCTTTGATACATGTACGAGATCTCAAATTTATATATTCAATGATATGAATAATCATAAATAATATGAAGAAGAATATCTTGATAAGATATATTCTTATATGATATAATGAATGAATACCTTGATCGTCTTCCTTCTTCACAAGAAACAGAACATGATCCCCATTCACTCCACGATGACCATTCATAATCAACTAATGTCACTAATCCATGAATTCTATTCTGATTTACTTCTACTGTACGTGAACTATCTGATATACATGTATCAGCACATGATTCTATCTCAGAAGATGATCCTAGGAAAGATCAAAGATCAACTTAGAAATGAATAAGCAAACTTACCTGGACATGTAGCTGTTGGAGAATTGAATAGAGGGAAGATAGCAGAACATACCCGAACACGACTCCTTAAATGGAAAGTTGATCTTTGATCTTTGACAGTGATATAAAGATGTAACCTTGTTGATAATGAAGAGCAATCATTACATGGAGTCCAAGCTCCCCATTGACCCCATTCAGGACAAGGACCAAGAACACAACGACGACGTTCCATTGATTGTTCCCATGGGGGACATTCACCTACAGTAATCGTTTCATATAACATATGAATCAGAGAGTTTGTATCGAGTAATATTTGATATACCTCTAATACATTTTCGTTCTCTTTTTCTGAATCCTTCTCCACAACTGGCTGAACATTGAGACCATTCAGACCATCCATCCCATGCAAATATGGTATCTTTCTCAGGACAAGTCTACAAAGATTACGGTATATCAGTGGATAAAGATATTATTGATTACCTGTTCATTACAAGTTCTTGCTTGTTTATTATTAGTTGGACAGAGTACACCATTACAAAGTCTCTCACGTAATTGGAATCCAATTCCACATGAGACAGAACATGGTAACCAATCTCCCCATACCTAAGAATCATTAATTATTTCATATGATATATGACTATACTACCTCAACAATGGGACAAGGTTCATCAGCACATGTTCGTGTCTCCAATGAACCTCCATCACATTTACCATCGATGCAAGTTCTTCTTCTGAATCTTGTTCCTCCTCCACAAGACACTGAACATCCTGACCATTCTGTCCATTGATTCCAACATCCACCCTAAATCGATACAATTTATTGATTATGTAATAGTATTATTGATTACTTTATTGCATGATTTCGATTCTTCTGTTATCGATGAACATTGTTGTGATCGACAAGGTCGTGTTCTCTTTTGTATTCCTTCACCACATTCAGCAGAACATTCACTCCAAGAAGTCCATTCTCCTAGAGATTCACATCCCACTTGACTGCCACAAGCACGGCGCTCCTAATAAAAATAAAAATAAATTCGAAGGCAAATAAAATGGAAAATATTTTTATATTTCTCGAATTAATCAAATTAAGTTTTATCCTATGACGATCGTGACAGAATTATATACTGTAATTTATTCTTGAAAATTGATCGATTCGGCTCTTAAAACTCAAATTTATTGAAATAATTTTCTGTCTCTTTTTGCTTGGTTTTTGCACTTTTCTTTCTTCTTTCTAATTATTAATCGAATAACTAACTCTTCTCTTTCCAGAACAGTCTTCAATCGACAAACATTCTCGTTTCCTAATTTGTTTTCCATCTCCGCAAGAAGCACTACATTCTGACCAGGGTGACCATCTCGACCACGTTCCTTTCCCATCTTTGAAGTCTTCAGACGGACAATCGGCTGTTCAAGTATCGTTTAATTTCTCATTATTCATATTCACTATAACATACCAAATTCTGATACAAGTGCATTACTGTCGCATCCTAATTGTAAGCATGTTCCTCCCACACAATATGAATTGTGTCCACAAGGGGCTCCATCAGGGAATTGACCCTTGTTGCGAATAAGTTCTGATCCTTCCAGATGACACCAAACTCGACAAGGTTGAGTTCCATCTAACATATATTGTAATTGTGTGAAGAGATATTATTTCACTCACGATTGAAACTTTTGCCGGTTAGTTGTTTATCAGGTCTAGCTGGATCATTTTGCAGTGCAGAACATACTCTATCTCCATATTCTTGCCTACTTAATCCAACACAACTCGATGTAGCTGTTCCACATAAAAGTCCTCTGAGAGCTGATCCAGTACATGTTTTACCTCCGTTGTTTGGGCTACAAACAAATTACATCCACTAATATCAACCATATGTTAAACTTACGCAGGATTGATACACTCTCTGTGTTGAGGTTTGATATGAATCGAGTTGGATACATGACACTGTCTAACAGGACATTGTGAATCTCCAGCCCATGGTGACCAATTTCCATCGATTGGTCTCGGCTGTGGTGACAATCCCTTCCAAGATGAACAACGCCCTTCGATACAAAACTTAAATAATGGATATTGAAAGTAGATTTTGAAGTTTTTTTAGTGTACCTTTTCTCCTCCACACCAACTTCCTTCTAATGCTGGATGAGCTGTTGATATAGTAGATCCACCATTTCCACACCATAGTATTCTACATATATCATCCATTTGTCTTCCATTCGGAATCTCCACAACATAATCTCGTCCCCAGAAGTAACTACATTGTTGATCAGCAGTGAATCTGAATAGATATTTTACATTTGAATAGTGATTTGTATAGTTTTACCTTTGTCCTGGTAATCTTCCATCTGCAGTATGACTACGTTCTGATACACCAATAGATGAATCACGAAGACAATTTCCTCGTCCACTTTCACTGTAAGTAATAGTTCTCATGTACTATAGCAGTGTTTATTTCTCGTTGTTCCAGTCAGAGATATCAGACCATAAACCTACTTCAGACAAAAAGGACCATATATTTTATGTCAGGTCAAAAGTTATAGTAGAGGAAGTAAAGTACATACTCGAGTTGTAGAAGGAAAGCATTGAACTCTCGTACGGAACATTCAGACCAAGTAGTCTTTCCAGCTCCATTCACAGCACTCATCAAACAACAACTACGACTGCATTGATTCTGTACTCCATCATGAACCATTCCCATACTGTAATTGTATTCATCTTGTTATACAATGGATATGGATATAGTAATGCTGGTTTTGTATTCCATCTCTATACTCATTCTCATAATGTCTCGCCAGCTGAGAAGTGTTCATCTTGCATAGTGAATTCAAGTAGTCACCGGTTCCCTACATCTACCTCACTCTCGCCCTATTATAACTACCTTCTCTCTCTTAGTTGGCTGCCGAAATGGATTTACTATGAATAGATTGATTATAATAGAATGGTCTACTCATATCTAAGTGTTGATAGTGTGAGTGAGTGCTTACTTGTGTCCCATTTCATGAGCAAGAACAAATGATCTTCCAAGATGCATTCCTTCAACAAGAGAACATGCAAAGAGTGGATCACACATTCGTGCAACTGGAGCTACTCCTGCTACTGAAGCTGTTGTATGATAGATATCATATCTGAAATGAACATCATATCTATTTGTCTATCATTTATCCTTTGATCTTACAGCATATGACTAGAACAAGTAGTTGTCCTTTCACTACAAGGGTCACTCTTACTTTCAATGCCACTTTCTCCTTTCCTTCTCCTTACTTATCCATGTTCTTAGTTATTCACTCTCTATGATCTCATCCCTCTCCATTACTATCTATATCTCTCTCATTCAATCCAGTTTATCCCTTTCTCACTCTCTCACTCCCTCTATGTCCTCTTCTACCGTTACTCTGCCAATCCTGCATACTCTCAATACCTATACAAGGGAGAAGTGAACCGGACAAGTAGAAGAGTGAGAGATAGACAGACATAGACTATTTCAATCCTCTTTGTATATAATGTACTTGTGCCATGTCATCCATTCTACTCTATCTCATCGTAGTACCACTTACCCAGTCAGTAGAACACCATGATCCCAATGTTCAGGATGAGTAAGATCAGTTCCTGGATTTATCCTTGATTGATGTCTACAAAATCCATCAAGTAAACTCTGTGCCTGTCCATTCTTATGAATTGATGTCTCGAGTCCTGACTGAAAGAAGATGAACATGATGATAATGATAGAGATAGAGATTTTGTAACAGAGATCTATTGTCGGTTGTGTGGATTAAGTGAGCATATCTGTTCTTATCATGTGTGATAGTGAATGTACACTGCCAAGTGATAGGATGGATATATCACTCACTATTATCCCATATCCCCCCTTCTCTCCATGTCAGATGATATGATGTGACTGATACAATTAAAAAGGACTTGGAACTGTTCACTGATGTCTTGTCTATTCAACAGTATAATAGCTCATTCTATTTCTGTTGAAGCTATTCTGCCAGTTTGCTTCCTTTTATAAAAGAGAAGAAGGTGGTGTGGAGGGATTAGGTAGCTCAATCTATTCACTTGTCTCACTTATCCAACCATCCATCTCCACTATGACTATACTCTTTTATCTCTTACTTGGTCCCCTTTGTAGAGTGAAAGAAAGATTTGAGTTGTGAATAAAAAGAGAATGAAAGATGGTGGCATGAGTTGAATGAAGAGAATAAATTAGATAGATTGATAGGTATATAGCAAATGGTTAAGTGACGACGTTAAAAGTTTCTCGCATAATGGGTAATTAGTGAAGCAAAGAAATGTAATAAAGAGACACGTGAGAACAAATTTACGATTATCAATTATGATAGAATGATGAAGAGAATATAGAAGACGTGAATGAATGAACTTACTGGTTGAGTCTTCCACAATTCAAATCGAACAATCACTATATCTAGATTTGGATTAAGTGTTGGTTGTTGATACAGCACATGCACATTATTAATTAATGCTAACGAGAATTCGATAAGATGTTGTTCTGCATCTCTGAATCGACATCTGATGTTGTAGGAGACATGAATGTATGATTGAGCATACCTGCTGAATTCACGTTGAAAGTGTTCATATAATTTGGAATCGAGGAATAATCCAATTTCTAACGTAATTGGATCCATTTGAGGAAAGATGAACGAAGATTCAAGTGTGCCAATAGCGGGTACAGAATAGTTTAGTGAGAAGAGATCGGCTAGAAATAAGCATGATCTTTGATCTATCATTAAGTTATGAATGCATGTATACCAGTGAATGGAGAATCAAGTGATGCACTTGAATCACAAAATCCAGCACTATCAATAGCATTTAATCTAACTAATTCTTCTTCTAATCCATCTTCAAGATCAGCTAATAGTCCGGATGATCGTTTGTATATGATATGTTTCTCTTCCTGGAATGGTCCTTCATTTCACCGACTTGATTAACATAATTGAATAAGTATGTGTGACTAATGACATAATCTAGTGGTAAAGTTCACTTTTACTTTTTTGGTCATTGAGTTAAGAAGTGTTCTCAATGAACCTTCTCTGACATGCTTCACCTTTCATTGTATCAATTTGTGATACTGATATGTGTTAAGTATTGAATTCTTCTCTCACATATGTGATAGACTCAATAGACTATATCATATACTATACCTGCCATTGATGAGTTCTTGAAGGAAGAGGATGAAGTACAAGGAAATGATCATTCATATCGAGTGTACCCATTGTAGAACGACAATCAGAGAATGATACCTTTAATCAGACAATGTGAACATTATGTCTTTCAGTTATTTCAATCTTATCTACTATGATCATAGTAGTAGATAGACATCACGATCGAATTAGTCTAATAGATAGTTGTCTCATCTTATAGATGGATTGGTAATGGTTGTAGAACTATTTAGCCTACTAGTTACTACTCGATTAAATAGATGAGTGGGAGATGATAAGGAGGAAGAAGAATAAACTATGTAAACCTTTCGTTTGGAATGTGACAACAATTGTCCATAATAATGACAATCATTAATGATATCTCGTCTTTCTTCTGTTTCATTTCCATTACGAATCATCATCACGGCATGTTTACTCACCTTAATTAATTCAATTATCTCGACTATCATATTGATTGCGATCGCTATTGTGATATGATTGTGTATTGAGTGTATATTGGTTCGATGGAATTGTCAAGGATGTAATGAGTATAATCGATTGTATTAGTAGTAAGAGTGAATCACATATGAGGTGTAACATATGACTGTCTCATTGATCTATAGTGCTCGATCAACTTCTTTCAAGAGGCAAAATAGTGCATATTATGGAATGGTCTCCCTTTTATACTCTCCCTTTTTCTCCATCCCTTCCCCTCTCTATATCTCTATGCTTACTCCTTTCTCCTACATTCTCTTCATAATGGCCCCGTACGTAATCTGGGCATGACTAAACCGGTGGATGGATGGCTATACTTGTGAATGAAATACACTGAGGAAGAAGAAGAGATGGAAATATATTGAATACTTATCAAGCGCAACTTTTGGAATGAATCGATGAACAATATCAACTCTTCTTTTGTTGCTAATGCTCAAGGGTTCTTATGTTGTTGTTACTTATTGGAAGAAAGAGAAGGTGAAAAGTAGTGGGAATGATATGATATGATAGTAGAATTGATGAATGAGAAGGCGATGGTGATAAGGAAGAAGATACAGGATATATTGTATGAGAATAGACGAGACATGTACATACAATCTCTTTCTCTCCTTCGAAGGAGATAGAAGAGGTTCCAGATGAAAGAAGAAAGAGAAGGAGAAGATGAGCATAGATGGAAGAGCGCTGTGAGTATCGCAAACAATATCTACTTGACATATTCACAATGTGAGAAATATAACAAAGGATATGGAAAGACATAGATAGATACTGTATACACATGGACAATGGCATCAACTGATAGATAGATTGATTGATTGAATGATGGACTTACGAGTTTTCGATTAGGAGTCAATCGCATGGAATATGTTTGATTGAATGCATGTAGATTCACTTGAATCTGTCCTGTTCGTATTCCATCTAATGGTATCTTTTCTATACGAACTAGAGAATACTCTGGTACAGCATCTATATTCTCTACTCCAAATGTTGTATGAAGTTCTCTCTTTGAGAGACGTCGATGAATTGCCTTTAATGAATAAGTGTTCAATCATGTTTACTCTTATCTGTCTATCTATCTATCCTACATGTATGGTTAATGAACATAGATTGCTGGGTAATTAACGGGAGATATGGAAGGTATTGTTAATGTTATCAAGGTGTGACTAAGCTGCTACAACACAATTGACTGTTACATAAGGGGAACAGGATCAGTTAAAGAGGAAAGGATGAATAAGATGGAAGAAGGTAGATAAGATTGAATGGAATAAACCATACCTGTACTGTAGTAGTGTTCAATAGAATGAACACTACTAGTAGAAGTCTCTTCATTCAATCAAATGATATAACAGATAGAGCATCAATGGATGAATAGATACACAATAGGGTTAATCTGCAACAAATGAAATAAGATAAAACATAATGAACTACCTTCACTTTCTATCTCTAATCTATGGATAGATGAGATAGAAGAGATAAAATGTTCTTTCTACAAGGAGGGGGGATTACAAGGTGAAGCATCGAGGTGTGATAATAAGGAAGAAGAATGAATGAGTAGTGATTGTCTCAAGGAAAAGATGAAGGACATGATGACCTCTGATGAATCAAATGAATGAATGAAGAGTAAATGATACAAAAGACTGATGGAAATGGTGAGAACTGGATTATTAAATGAATGAAGATTAACAAGCGAGAAGTTATGAGAGAACATATTAATAGTGCCTAGTTGTCAAAAAAGTACGATGAGATGAGGAATATGAAGAGATTGAGGTCATAGAGGAAGCTACTATCTGGTATGAGTGAGAAGACTAGTCTATAGATGATTATGAGGGAATGAAGAGTACTGGCTACTCTATCTATCTCTCACACTTTGATAGATAGAATTGAACAAGTGAAATAGTTATAGAGAAAAGAGAAGGAGGGAGTGTTGCTGTAGTTGAGAAGTGAGGGGAGGGAGGAGAGGGTAGAGGGAGAGCCATTGCATCTCCATTCCCTCCCTCTCAATCGGACCTCTCACTCTCATCCTTTGGAGTCAAGCTTGAATAGAAAGAATAGCCCTGAGGTATAAGAAGGAAGGAAGGAATTGAATGGAGGGCGGAGACTTATCTACTCTTCTATACTCATCCTTCCTTTTACAATGTTTCATGCCTACTATATATGGATAGAGATGAAGTACAATGCACTTATTAATACTATTTCATTCTATGTACTATCACTCAAATGTCAAGTAATATAGTTGCAATGCAAATGTTCTAAGTAGTAGACCATTTTGATATTGGGTATACGGTATCAGAGAGATGGAGGAAGGGGATGGGATAAATATTCGAGTACGAGAATGACACGAGAGATATTGACATGTGCTGGTTAGCAGCGCGCTTCTTAAAATCGTTAGTGAAAGTACTGTTTAGAGAGTTTATGTTGAAATAGTGACGAATTTAGCGAGTTCAAATTTGTATTTATAGTTTTTAAATGGAGAATATAGTGGAAGGAGGATTACCTTCATCATTGAGGAGGCATACTGATGGAGAAGAGGTATTATATACATATGTCGAAAAGTGTGTTACAAAGTACCAAGCCTGACCGCATTTTGAGCCAAAATTTACCGAAAATCGTAAAACCTGACCGCATTTTGTGCCAAAATTTGGCTAAAATCGAAAAACCTGACCGCATTTGAGCCAAGATTTGGCTAAAATCGAAAAACCTGACCGCATTCTCAGAACAGGTAACCTAGCTATTCGACCTATGATTATATATAAGAACTTTAATTAATCTTATGTTTTATATTCATATTTGAATGTATTTGATTTGATTGTATTGTGAATTGTTCCAGAATACTGAACGGAGAGGGCGAACAACACATAGAAATGATGTAGAAGATGAATTAGAATTGAAATATGGAGCTGAACATGTTATTCGGTTTGTTAATCTAACACATTAAAAAATTCATTTGTTCTTCTATTATCATATTCTGAAGTTGATCAATTTAAATTTAGTATAATAATAACTGTTTATTCTTTTCAATGAAATGAAATGATATAAAGAAAGTGATAGATATATGTATAGTAGATATGAACTATTCTCTCATGATTCCAAATGATGAATATTAATATAAAGTATTAGATATAATTGTTCTTCGTAATATATATTGGTTATTTCAGTCTTTTCGTTCCTGTATCTATATGTATGGCACTAGTGATATTCACAATGAATACTATCAATTACTACTCGGAATTCGAACCAACTACAACATTGTATCTTTAATCTTTGATCTTTGATCTTTCATTCTCAATCTCTTTATACATTCTATTCCTGATCTTTTTAATCTTTCATCTTCTTTCAGAATATACACTCCATTTCAAACTGGATCACAAGATGCTACATCCACAAGAGTTAGTTTCTTAGACATAGTTGATCTTTGATCTTTGATGTCTACACGATATGATCTTTGATCTTTTATCAGATTTTATCATCACTTGGTAATGCATTGATGATGATTGTATGCATTGTCGTTATGACTGTTGTACTAATTCTACTCTATAAATATCGATGTTACAAGGTTCCATTGGATTTTATACTTTTCTCCATTTAATCTAAAAAGCGGTAGTTTATTCCACTGTACTTGATGAATAATTCTCATCAAGCTATTTTAATATACTGAATAATACATGAATGAATATTAGTAATTTCATTTGATATGATGGTATACATTAAGATAATCCATGGATGGTTGGTTGTTAGTAGTCTGATGCTTCTTACTATATTCACTTCTATATATGTCATGTATGTATTCTATTCCCTCTATATATTATTCATTCATTCTATCAATCATTGAATGAATGAATCAATTTGAGTGAAGTCTTCAAGACATACAATTGGTGTCTGTCATCACCTACCGTATACTTATGTCTATTCAACTTTGCTGTACTTGGAATGCTTTGTATTCATTGGAAGGGACCATTGATACTACAACAAGTAACTACATTCTTTTCTTCAATAAATGGATGATGAAGTAGTATTTCCTTTATGTATCCATTTGTTCATTCAATATATCAATATTATCAATAATACATCATATACCGTCAAAACAAAAAAAAGTGAAACATTTGTGACAAATTGTCACAAAAGTTCACAAAGCGCCTATTTTTATTGTTTTTCACGCACTTGAAGATGTAACTTTTCAGGTATTTTAGTGTGGATGTGTTTGCCAAATGCAGTAATGTATGACAAAAGTAAAATAATTAATCGGGAGCGCCGCGGTGAAAAATTGGCATACTGTTGGATACTGTAGAATCTTACTGTAAAACTACTACCATCGCGCTCTCTTCGTCTAATCATGAATGTACCCTTCATTACATGACCTCATATAGCGAATTTGCACTCTTTGGATCTTGGCAAATATCAGGCTGCAAAAGTGGTAAACTGTAGAAAATCCTACCGTATACCAGTTTCACCAAACAGCATTCACAGTGAATTATTTTAATCGCTTTCTTCACATGTCAATTAGGCAAGCCCAGTGATGCTCAAATACCCTATTATCTAATAAAAAACTCGCAACCGCGTTTTGATATCATGAAACAAAATTTTCAAAATCTTGTGAACTTTTGTGACAATTTGTCACAAATTGTCGCAAATGTTTAACTTTTTTTCGTTTTGACGGTATTAATTGAATGATTATAATTAAGGCATATCTGATAATGGTCTCTGCGTTAATGGCTCTTACATTCATTAAACTTCTTCCTGATTGGACAGCATGGTCTGTTCTTGGATTAGTATCTATATGGGATCTCATTGCTGTATTATGTCCTAAGGTAAGTCCTACTATATAGAATCCATCAATTAATCAATACGTCATTCATAGGGTCCTCTTAATGTTCTTGTTAAATTAGCTCAAGAAAGAAATGAACCCATATTCCCTGCACTAATCTATTCATGTGAGTTGATATATCTATTGAATGATAGATGTCATGATATGATATTCAGCTGGAGTACTATACATGTATACAATACTTATGACTCTTCCTAATATGGTAGTTAAAGAAGGAGATGAAATAACTGTAGAAGAAGAAGAAGAGAAGAATGAAGATAATATTGAGAGTGTCCACCCTAATCAACCTTCAACATCTACTAGTCAGTTTTTCATCATAAAATATGGTAAATGATGATATATTGTAGATGTACCAAGTGGTCCTTCATCTACATCTATATTGATATCATCAAATGATTCTAAGAATAAACGTCCTCAAGTAAGAAGAGTTCCTCCTCCACCTAGAGATAATCATGGTGATATTCCATCTTCATCGAGGTATACTGTAATCTTCTCTTATTCGATTGATCTTTGATCTTTTGTAGATTAGCTGAACCTGATGCTCGTGTATCTTATATAAGAACTGAAGAGGTTGAAGAAAGAGGAATCAAATTGGGATTAGGAGATTTTATCTTCTATTCAGTATTAGTTGGAAAAGCAAGTGAAAGCTATGATTGGAATACTATTGTATGTTTATCTTTACTCCAACCATTATCATTATTAATTATATTTATTTGTAGGTTGCTTGTTATGTAGCTATTCTAGTTGGTTTATGTCTTACACTTCTTCTTCTAGCTGTATTCAAGAAAGTGAGTCTTTCCATTTGATGTAACCCCCCAATACCGTAATCCATCTACGGTATCTCTTCTAATACCGTGATCCATCTATGGTATCTCTTCTAATACCGTAATCCATCTACAGTATCCCCTCTAATAGCGTAACCCTCTTCAGGCTCTTCCTGCTCTTCCAATCTCAATCTTTGCTGGATTAACATTCTATTTTTGTACAACATTCTTAATAACTCCATTTACATCTCAAGTCATATCTCATCAATTAACATATTGATTGTATCCCAAATTAGAAGTATATCTTCTTTGTCAAATATATCTATACATTTCATTAGATGATCTATCTATCAAATGCTTTATCACATTGTCGACCACCCATTCATTCCATTTCTCATCTTTCCATTCATTTCATAATCTACACGTGTCTCTTAGAGATATCTTGACGAATCTCATGCATTCTAGTTTTGTTACTATGCTGTAGTTATTTATTTATTTATTTTTCATGATTGCCATATTTATTTGATATAGAAGATTTTAGGAAATAGAATTTGTGCTATTTATACCGTCAAAACAAAAAAAAATAAACATTTGTGACAAAACTTTCGAATTTACAATTTGAACCATGCAATTAATCCAGACTGCAAAACGAGTAAACCGTACAAAATAATACCATATACCACTTTTACAAAACAGCGCTCAAAGCGAATTATTGTTTCTCTTCACAGGCCAATTGCACATACACGAAGATGATCGAATACCCCCAAAATTTTGTGACAAAAGTTCAACTTTTTTTCGTTTTGATGGTATATTGTTCGCTGAAGCATAATCATTACGTGTTTGAAGAGAAGATGATAAACGTAAATGTTTTCAAGTCAAAGACTATAATCTATACATATGAATATGGACACTGTAGATAGAAGTACAAAGATGAATCTATTGAATGATGTATCATATTGATCATACTTATCAATTATTTCCTTTGATATAAATATGATAGATATTCGAAATATTGTAGTTGATAGAGATAAACAAAGTCTACCCATTAAGAATACAGCTGAATAGAGAAGAAGTAGATAGAATGAATCGATAATGATCTTACCGAAATATGGAACTTTATCGAATAGAATAGAAGTGAAATATTGACATTGACAAATGAGTAGAAGTGATGTTAATATAGAATATATTGGAGAAAAATCTATAATGTAATTATATAATTAATTGATTACATTTTTTTGACTTACTTGTTATGAATAAATAAATATCAAGAAAGATTATACATAAAGTTGGAATAATATTAATGAAGATAGATCTTTTTTGCCTTCTTTTAATTGTTAAAGATATTGATTCATAATGGGGTTGGAAGCTATAATTTATTGTATATGAATGAATAGATTAATATATGAATTGATGCCTTCTTTGTATTGAATAATTGGATATTTCATGATCATATGATGGTTTTGTCTTTGAAACTTTGAATATTGGTTCATCTGAACAATCAAATATTATTGATATTCTATCCTGTTTCTTTATTACCCTTTACAACTTTAATAAGAGTATTTGTATCTTTAACTACTTCATCTAAATTCATCTCACAATTCCATTCATCAAATGGGTACCAATATGATCTTTGAGTACATCCAATCTATAATACAATCAATATTATCTTTTTATCATTATTGATTGTTAAACCATAGTCAGCCAATATAATACAAGTGAGATTTCTCCATTTTTGGCCAATTTCATTTCTTGGAAAACAACAGTCGCTATCCTGTTATTAACTAGATTTTACATAAATATAAATAAAAAGAATAACTTGAATGAATCATAATATAAAGCACTAATGAGTGGAGGCATCCATGAATTGCGGAAATATCTATATTTTAATTCAAATGGTATTTCAGTTCCTATCCAATGTGTAATAGTATCATCTTTAGGAAGATGAATATTATTTGTATCATTCCAATCAATTGTTACTAGTGATCCTATTGTTAGAAGATCATCTTCGAAATTCTTCAATGAATATCAATACATATATTATGATAAGAATGAAGATATAAACTCACAAAAATAGTACTGACAATGTCAATGTTTAGGCTTATTTCTCTGTTTGATTCAGAGAATTTATTTTGTTGTGAAGAAATAGTAAATAATGATAAAAGAATAATAAGATAATGAATATAGAACATAGTATAGTTGATAGAAGGAGGAAGTGAATGTAGTGAGAGATCAATTGTATACATCGAATAGTTTATACAAATGACAATCAATCAATAATTGAGATCAGGTAGAGATGGTTTATATTCCCATGGACAATATCCAGGTCCATTACCAGGTTGAACCGGGAATCCTCTTTCTGCCATTCTACATTGCATTTCATATAAACGAGGCCATATCTTATCTCCCTGAATAATAACAAAGTATTTGATAAATAAAGATAAAACAAACATTCATAGATTTAGTGAATTGTTCATCACTCCATAACTTCTCAGCTACTGCAGATGAACGAGGGAATATTCTTGGTATAGCATTAGATGCATCAACCATTTCACCCCACATTGCAGCTTCACCTCCAAGTACACGACCTCTCTCAATTGGAGATACACTATCCAAATCCTATCAATCAATCAATCAATCAATCAATAGACTCTGCAATTTTAGGTGGGCCAATATTTTGGTCTAACATTTTTGGGTGCCTAAAATTTGGCTACCAGACAAGCCCTACTTTTAAGTTGGGTCAATAATTTGGTGGGTGAGCCAATAATTTGGTTCGAAGTGGGGTTGTTATTTTAGTCTAAAATTTTAGCCCCACTTCGAACCAAATTATTGGCTCAACCACCAAATTATTGACTCAACTTTAAAAGTGGGGCTTGTCTGGTAGCCAAATTTTAGAGTCAACTTTTACGATCCACCAAATTATTGGCCCCACTTCGACCAATTTATTGGCCACCCTAAAATTGCGGAGGATATAATGTACTGATCTACCTGAGGATCACATTCATAATATGATTTCATATCAATATCCCATGAAATATGATCAAGATACCTGAAAAGATCACTTTATAAGTTTATGTGAAAACATGCGAGAACTTCACTTAAAGGGAGAGTAACCCCCTTGAAAAAACAAAGTCCGGAAAATCAGTTTTGAATTCCCGCCAATCTAAAATTGGCGTCTTACAACGATAACTCTGCCACGACATACGATGTGTTGCCTGACATTGATTGAAAAGTAATTTTGCATACTAGTTTTGCATGTCACACCGATAATTTAGCTTGCTATATGCAAATCGCCATATACAGTCCCGCAGAATCGCCGCCTTAACAGGCGTCACGCCACGTCACGCGGCGTGACGCCTTGATCGCCATGCTGTTTTCTGCTCAACTGTAAGTGTTTTAGGTGTCTCAAATACGTTTTTGATAAGCTATTCGGTCATATGCATATAATGCACATGAGAAAAGAATAGAAAATTATTTTAAAATTAATGAAAATTAATTTTTTAAATATTCAGTGGTGTCGTGTAATACCGAAATTCTCAATTATCGATTGGGAAAATGAAGAAATACAGTAGTACACCACAAAACGGTATTGCCGTGCCATATTTTAAAAATTAATTTTCATTAATTTTAAAATAATTTTCTATTCTTTTCTCATGTGCATTATATGCATATGACCGAATAGCTTATCAAAAACGTATTTGAGACACCTAAAACACTTACAGTTGAGCAGAAAACAGCATGGCGATCAAGGCGTCACGCCGCGTGACGTGGCGTGACGCCTGTTAAGGCGGCGATTCTGCGGGACTGTACAGGTCCCATCAAGCCTTATCTCACTCCTTATAAAAGCACCTTCAACTGACACCCATAGTCTAATGGTAAATGTCCGGTTGAAGCAACAATCGAGCGGGTTCGAGTCCTGACCCTTGCTAATGATTTTTGTAATTATTTCCTCTATCTGTGGCAGAGTTATCGCGTTGGGGAACAATTGCGGGAATTCAAACACTGAAAAGTAGAGAGGTTACTGTCCCTTTAATGTGAGATTTTAATATTTTTTAAAGGTTAATTGGTGGTTTGCGATATATCCACAAAACAGTAGATGATCTCTCATAGGAATAAAATAAAGAAAGAGAAAGAGTAGACGAAATGAAGAAATCATATTGAGGTACCATAATGACAAATGATACATACCAACATGAAGATAGAATAGCAAAATGTCCTGATTTGACAACTTGAGCCATACTTGTCATTTGTTCTTTCTTTGTATTTCCTTTCCATATATGACCAATTACTTGATTCAATTTGATTCCTTCATCCAATACTTCCTATTCATAGTATTCAGATAGAAAGAAGATTATTCATTTGATACCTGCCACACTATGAATTGTTTCTTAGGCATATCTCGAGCTGTTAAATGACCAATCAATCGATCAAAATAATGTTGTTCCAATTCATGAGTTGAATTCATTCCCCATAACTAAAATCAATATATTGATTGATTGAATAATCAATTAATTTAACCTTCATATAATCAGTGATATTCTTATTATTCTCCCAACATTCATTCATCCAAAAAGAGGCTTCATCTCCACCCAAATGAGCAAATCTATCAGGAAAAAGGTTGAAGATCTCCTGTATAATTATTAAATTATTCAGTTTTGTTTAAAAATAATATGTTAATTTCTGAAACAAATTATGTAAAATAAAGAGTGTTGAGTAAAAATAACCTTGAATAGTGAAGATATAACATCATAAGTGAGCTGAATTGTAGGATCAAGCATTCCTCTATCAAAACTTTCTTCTCCAATCGTATTGAAACATCGTGGAGTTATTTTAGGTATTCCTATTCCCCATGATCGTGCATGACCTGGTGTATCTATTTCTGGTATCACACGAATACCACGAAGACGAGCAAATGATACGATCGACTACAATTAATGAATATTGATTGATATTGATTGATTGATTGATATACCTTGATATCATCTTGTGAATAAACATGTCTTTCATCATAGGCTCCTTTAACCATCTCAGGCCATGCAGTTGGTTTAAATGGAAATGCTTCATTATCAGTGAGATGCCAATGGAATACATTGAACTTATTCATTGCAAGAAGATCGATTATTCCCTATCAATAAGAGATAATAAAGAAATGATTGGATATAATCAATAATACCTTAATTATATCTACTGAGAAGAAATGACGAGATGTATCTAAGAGAAGACCTCTATGAGGAAATCGTGGAACGTCCTGAGCAAAGATCAAAGATCAACTTCATACAGTATGAAAAATAATTACCTCAATATATACTTGATTCATAGTTAAACCAATAGAAGATGGATACGCAATTTGAGCAAGAGATTCTAATCCACGAACTATTCCCCATACCTGTAATTGATATTATATACAAATATAATGATTGATTGATGAAACCTGTGAAGCAGATAGAATAATATGAGTTTTATTAGTAGATAATGAATAACTTTCGATCATTCCCATTTGTGGTACAGATGGACACTTTTCATCAACTACAGAAACATGTAATTCCATTTCGATTCCCTCCAAACATTATTATATTACAAAAAGATAATTTGTTTAAACATACAGTAGTTGGAGGAGAATGAGATAATACCAAATTCATTCTTTTTGAAAATCCGGCCAAAGCAGATGTCATGATATCACAACTATGGTTAGTTACAACCTAAAGATCAAAGATCAAAGATCAAAGATTAATCAGAAAAATCGAGATTACCTTTACAAGCCGAGGATCAAATGGAAACTGTACATTAGTTCTATTAAAAAATCGAGGTTGTGGCCAAATCTGTAGAGATTTTAAAAAATACAAGGAAATAAATAAATAAACAATGATACCATTCCATTTGTTCTTTCGTGAACATCTGGCCATTCTCCATTTGTATTTATTATAAGAATAGATAACAGTATTATATACATCATCATATCATCTAATCGAATGAAGATGATTGAATAGGTGAGAAGACTAAAGAGTATAGATGAACACAGCTGTTAGTATCTCCTCCTATTACATCTATCATTAGTGACCCTTTACACAGATCAGATCAGGAAGACAAATAATCATTTAGAATAACCCATATTAAGAGGATATCTATATATCTTCTCTATTCTATCTATGCTACATAACACAATAAGAGATAAAATGATCATGTTCATGTACAAGAATGATAGAGAAAGAGTAATTGGAGATTGTCATAACAAAAATTATTGATATTGTTGTGAAACAATATCAAAATCAGAAAAGAGGCACCCTCCCCACAGCAGAAGATAATAAATTGATATAGCAAAGCAGATGTAAAAGTGACATTATGATGTTGAGAAAAATTTGAAAAATTAAAAGAAGAAATAGAATAGATTGGAGAAATGAATGTGAAACCTTTTTAAGAGAGGAGATAAATGTAAAGGTGTCGTATGAATAATATAAATGGTTTACATTCCAATTCATTCATCTATCCACTTTGAATGGAACAAGATACAATAGTAACTAATAGACCTCATTCAAGTCAAGTGGTTTACTAAAGAGGACAAAAAGAGACGAGTCAGCTATCTTGTTCATCATAGGATTGGAACATAAGTCGGGGAAAGAAATCTCATCACACACCGTCTCGGGGATTCGAACCTACGAGGTTCGGATAGATAGTCTATCGTGTTACCTTTAGACCAAGCAATGTCGTAGTCCAGTTCTCAAAAACGCTCTCTCTAGGCAAGCTGTTGAGCGTTGACCTTAATACCGGTATATACCACGTTGTTGTAAGTGTATGATTTGCTCGTCATATCAATATCAAGCTTGCCTTCCATTCGAACATGATTCGAATGATATCTCATAACTATCCAGTCAACATTATGATTTTGATATTGGTGGTGCGAATTCTGTCTATTCAGGAAAATACAGAAATACGTCATGCACGTTAGTGGTGTGCCAGACAAGAGTAGTTAATGTTTTTGCTGTAATTTTGTTATTTGCTTTAATTTAATTTTTTGTTTTAGTGATTAGTTAATGGAAAAGATCTTAAACTTTCAGATGAATATTGGAGAAGAGGAAAAACAATCAAATGGGACGACTCCTGTCTCCTTTTCTTCTGCCAATCCCGCTAAAAAGAAGATTGATAAGTTAATCGCAAGTAAAGTTCACAATGATCCGGTTAGTATGAAATACTTTGTTCATTCTGTTACTGTATAGTATTTAGACATTCAGTCAATTGATGGATTATGTAGCTCCACTCATTCCTGAGATAGACATTCATACTGAAAGAAGACTTATGAGAAAGTTAGAACAAAGAGAAATTGATCTGAATAAAGAATATCTTAAAGAGTTCGAAATGGTATGATTATCTACTATTATTCATTGTATTATGATATATTCATTGAGGTGAATTCTCATGTACAGAACTTCTCAGAGAAAGTGAATGATTTGCATAAGATATGTGCAGATCTAACTAATCAGATACAACAAAATAAGGTATATTTGTTTATAACTATATCTGTGCAATGTATCAATTTCTTTAGGAAAAAACTCAAGATCTTCTAAGTAAAACAAGTGCTCTACAACATAGAAAGTATGTTATCTATTCATTTCATCCCATACAATGTGATTGATTCATTCTCTTATCATATTTACAGAAAAGTATTGGAATTGAAACAGAAAGCTATTGATGATTTTCTTGCCAAATTCTCCTTGACTGACGCTGAAGAGAAAGCTCTCGAAGGGAATACAAGTGGTACTGTATCCAAGATGTGATCATTTAAATCAATCAATATCTTTAGATGGTACTGTATCCAGTGACTTCTTCCCTGCTTTAGAACGAGCCAGGCACATTTATGAGGAGAGTAAACTACTGTTAAGAACATCTGCTAATCATGCTGCAGCGTATGTTCATCTTTGATCTTTGATCTTTATTCTAGATTACTGTAACTTATCGATATTATAGAATGGGAGTAATGGAAGAGATGAGTAAGAAGATGGAAGCTGCATATGATGTTCTCTATCGATCTATACAAAGTACATATTATTTAATCAATGATATTAATTACCGTATTTCAGGAGAATGCCGTGTTCTGAATACAGATATGCTTGAAGTGAGAGGAGTACTTGTTGAAAGTTTTGTCGCACTTAAGGATAGACAAGTTCTATTGAAGTAAGTCTTGATTACTGTAGATTAATCGATGATTACGGTAACTAATCAATCGATATCTTAGATATGCACTTGATGATTATGCAAATGGAAGGAAGAATAATGTAATGAGAGCATTCTCTGATGCTCTTACTAGAGGAGTTGCATCTGGTATTAGTTTATTGATCGATTGAAATATAATATTGATTGATAAATAGGAAAACCAATGGAACTAGTATCACATGATCCATTACGTTATACTGGAGATATGTTAGCATGGATGTATGAATGTATTGGTAATGAAAGAGATTTATTAGAACTTCTATTGAAGAAATGTCCTCCTGAAGGTATTCATTCATCTAATCAATATAATCAATTCATTCATTCATTTACAGTATTCCGTGAACATGAACAACGAGTACTTGCTCTTACTTCTTCTCAATTAGCTAGAACATTCAAGGTATTATTATCATTTATTCTTTTCAACCTCTTTACATGTTTAGCTATGACAGACTATAGTAGACAGTATATATTATAGGTTCGAGTAGAACAAACTTTAACGGGAGAACATGAATCGGCTCTTCTATATAAACTTGTATCAATTCTTGCTTTCTATTCTACTAAGATACTGTAAGTATTAATTGATTGATTATTTAGTAATATTGATTGATTATTTTCAGTCCTCTTGTTGGAGGAGATTCGGATGTAATACAAACATTAGAAGAACTTCAACAATTAACATTGAATATATTTTTCTCTGGATTAAGTCAAGCTACTCAAAAGATTCTATCGAGAGTAAGATTAATCAATCAATACGATTATGATTATAACGGTCCATGAAACACATTATTAGTTTAATTTATAATATTATTAACTTAATTGTAATTTCAGATGGGAACACCTGACTATGATCTTCTTCCTGTTCAAGCTGTACATCAATCACTCATGCTCCTTAAGGTATACTTAACTTGACTTACTCCTTAAGTATATCTTAAGTCTTATTAAGGAAGTTCTTGATACTCATGATAGTACAGCATCTGGTGGTGATGAAGCTAAGGCTAGATTTGATAAGGTACTGTATCTAGTCTAAATTGATCTTTGATCTTTAAATCATTACAGATGGTCTCATCAGTACTTGATCCTCTCTATCGATCAATTCAATTAGCAGCAACTCAATTACATTCACCTATTGATGTAGCTGTATATACAATCAATTGTTTATCATCTATTCATTCTCTGCTCATTCTATATCCATTCACTGATAAGAGAATTGAAGTAGCTAATGCATTGGTAAGAACCATTCTATCGTATACTTTCTATCAAATAGTCTACAGTAACCATTGGATATAATATATTTGTATGATATTATAGATGGAAGGTCATGAAGATACTCTAATATCAGAAGAAGCTTCAGCTATTCTTTCATCTTGTCAACTCATTAATATATATCAGAAGTGTATGGCACATAATAACAGTCAAGTATTCAATTCAATTTGATCTGAACTATTATAATATATTATATTATAGGGACCTTTATCATCTATCACTGATGTTGATAGTACAAAAGTGAAAAGATCATTAGAATTATTTGATGGATTCCTTAGTGAACCTCATTCAGGAAGAATTGATCAAGTTACAAGAATATCTAATGTTAGAGTCAGGTTAGTATTCATTGGCATTATTTATTAATCAGTATTATTTATTTGTCAACAGAGATCGAGTTCATTCTCGAACTATGGATAATATTGTATCTGCGTATTATATCATATACAATAAGATTATGGATCCATTCAATAAATATGAAGGGATAGAAGCAAAGACTGTCGAACAGGTTATAATATTCAATAATAATAATAATTGAGCTCCAACTAATTGTACTGAATTATAATTTTTTTCTTCAAATCTTCCTGAACCAATGCAAATGAAAATTTTAAAATGTATTTACTAGGGAATGATCTGAGGTGGGGATGAAATTGACTGAATAAGTTTGACTGCGATTGTAGGGAATAGTTTTGTTTTTGTGCTTATTTTGAAGTTATTTTGTATGTTCAAAGTCTGCTTATTATGCAAGATGAAGTCGCTTCATCTCTTTCGAAAAATTTTGAAAAATAATTTTCGAAAATAAAAGTTCTATATTTCTCCGATAACCGGTTAAAAACCAGAGCTTAAGCTACGAAATCAATTTTCGCCTTAAAATATTGATTTCAAAAACATTTTATATTGCATGATAAGCAGTTTTTTGGACATGCCAAATATTTTCTAAAGCCATTCCTGACAATAGTGATCTCACTGATTTTCTCCATCCTCAGATCATTCCTTTGTTAACAATTATTTTTCAGGTTCGAGATCTCCTGAAATAATTGATCTATATATTCATTCTCTTAGTCTAATCTCATATCATTAGGTCTTATTATCTCTCAATCAATACATATTTTCACTTCTGTATTATATACATTAGATGAAAGTGATCATAATCGAGAGATCAAATTAGATATTCTCATTTGATTCTTTATAATAAGACCTTTAATGGTCACAATCCTATCCTTTATCTCTAATAGAACTTTAATTTATTCGGAGTGTACATTTTGTGGGTATTTGTAATATTTAAATATTCTATCATAGATCATAATATAAGATATCTACTAACATATTATTACTCTGTTCTTTTCCTTTATTTTAATGGTTGTTTGTTATCATAAGTGCAATTAATCGGTTTTCACTTGTATTGTAGATATGTGTTCATATGAAATACTGTGATTTGTAGATACAAGATATGACAATATATGATAAATATTTTTTTATTCATTGAATTGTAAACGTATCAAAATCGATAGGAACGAAAATTTTTATCATTTTATGTAGCACATTTTATTTGATATTATTTCTCTAAATATATAAAAAAAATGATGTAATAGATTCAATCTCCATGATCACATGTTTCCTATTTATATTGTAATGATTCATTATGAGATAGATAGGCGAATGAACGATAGAATAGTTATTGTTTATCAACTATTCTAAACATTATGGAAACACTGTTATTATGAAAACATTTGAACAAAGAACACATGATCCCATTGATGAGTTGAGAATAGGAAAATTTGAAATGAACGGTCGATTATTGTGAACGAAATGTTATTTTCAGATAATTCCATAACATCTCAATAGAAATAATCTTCCTTTGAAAATGTTTCGATATTTTTCTAAAATGATACTTTTTGAGTCATGCAAATGTTATGTGATTTTTTTGAAACGATAGATCATTTGATCGTTTAACAAGTTCAGTTTAGTATACTTAATAAGTTTATATCTTTAATAGTACAAAGTTGGCACAATAATCATCAGATATCACACATTATACACTATTGAAGTTTATTCCTCTGTAATATATTATTAGAATGGATTGTTTTCAAGAATTGTTCCTTGTGATGAGACAGACGTTCCATGATCTTATCTTCCATATGCCGAATATAAAATTATATTTCCTATCTGATTTGTTCCCACGTGAGAATATTTCAGTGTATCTTGCAAATTTAACTGTGAGGAGAAGATTACGATCGGTGTGATGGAATACGGTAAAGCATTTATTGATTGCGAATTGAAACAATGAATGAGATTGAAATACAAGTGAAATAGTTTGTGTTCTTAGAAACACAATTACACGAATATTTAGATGGAAAAGAAGATTAGAATGGATTTGTAGACCATTTAAATGTTCATCTTAATACAGATAAAGAAGAGAAGATGATGATGATGACTACATTGTATAGATCATTACAATGATACTGTATTCTTCCTTAGTTTCTTATAACAATCATATTTCTTTGTACTTTTAACCATATTCATATCAATCATCGAATACATCATTTCTTTCACTGATTTATCTACTGGACGATATTCCATTCCAAGAAGACGAATTGACTATAATCAATCAATAATGAATCATTCAATCTAACTACCGTATACCTTGGAATTATCAAATCTTAATTCAGGTCCTCTTCTTCTAACAACAGCTTTAGATTGTGGATCAATACCAGATGCAGCATAGATCTTCAATATCCAAGTAGGAACTTCCCATGTATTTATACCATAATCTGTAATGATTACTCATGCATACATTAAAAGCACAAAAACATACCAAATTGTCCAAACTCCTCTTTGAGCCATTTTGCTATGTCACTGTACCTGTAAAAGATTATATGAGGGAGACAACCATCGAGGTCAATTAACTATTTCTCTAACTTTGTCTGCATTCTAAATTGTGTTTAGATGTTCCCATGACCTAGTCAAACATCACAATATTATCACACTATCTATTCTACGCAAAACATGATATCATGATATCACTTCTTCCAATTTATATTCCATTTCACAAGGTATTGCAAACGAAAAATATAGATTTTATTAAAAGAGATAAAACTCAAGTAAGGGAATTTGGGAGCGAAAATTATTATATCCCCCTTATTGATTTTTTCCCTTCATTATTCATGTTTTAAAGGGAGCGTTACCTCACTCAATGGTCTCTTCATTGCGCGCACTATTTTTCTGTTCTCTAACAACGAGAGAGCATTGTGCGTCGAAGAGACCATTGAGTGAGGTTACGCTCCCTTTAAATGATGGATAATAACTAAATAAATAAAATACCATGCA
Organism: Parapristionchus giblindavisi; assembly: GCA_943737045.1. Classification (NCBI taxonomy): domain Eukaryota; kingdom Metazoa; phylum Nematoda; class Chromadorea; order Rhabditida; family Diplogasteridae; genus Parapristionchus; species Parapristionchus giblindavisi. The sequence continues at coordinate 199,471 of CALSFV010000071.1, read as the reverse complement.
CTGGGTGAAGCAGTGATAAGTATTCGTTCTCCATTTGTATTTGATCTTTCTAATGATCTAACATGAGCTTCAGCTACATCTCGAACATCAACGAGACCTAATGAGACCTTCAATCATAGAATCATTATAGTTACTACTAATCAGTAGATGATTACTTTTGGTTGTGCTAGATTAGTTGATCTCTTCATCATTCTCGATAGAATCTGTGCACAACCATGATCAATATCTGAGAGAACTGGACCAAATACTAATGTTGGATTCAGTACTGTCAATTCAAAACGAGATGATTCTAAAACGATCAGCATAGATTAAAGATCAAAGATCAAAGATCAATGAAACCTGGTAGAGTATGCCAGAAATCCCATGCAGTTCTTTCAGCTAATGTTTTAGATATTCCATACCATTCAATTCTTGATGAATTCAAATCACTCCATGATCTTTCATCAAATATTCCTTCATTATTCTTATGTCCATCTACAATTCAATCATCTATTCATATTACATAATATTCTTCATCATTATCTTATTCATTAACTATTCTATTCTCTTCTAACTAACCATTAACTGCAGCACACGAACTTGTCAATACGACCTTCTTCACCTATAATTCATTTAATTCAACTACATTATGAACACAATACGTGTCTATTACTATTGAACTTTTTGTCTTTCTCGTCTCATATTGTGATAGACACAAAATGTTTTGAGATGAATAGAACGAACTACCACTATATCTCTCTAACCCTTCTCCTCCTCTCCTCCTCTCTCTCTCAATCTGTGTCTTACTTCTCTCTCATCATTTCACAGGTTTTTCATTGAGACGGAAACAATCAATCTTTCTGTAATCATTCCATTGGTCTATGGAATGGATCTATTCTATATCAAAGATCAGCAATGTTATTGATGTGTCTATGAGTGGATGGATGACATACAGAAGTATTGATAGATGCTGCATTCAATACATTCAATGTTCCTTGTACAGCTGTTTGAACAATTGATGATGAAGCTGTGATAATCCATGGAGATGCTACATGAAGGATATAGGTACATCCATGTACTACTCTACAATGATATATTATCGATCTACAACTATTCATTGACTTCAGAATAAACTAGAGGACCATTGTGTGATTCAGAGATCTTTTGTCAGAAATTTATTTGTATTTGAATAGACTACAATACCTCCTATATGTGTACCATTTGTGCTGAGTCAAACTATGAGACACCAACACCTTTTGCATTTCTTTCTATGGAATTATTTGACGAATGCGAGGTGTTCCCTTTTTAGAGAAGAAGATAAAGAAGATAAGAGATGAAGAATGAAAACGAACTCATTCCAATTATCAGCTATGAGAAGATCTGCTTCAACAAGTTCTAATTTCTCTTTTGCATATGGTAATCGAAGAAGAGGTTGAATCTCAAATATAAATATTAATTAATTATCTTTATCATTTCTCACTTTCAAAACTTATTTTAATTCTATCGAGATAGATAAATTGAGAGATATGGTAGATATGTAATACCTTTTGTGCATTATTCTTATCTCTAACAGTTCCTCTTACTTTATATGGACCTTCTAATAAACGGCGAACACAATGAAGAGCAACGAATCCAGATGCTCCAGTTACGAGAACAACTTAATTCACTATATTATAATTAGATAAAATATATTTAGCCTTATCAAGATAAATCAGAAATTAATTGCACATGAAAATTGATTCTCTGATTTTTTCAGGACACTCAAAAAAATTCAAAATTTTTGAAATATTTTAATGCTGAAAAGAATCTGGAGAAATATGAACTTTGATGAAATATAAATGGAGTAAATATGATGAACTTACTGGGAAGGTTATCGTAATCGTATTGCATTGAAATTGTTGATATTGAATAAATGAATAGAATATTATTGAATGAATGGGAGGAGTTAAGTGAATAACAAGGATAATATAGTCTATATAGATGAAATAGAATGATACGATAAGATGAGAAAGGGAGAGGTAGAGATGGAGGTAGAGGGGGGAATCACCGTGTTTAGCTAACTCTATCTAAATCTCTACACTTTTCTTATTGTCTATTTCATCATTTCAATCATCTATGTACTCAAGTTTTAGTGTACTTCTTGTACCCTATTGTGTAGACAACTTTTCAATAACAAAAAAAACTTTATTAAAGGAAAAAAAAGTTAGTGAATGTTAGCAAGAAACAATAGATAAATAAATCTACACCGAGTAAAAGAGATTTGTGTCAAGAGAACAAATAAATAACCGAATAGTGAAGATATCTTTTATATTCTATAATACTAATCATTTTACTACATTTGTTTACTATAAACCTACATAATCAAATATAAATGATGAAGAGAATGTATTGATAGATGGATTGAGGTATATATTCTTCGAATAAATATATTTATTGAATGAATGGAATGGGAGTAGATCAATATATTGTATAGATTTGTAGATGAATTGAATGTTTGAAAGGATTAAGGATAAGAAAGAAAAGAGAATGATACATTCTAATATAGAATATAATCATAATCATTAATGATTAGTTCTTCTTAAGAAGAAGTTCAGCTTTGATTGTTTCACGATGAGCTTTGAATAGTTGACATAATTCATCTACTAGAGCTTCATGACGGAATGATACACTTAAATATATTCATTCAATATATTCTATCAATCAATCAATACTTACCGTATATCAGGAACATTCGTTCTCTGAATATCATTTCCCCGTACTCCTTCCTCTTTGTAACATGGACCAAGCCAATGAACTTTCACCTTCAATCAATCAATCAATCAATCAATCAATCAATCAATCAATCAATCAATCAATCAATCAATCAATCAATCAATCAATCAATCAATATATCTTTAATTCATTCAGGACTAACCTTATCTTCGAATCCAGACTGAAGGACTGAATTACGAGCGAGTTCACACATATCGCATGATGATAACTTCCATACCTAAATCAATCGATAATATGAAAAGATGAATGAATGAATGAATAAACCTGAGCAGCAATAGAGAATTCTTCCATAAGAGCTTCCTTAGTATAATGGAATTGAAGTGGATCATCAGTTGATAAAGAAACATTCAGACCCTCAAATAATATCAATCAATAACAATAACTACTAATCAATAATCGATAATATATATTGTACCTTCTGAAGATACTCAGGCAGGGGATTTCTCTGATAAGAAATGAAGAGAGAATTATTAGAAAGAGGGGACATAGCAATTCCAGTCTGAGTAAGATAGAAGAGATACTGTAGAACTGGCACCTCAAATAATATAAACAATCAATAAAATGATCGACTCCAATCATACCTTTCTAAGCATAAGACCATGGGCAATACTCTCTGATGTAAGATATCCAGTTAGAAGATGATTAACATGACCTGCCTCTCCACAATGAGGACGAAGTGCTAAGGTGGGTAGATCACGCATTCTATAACAATATTGATTGATTCATCTTTCATCTTTATTGAGTACAGTATACCTTCTGAATGCATTGAGTGAACAGAGATTAGCATACATATAGAATAGATAATAGTTATATGGAGGATTCTCTTCAAGTTTATAGTTTTGAGGTTCAGGAGTTGATCGATCAAACTGAAATGAATCAATACCGTATATGTAATCTACAGTATACTTCATTCTTACATGAACAAATTCATGTTTACTCTCATCATCGACAGAATCAATACCAGATACTTGTTGAAGGAATCGATAAAGATCAGGATGAGATGAAGGATCATTTGTAACCTTAAAAGAATACTGTAGATTACAGTAGAATGGAGAAGATCACCGTACCTCGAATAGAGGAGTAAAGATATTATCCAGTAATTCATCAAAGTTTTGGATCATATCCTTTGACTTGTAAATATCACTGAATGATAATGGTTACCATATATGGTGACAGTATGGTGTCAGAGAATTACGGTATATTAATTATAGAACGATATAAATCGCGACTTACTATAGACGTGGTATCTGTACAAGCCATCTAACATTGGGTGACCATACATCATTGTGAATTGCCCAATGAGCTAGTTTATCCCATTCATCCTTAATTTATATATAATCAAAATCATTATATGAAACATGACGTTATTACCTTTGATCTACCATAGATTGAGAGACGAGGTTCAGCCTGTTGATATTTAGATTCTTCAAGATCATTCAATACCTCCTACAACGAATGATACAGTAATCTCTCATTCATTCTAGACTACAGTATACCTTGAGTACTTCAGCAAAATACTTTCCTCCAACATAATTATCAGTCTTAATGAAGATCTCACGAAGAGTCGATTCACCAACTGGATTATATCTATAATCGATTGATTCATCTAATGATTACGGTATCTCTAGATTACTGTACTCACTTTGTATTGAACTTATCGAATCGATGGAATGTATTACGATCAGCGTGTACATCAAGCATATCCACAGAGAGATCATAAGCCTGAACGAATGAGGATACTGTAGATGAATAGATAGACAAGATAACATACCGATATTCCCATTTTCTCGAATACTTCTTTCATGGTTACGGGTTTACCCTTCTGAAAAAGTTATTAATATACACATAATTAATCAAGTTCTATGAAATACAAGACTAATAGTGATAAAATATTAAGATAATATATAACCAAGGATAAGGGTGCAAATAAGTGATATAAGTGAGTGAGTGAATTGAGTGATATGAAAGTGATTGAAGTTATGAATAAGGAATAGTTTAATAGAAGATGAGATAGATGTAGATAGAAAAGAAGAGAAGATGATGACGATGATGATAAAAGTGTTAGATATTCTAACCGGAAGAGAATTAGAAGATTGAGTATTTGATAGACTCTTCGATATATGTAAAGATGATGATATCAAATCATCTGTTAGAAATGATGGCATCTGAACCATTGATACATATCAATGACAGATTACGGTAGATATGAGATATGAGAATATGGTAAGATATGAGGAAATGTGAAAGGGTTGTGAGTAAGTGATATCAGTGGGTTACTGTAGATGTGAGCAATGGGTAAATGAGGAAGAATGAGGTAGAATAAGTAATTGAATAAATATAATATATTGATCTACCTGTGGAAGTACTACAACATCTCCTTCAGTCTTCATCTTCTTCTTAATAAAACGAAGAAGATGTTTCTGATTCATAGATGAAGCTGCATGAATGTGAGTGTCAACCTTAATAGATCAAAGATCAAAGTTCAAAGATCAAAGATCAAAATAAGAGAATGAATACCTTTCTGATATTGTAGAAATCTCTATGAGAAACAGCTTTCTGTTCATGAAGTTCACGAATTTCATTAAGTAGAACATGGAGTTGGAATTTGTTCTGAAGATAACTAAGACGACGGAAACAGAAGGACTTCCTTAATCATATAAATTAATCAATACTTAGAGGTATACGGTAAATAGATAGATAAAAGAATACTGTAACATACAATGGTCCATCAACAATCATTGTGGTCAATTTCTCCGTATCTCTCAAGAATTCATCTTTGGTTACAATAACTTCTTCAATCTCTTTTATCACTTTTCCTTCTTCTTCTCCTACCATAATCTATAATTAAGATATACATTATCCCATTTATAAATAAATAGATTGAATATATGTCTTATTCTTCTTCTATAAAAGTAGTATAAATATCTAACTAACCACGCCATCTTTTCTCCATATCTTATATATCTTCTCATATTTAGGTAGAGGATCTTTCAATCCCCAATGATCAAGTGCAGCCTTTGGTGGATCGAATGGAGTTTGTTCAGCTGAAATCAATCAATATTCAATACAAGATATCATAATACCGTAGTCTACTACACTACCGTAATTCATCTTCTATATAGGATTACGGTAGTGATTGGACTTGAGAGTAAGTGAAAGGTGAGTGAACGGGTGGTAAGAAACTATCGAGTGTTATACTTTAAACAAGGCAAACGAATATTTATAATCTAATCGATAATCAATCGATATTGATTGATAATGGTAGAGGGTGTGAGAAAGGCGAGAATATAAGGCACATGCAGATAACGGCGATAGTTGATTGGACAGATTTATTGTATTGGAATGTATATGAATGTTTGTTAACTTCATGTTATGATTGATTGATAATCATCGTTAGTCTCATATCATTGTAATATCATACAATATCGTATCATTAATCACTCATTTCAATACCTTCATTCACTTTTCGTCTCATTTCGTGAAGGGCCACCAATTCTACAAGATATCTACCGTAATCTTCCATTACATCATAAGTTCAGTATATCATATCGATAAGAAAAGATCATTATACCGTATCCATTGGATAGAACTCATTCAGAGTTGATCACTCAATCGATCGATACGATCTCAGAGTCAATCGATCGATACAATCTCTTCAACTCAATCATTTACAAATGTGCTCAATCTATATAGAAGAAGAAGAAGAAGAAGATGTGCGCTATGAATAGAAGATAGATAGATGTAGAAGGAAGAAGATATGAATGAATGAATGAATAGATAGATTGATAGTTGAGAGGGATGATAGACTATTGAATGGTTGTGCTAATAGTGAATAGATACTATACATATAATGAATGTGCATGAATCTAATGAATCTATATGATTACGATACACCAGATAGACATATAATATGATGAATATAGATAGAATATTACTAAGAGATGATAGAATGAATACATTTCAGATGTACCTAATGGATCATCTTAGTACTATATCAAATGTACTCATTGTATCAACTCCAATAATAGAATAAATAGAAGATAGAATGAATAGATAGATGGAATAATAGACCTACACAATCTTTTGTCTGAATTGATATCGTCGTTAGTCTCCATATCATCATATTGTGTCCTTATTGGCCCATGCAATGAATCAGGGCCAACTATACATTCAATCAACTAATCCACCACCATCTCTCACTCTATCCATATGTATTCATCTCACACACTCTATCATGTATCCAATTGAGTCCATACTCTATCACTCTCCAATACGAATTTTTATTCTTCCAATACATATATGTAATAAAGTTATCGTATTAGAGAGTCATATATATGATCTAATATAACGTTTTATTCTAGATAGATACTGTAACTATCTCTCAATCAATCAATATAATTAATAACTGACTCGATTCTGTATTCTTTCTTCTCATACGAGGAAGATTTTCAGGATATTGACCATTGATGAAGTTACGAGTTGTTGAGGGGAATTGATTACCAATACGATCCATATATTCCTGATACAAACATCAAAGATCAAAGATCAAAGATCAATTAGAATATGATTGTACCTGTCTAAGACGTAGAGCCTCAGCCAATTGTGTAGCAGATACATGGAGATCTTCTAGGGGGACCTACAAGCATACAGTAATCAATTTATCATATATAATCAATCAACAATCAATCAATAACTGACTCCACTCAATTCTTCACCAGTTATAGCCATTCTCTGATAATTCACATCGATTGCATCACGGAAAGTGTGCATTTCAACCACCTATAATCAATAATATATCGATTGGATTACTGTATTCATCATACCTGAGGACTCATACATCTTGGTTCATCAATGGGAGAAGTACCAAGAAGAGGTTCACAGACCGATTCCAATTTGGCACTCAAACATTACGATTAGATCAAGATAATATAAAGATATAGTTGTTAAAGGGTGAATAGATAAGTCATAATGACTATATAGTGTAGTGTAGGCGACGATGGTGTATCGTTCTTTTCATTGTGCATGACTACTGTAATCTATATATACGATATCAAAGAGTTACAACAGAAAATGTGATATTTCCCACACGAGAACACGTGTGCAAACTAATCTACATATAAAATAAGTATAAAAAGATAAAAGACTACAACAGAAGGAATACCACTACATATATACAAAAGAAATGATAGATAGAAGGATATTTGATATGAAGATGAAAGAATAGATGAATGATAGAATAGACTTAAGTTTCATTGAACAAGGAATGAACAGAATCAATTGAGTCTACAAAAGCTAACATATCAAATTAATGGATCTGATATGTTAGAATGATTTGATATTTAATGAATAAGGATGATAAAGAGTACTATACAACATCAACTACTAGTGTATATACTCACGCTGCCATAGACCATCGTCTCCTTCTACAATATAGATACAATCAATCAATATATGAGAGTAGAAGAAGTACTACATATTGTGACACATATAATATTGAGTGAGAGTGATCTATTATCATTCCCTATGCTTCATTCCCCCAATGATATCTATGAACAAATTCATCCATTGATTACTCTAAGTGTATTACATGGAAAGATAGAAGAAATGAAAAGTTAAGTAGATACAATTACATATATCATATCGTTCAATCATACCGGTCATGTAGTTGCTTTGTTTGCATCTTTCGACTCTCTTGAACCTACAAATAATAATAATGATTATGAATAATCAATCAATAATTAATCATATTTAATTATCACTACTATAACATTCAAACAATGAACAATGAAATGTTTAATTAGTTTATCCATATATGTTCTGTTTACGCAGCTAAATTATTCTTCGATTGATGACATTTAAAATATTTTAAAAAAATAATATAAGCTCACTTCAATCGGATAATGACTCAATTCGAATGGAGATGATACATTATGAGCACCTTGAGATGATGCTACCGTATTCTGAATCAATCAATCGATATCAATCATTCCATTCAATATCCTACAGTATACAGTACCTGGAATGGAGATCCATGATCAGCCACATCAAACATTTCGGAATCGACGGATTCTGAAAGAGAAATCATTATATTGATTGTTTATTTCTTTTTATCGATTGATTGTATGATAGATTCACCACTCGGATAAGTAGCACACATATTCTGTCGTTGAGAAGAACCATCCCATGTATTTGATAAGTCTGAGAAGAATAGAAAGACATAGATGATAAGATAGAATAGATTATATTGATAGATAGAATGATAGAGAGATCAAGGACATCAATATCAGTCGGAGAATGATACATGAAAAGATAGAGAGATAACAACTCATTATTACATGATTATTTGCAACGGGAGACAAAAGATTTTTCCATGTCATTCAAAATTGAAAAAGATAAGAATTGTCTAGTGATAAGAGAATGATACATAGTTGATTCGAAGAAATCATACGAGAGACAGAAAGAGATGAAGAGATATAATGATAAAAGATAACAAGAAAATTAATATGATGATTATTGATATATTAGATTGGAATCATTCCCACTAATACAAAAGAATCAGTCATCATATCAATTTTACTAAGATAGATAGATAATGAATGAATAGATAGAATAGAATAGATAGACATACATCGATTACATGCTTCACTTCTATTCTTCTCCATTATATTCTTGTACTTGTAATCATTCGTTTGACGAGATTCTCAATACTCACACAATACTCTCATTCTATTCAATCAATAAAAGACTATCAACCTAATCAATCATAAACTATACAGACGACCTAGACTCCAATCAACTTCTTCATTCATTCATTCAATCTTCTCTCTATAGATATATCAACTTACTAAGAGTACAATTATTCAATTGTCTCGCAGCAACATCAACATCAGATGGATTCATTCCATTGGGTCTATCTATCTTATCATCATCATTATCTCTTCCATGTCCATTCTCATCATCTGATGGAGTGAAGAACGATACTGGCTATAATCATCAATACATTAATAATATTATCACTCTATCAAGTCATAACATATCTAATAAACACTAAGATGATAAACATCTTATCTCTAGTAATATGAGAGAATAGTATCATATCAATATGTAGTATACCTTAGTCTCAGTAGGCATTCTTCTTGATATTAGTAGTAGATATACTACTATTTGAAGAAGATTCTAATCAATCCTTTGATATCTATCTTATATTGATTCACACCTTTAAATATATCTGATGATGAGGAATTAGGAAGAGAACGAGGAGAGGGAGGGGAGGAGGGAAGGGTAGGGGAAGAGGAGGTTAGGAGAGGGAGGATGAAATGATGAAAAGATTAATATGATTGAGATGAAGATATGAGGAAATAGATATAGAGAATTGAAGAAATGAGAATAAATGGGCGGAGTTATATGAATAGATAGACAGATATTGATGAAAAAGAAGGAGATAAGATGGAAGGAATCAATGATTGAATGAATGAGAATAAAGTAATGAATATATGGAATGAGTAGATGATAGATATAAAGATGAAATAACTAATGAGGATTCATACCAACAACCGATTCAGATCATAGACTTCTATTTGAATGAGAAAGAATAGATGAAAATATGTTAATAGGAAAAGAATTATATTAGAATATACAATAAGATAAAGAGGAGAATGAATAAAGTAATGATAGAATTGATGAAGCAGGTGCCAATCTGTTCCACTGTCCACATCCCTCTACCCCCCTCTACTTCTCTCTCTCCCTCTTCCTCTCCCTCTCCCTCTCCCTCTCCCCCTCTACTTCTCCCTCTCCCCTCCTTTCATTCTTTCAATAGACTGTGTTCATTTCTATTTATTCAGTACGAGATCAACTTTCATCCCTCTCTCTATTTCTCACTTCCATTATCTATGATCAATCAATCAAGATAATACATTTGTTCATCCTATATTATGGATCATCTACAAAAGATTAAAGCAGATCATAGAAGGAGGATAGAGGGAGGATAAGATGAAGGATAAGGAGAGGGAGACTGAGAAGAGGGAGAGGGAGAGGGAGAAGAAGGGGAGGGAGGAAAAATAATAATGAAAGTGATAAGAAAATCTAATTGAAAGTCGGGGAAATGGGAAAGAGAAGAGGGAGAAAGAAGAAGATTACAAGAGGAATAAGATAATAGATAGATAGATACAAGTTCTCACTTCTATCTCTCTCTCTCTCTCTATCATTCTCTTTAGCTTTTAAATAAATACATAGAAAGAGCTCGAGTATAGGAAATGACTGAGACTAAACTGAAAAGAGATCGAAGGAATGGATGAGAGAGGGAGGAGAGGGATAAGGAGGGAGAGGTAGAGGAAGAAGAAGGGGGGAGAGGGAAGACAGATGGAGAGGGAGAGCGTGTTGTTGAATAAGAATCGCGTGACTGAAGTGAAGAGATGGAATATAAGTATGGATGAACTTATATTAGAAGATGAATGATAAGGAATATGAGATAAAGGAAGTAGAAGGAAATCAATGAGAGGAAAAAGAGGGGAATGGAATGGGGAAGAGGAAGATTTCATCTACTTATTCTAAACTATTAAATAGTTCATATAAAGAGAAATAGAATAGAAATATTATTGATTTCAATGAAAAACTTTCTTTGTTCTGTTGAGAATGCACTGAGATAGTACTTTTATAGATAATATGAATGAATGTTCAATTAATATTCAAAATGAAGTACTGCTATGACATCATGAGATATATAGCGACTGTACAGTATTCAAGTGATATAATGAACACTTTGGATGTAGAAGCACATTATCTATTGTATCATATCTTTATCCATGTAAAAACAACAACAAAACAAGCAACAATGCAACAATTATCGTAGTGAAAAATAAAAATGAGAATATTGATTGATTGAATACAAATGATCTACTTAGATGAAGGTCTTTGTCCACCTCCTCCTCTTCCCTTTGCATTACCAATTGTCTTCTTATTCTGTCTAACCTTCTTTTGGAAATGTTGTTGACGATGAATTGAAGACTTCTGTCGCATCTACAATACAAATAAATAATAGATAAATGTGATATCTCGAAACGATCTTATTCAAAAATCCCATTACCAACATATATCACTGATGAGTAGTAATATTATACTGTATGAATAAATACTTACTCTATCTCCTCCTCTCTTTGACTTACTAGCATCTCGTGGTCCTTCTTCAGCACTCAATGCACCTTAAACATAATCATAATTAGTATATTGAAACCATACATAATCTAGATTACGATAAGTGAAGTATAGAATGAAATGAATAAATGATTAACCAGCAGTTGAAGCCATTTTATGATCAAGTAGTCTTGGTTTCTTTGTAAGAACTCCCTTGATTACATTTAATGCTTTCTCCTTCTCTTCACTTCCAGATTGAATATTTGGCTCGAACTAAAGATATAAAGATATTTTCATAAATAAAATAAACATATATAAAGCACTATCTGAGAGAATTCAATAACTGGAATATTTTTTTGGTATCGAAGAAAAATGAATTTTTCTTTTTTATGTATGATAATTACAGGCTCAATGAGTGAAGTACACTGGTACTTGGAAATTGCTTCCAATTGAAAATTCGCTTTAGGGGGTGACCACACAACGATTTGGCGCCTTTTCCTAAAAAGTTTATTTGGAATCTAATCGATGCGGGAGTGGGCTCAATCGAATCCTTAGCTAATTCTAAGAAACTATTGTCTAGGTGAGTTTTTTGATCAACGGACAACGAAGGCTGGAATCGGGAATTTTCGAAGAAAAAAATCACATTTAATTAATTTTCACAATTTCACTATAACAAGCCTACAACTTTTTATTTGCTCAATCGCTTCTAAATATCATAACACATCTTCAGTTTGAAAATCATATTTTTTTAAAAATATGAATAATGCGAACAAATCGTTTTTATAACGAAAATCGTAATTATGGTGTGCACCTACAGTAATCCCTAATCGGTCAATTTGGAAATTTGATAGTTTTAAACATATTTTACCGCTGTTCTTGACGTGACTAAGGTATATGACTACTCCTCGTCTTCGGAGTGCACCCGTGCCCAGGTGCGTGTTGATGAAAATTGACATTTTTCGTAAATTGATCACTATTTCGTTGTTTGTGATCCAATATCGATAAAAAATGGATCATTATTCCATTTTACCATCTATACAAACATACTAAAAAATAAAGAGAAACGGTTGACTGCGAAGAAAGTTATTGCTGAAAAACCTAAATATCATAGACTATTGGCCAGCACTTTACCGTGCAGGTGCGCTCCGAAGTAGTCATATACCTTAGTCACGTCAAGAACAGCGGTAAAATATGTTTAAAACTATCAAATTTCCAAATTGACCGATTAGGGATTACTGTAGGTGCACACCATAATTACGATTTTCGTTATAAAAACGATTTGTTCGCATTATTCATATTTTTAAAAAAATATGATTTTCAAACTGAAGATGTGTTATGATATTTAGAAGCGATTGAGCAAATAAAAAGTTGTAGGCTTGTTATAGTGAAATTGTGAAAATTAATTAAATGTGATTTTTTTCTTCGAAAATTCCCGATTCCAGCCTTCGTTGTCCGTTGATCAAAAAACTCACCTAGACAATAGTTTCTTAGAATTAGCTAAGGATTCGATTGAGCCCACTCCCGCATCGATTGGATTCCAAATAAACTTTTCAGGAAAAGGCGCCAAATCGTTGTGTGGTCACCCCCTGAAGCGAATTTTCAATTGGAAGCAATTTCCAAGTACCAGTGTACTTCACTCATGGAGCCTGTAATTATCATACATAAAACAGAAAAATTCATTTTTCATCGATACCGCACCTATGTGGATTTTCTCAGATAGCGTGATATATATTCATTATCGTTCAATAATACAATATGGAATAGAATGAATACCTTTCTCTTCTTTCCAGTCTTTGTATTAACTTTCTCTCCATGAATCTTCTCTTGGAACTTTCCAAGTGATGCAGTGGCTGCACGTGTACGATCTACAGTTACACGAACCTATAATGGAATATAATACAATTGAATAAACTCATCTACTCATACTATATATTGGATCATTCAATACGAATGATATACTTTCATTCGCCATATTATATATTGAAGGATAAGAGTACATACATCTTGTTTAGTTCTCTCAGTGACATCTTTAGCCATTCCAACTTTAGCTATTTCTACAGGTGCAGATGAACGTTTATTTGCCTTCATCTACAATGTCAAGATTTATTAATTAAATCGATATTGAAGGAGTTTGATGAGAAATCAAAATGCAATTTAATATTTACCGTAGTAGCTCTTGCCATATTCTTGAGCCTCTTAACTTCATTCTTCGCAACTCTTTCTTTCTTCTCTTGTTTCCTCTCAGCAAACATATCAACATCATCACCTAAATTTAATTCCATTATTAGTAATTCAACTGATTCAACTAATAATAAGTAAGTAAATTCAACAGTTGACTGCAGTTAAAATAAAGTTTGAAATAAGATGATAACCTCTATTCTCAGGAACTTCAATAAGCCAATCTTTCTCAGTTCCTTCTTTAGCTCTTCTATATCCATAACGAGGTTTCCATTCACCCGATGTTTCATCGTAGATCTTAATTATATTATTCAATCACATTATATGTTTCATTGTCTAATTATTATGCAGATTAGCATCTGCAGATTTTACCACGTTTGCCAAATGAATGTTGAAACTGAACGGCGTATTCAAAGGAATAATACCTTGTTATTTCGTTTCTTGTTTGGTTTGATTCCTTTAAGTTTAGCATATTCTTCCCATCGAGTAGGAGTCTTCTTCTCGGGACACTGAAAAAGTAAATTAAATAAATTCTCGTTTTCTTTAATTATGTCTCACAATCTTTTCTCTGGGTAGTTTATAAACCGGCTTCGGAAGAACTGCAACAATACTATCTTCTACTCGTTTCTTGTCCAACTCCCAAATCTGATTAAAGAGAAACTGCACATTATCTCTCGCTCTTGTGATTAGCTGATCTTCATTTCTATAATTAGAACATTACTATATTTTCGCAAATGAAATAAAAAACGAACCCGAATTCAGTGATGGGATCTCTATCAATGAGAAGAAGTCGTCCACAATCAACGAACGGTTCCACCGTTTTATTGACAACAGTGGAAGTTTGAGCGGACATCTGAGGAATATACACGATTCGTACGAACATTAATTGAACGAAGAATTTATACGCACAAGGATCATGGGTGAATGAAAACTGATAAGGTAATAAATCTGATAAGAGTGGCCTATTTATCAGGTGATTTGCAAAATACAAATTCAAGGTATAAAACGGAAAGTTAACCGCAATGGTATAAAATATACACATTAAGGGGACCGTAAAAATGATATAAAGAGCGCCATCATTTCCCAAAAATTTATAAAAAATCATAATCTTACTTGAAAAATAAAAGATAGAAAGAATTCTTGGCAATGTGCCAAATAGTTTAACATATCGGGTTTTCAATAAATTCGTGCTAAGACTCAATTCATTATGAAAACATAATATTGACATTTGCGTTTAAAAAAATATTTATTTATTGATTTTGCTGATTTCTGTTATTTGTTCAGAAGTGTGAACCGCTGTATTGTTCGTATAGTATTTTTTTACAAGATAATACATTCTGCGCATTCATTACTGTTTTAAATTGATTTTGCAGAACGTGTTCTCTTTTTTCATTTCGGTGAAGTCGCGTAAAAATTTATACTACAATTTCTTTGCAGATGTCGAAGCGTTTCATCGAATTGGCTCTATCAGATCTTGCTAATCAGGTATGGAATAAGTTCTGACTATATTATCAACTATGTTTCAGTTAGCTTTTCCTGTAAAAAGCATAACTGGTTCTGTTTTATCACGATGGCAAGCTAGGAAAAGCGCTCATCTTGCTAAAGCAGCTGTAGAAAGATTAAATGTACAACCAAGTAAGTTTAATGTATAAGATATACATAGTAGTGATTCTATTTTTGTGTTTTAAAGATTACGGATAAGCGAATTCTTTCGAAAGATTATACAAGTTCCGCGGAATCTCCTTTCTTGAATGTGAGCCTGGGGGTCAATCAATTCGAATTATTACATTGTAAATAAAGCGCAGTAGGCATGGAGCGCACCGGGCTTATTTACGAAAGGAGATTCTGCGTGCTTGTAATGTGCAACATGCATATCATACAGTACTGAATAAGCTTAGAAGGGTATATATGTTGTCATTGTAGATGATCGAATATTGGAAGTTGGATATGGTAGAGGAGAAGGAATAAATGAAGTATTGAAGAGATTACATGGATCTGGTGCTGTATTTGGTATTGAAAGATCACCTTATATGGAAGAAGTAACAAGAAAACGTTTCATTCTTGAAGAAAAAGAACAACGAAGAGTCATCCTTGATCGGGTATGTATGCATACTATCTTTCCTTTAATTTTATTATATTATATAGAATGACTTTGATTGATGTTATTATTAAGACCTTTGATTTACGTCATCTGGCATATCCATCTGATTTCTTCAATGGAATATTTCATATTGATCTTTTCTATTTCATACATCAAGAATCTATGCTTGATGTATGTAGAGAAATGAATAGAGTATTGACACCTGATGGTAGTATGATATGTGCAATGGAAATGAATACGTATGTCATATTCTACTATAACCTTAATAATATCGATTACTATAGTCTTCGTCGATTGGAAAAATGGGGTTTATTAACCCCTTCACAAACGGATCCTATACGATTCCTTCAATGTCTTGAACCTGCTGGATTTGAAAACGTTAAGGTACATTCACCTTAATTTCGAAATAACATTTATATTATTCATTTCAGATTGATTATATTCCTTATTCATCTGGAGAATTTCAATTAATCTCAGCTAATAAACCATCAGTAGATCAATCTCATTATGATCCTGAAGAAAGAATGAAATTACTTGAAAGAGATGTAAAGAGAGAAATATTAAGACAAAGATTAATACAAACTGGAAAGACTCCTACAAAAGAGGATCTTGATTTGTTAGATAATTGATCATTTTATAGTCTATGTACTATTAGGAAGATTTTCATGTTAAAGTTATGTATTTACGGGTAATAAAGAATTATAATTAATTAATTGTTTCATTTGACTACAGTATACCTTTGTTTGAATCAATAACAATATTGCTAATCATGTAGTCAGTCATTAATAAAACTACTAATTAGATGCATATATCGTCATTAAGACGACTTCCTTCTTTTATCACTACACCTATCTTCTATGCTAATGGCCGTAAGTTCATGGTGTAAGGGGTTACTGTATCGATGAGAATATTGATTAAGCACCTCATCTTGGACATATATACACATCCATCTTAGCTGATACATCTCATAGATGGAATATATTGAAAGATCCAAATGATAAACATGTTATAATCAGTGGAACTGATGAACATGGTAGTAAGGTCATATCATACCATTATGCTCATCATCTTTATTTTATCATTTATAGATAGCTAAGACAGCTAAAGAGAAAGGAGTTAAAGTTATCGATATGTGTGATAATGTTTCCGCGAGATTTTCTCATGTATTCAAGTATATCATTCATCTGATCATAAGTTCATTAAATATTTCTTTTAAGGGAATTCGATTTAAATTATACTGATTTCGTCCGTACAACGGAAAAGAGACATAGAGAATGTGTAGAAGAAATGTGGGTTAGTAATCACTACCGTACTCTTTGATCTACAGTAATCTTTTGAGTATCGATTAGATCGATCAAATTGTATAGAGAAATCTAACTACTCTGGATGGTATTCAACAACTGATGAATGCTTTTATCAAGATGGAGATATTGAAGAATTAAGTGATGGGAGTGGAAAGGTTACTGTATTCTATTTCTATTCCTCTCACAATCAATCAATATATTTAGATCTCTAAAGAGACAAAATCTCGTGTTGAATGGTTTGAAGAAGAGAATTATATGTTTACTCTCGATAAATTTCATGAACCAATCAGAACATGGCTAACAACTAAAGGTAACTAATATATGAACATTTTTAGATGATCATTCATTAATCAATAATTTAGATGTGATTCGACCTAAACATTATCTTCCAATAGCATTACGGTATATAGAAGCAGAAAGTCGATTATCGATTTCTCGTGATTCATCTCGTCTCTCATGGGGAATTCCTGTGCCTGGAGATTCATCTCAAACAGTGAATACTAATGTAATCATATCAATCAATAATCGGATACTGTAGATCTATGTTTGGTTGGATGCTTTGTGCAGTTATCTTACTGTAGCTGGGTTTCCATCCGATAGATATTCACAAATATGGCCGCCTACAACTCAAATTATTGGAAAGGATATTTTAAAGTGAGTGTAATCAATCGATAAGATGATTACTGTAGTTATGAGTTTAGATTTCATGCAGTATATTGGCCAGCCTTTCTTCTAGCTGTTGGTCTCCCTCTACCTCAGAGATTGTTTGTGCATGGACATTGGTTAGTAGATGGATCTAAGGTAATCCATAACAGTATAATCATCAATCGATAATATGTTCTAATCTAATCAATAATTAAATAATGCATAGATGTCCAAAAGTGTTGGAAATATCATTGAACCTCTATCAGCAAGTGATATATTATCGAAAGAAGGATTACGGTATTTTCTACTCAAGCAGGGTGTTCCTCATGATGATTCTAGTTTAGTATTTTAACTTTAATAATTTCCTCATTTTAATTATTAAAGATTTCGCTCGTCTTAAAGCTATCAATGTAGTAAATGCCGATCTTATCAATAATGTAGCTAATCTCGTTTCAAGAGCTTGTGCATCTAAGGTATACTGTAGAGTATGACTTGATATTGATTGATTGATCGATTACAGATGAATGAATCTCAATTGTATCCTTATGTTGATATACTTGAATTACATGATGAGATCAATCAATCAGCAAATCCTTTGATATCTGAAATGAATTCATTAAGAGATAAAGTTATTCCATTATATGATCAAATGTTATTCTATAAGGTACTCTTCTTCCTCTTATTAATCATTGTCAAATTTATGTTCATCTTTTTTGTTGTTATTTAGGCACTTGAAGATATAATGTCTTTATCTAAACAAACCAATGCATTCTTTCAATTCCATGCCCCATGGAAGATAACTGATCCAGCCAAGGTATACTGTATCTATCACCTTTGTATATTGATTGATATCGTATCAGTTATCTACCGTACTCTATGTAACATATGAAGCAGCTCGTATTATATCTCTGTTCATGCAACCTATTACTCCCAAACTAGCTGATTTCTGTCTATCTAGGTATTGATATTGAAATAGTACTTTGTGTCACGTAGTATGTGTTCAGGTTAGGAATATCATCTGACTACCGTACTCTAGAAACTGCTGTATTTGGTGGAGGACCTAAAATGGATCAAGTAGGAAGGCCATTGGGAGAGGATCAAGGTATTGATTGATTGATTTGTATACAGTATTCAATCAAATGTGTTTAACAGGTGTATATATGGAGAGAATTGAAGTACCAAAGGAGGCCGTTAATATATCAACAAAGAAGAATAAAACTAAAAAGAATACTAAATCCTGATGTAGTTATCACGATAGTTGTTGATTGTATTTGTTACATATTAATGTTATAAAATAGATTATTATATTACAACATTATTTTGAATATACGAAATACGTTTGACGACTTTTAGGAGGATTGCGCGTTTGTCCGATTGTCAATTGCATTTTTATATCTATTTTGTTTATATCTGCTTCATCTGGTGTTGAAATACATGCATGATCATGGATACAAATATAATCATGATTTTTTTAAAGAGCAAGGCTTTTACCAGGCTTAGAGAGCGAGATAGTCATGTTCAAATCCCATTTCTAAAGGTGCACAGATATTTGTAGCCTGTAACTGAAATAACTTATAGTGTGGGTCTTAGAGGGCGATATTGTAATCGAATAAAGGTCTAACTATGATTACAATATTAAAATAGAAATATGATTTTAAAATATATACGAAAAAAAGAAAAATTCAGAATATAAAATAGTAGTGCAATATGTCTTACAGCTACAATTATTTTCTGTCGTACTGTAATGCATAAAACATTAATCAATAGTTTCGCAATATTGATACATAAACATTTTCTTAGAATTTGCTTATTAATTCCTTTCCTTTACCATTATTGATTTCTTATTCTATTTGGAGTTTATCGATCTTTTATAGATGGACGAAGATGATGATCTAATTGTGATTTTTGAAAATATCACGGTTAATAAACCTATTGTTAAACAAGGTAATTTGGACTGTTATCATCATAGCTTTATGTTACTTAGAAGAAAGAAGTGATTATTGCTCTAATAACTATTTCAGAATCAATCAGCCAGAAAATCCATCAGAAAGTTAAACAAAATAAAAAGAAGATTGATAAGAAGCTAGATGATACAAGTTCTATTCAATTGAAAAGGCTGAACAAAGAAGTATATCGTCTCCATACTTTATTTACTATCATTGTTAGAATATATATATTTTTAGAAGGAAAAGACGTTATCATTCTACAGAAAGGATCGACAAGAGCATTTGCACAATCGACTGGTTACTATTTTTCTTCGCTAGAATATAAACCATTTTATTTTACAGAAGGGTTTGAAGCATGAAAAGAGAAAAATCTCTGAAAAGCCTTCTAAAAAGTATGAGGAGAAGAAAGAGAAGGATGCGAGGCAGAGAATTATACCTAAATCTTACCGTAGATTTCGGGTATGATTTGTTTTTAAGTTGTGTTCAATTTATTATTAAATGAAATAATGAGATGTTTTGATTGTAGAATGAGGATAGAATGAGTGAATCTGATGAATCAAGTGATAGTGGAGTTCTATTAATTGATGAAATCATTATTGAATCGTTAAAGAAGAATAAAGAGAAGAATGATCGTAGAGATTACAATGATAAATCTCATCGTTCAATTGTAAAGAAGAAAGATGATCATCATCGTGATATTCATCATAAATCTAATCGAGATAAGAAGAATAATCATAGAAGTAGATCAACTAGATCAAAGAGTAGATCAAAAGATAGTATTGATGATCATATGATGATTGGTATGATACATTATATTTATTTTTTTTATTAATATCCCAGTTCATTTAAAGATAATCGCCCTAATTTTGCACGACAAGATAAACCATGTGCCTTTGATACAGATGCTATTCAGAAAATGGCTTTGTTCTGCAGTGAAATACCTGAAGGTTCCAAATTTTCTACTTATTATTAATATCCTTTAATAAATTGAATGAACTGAGTTATATTTATTGTTCTAGAACCTCAATTATCTCTTCCTACTCTTCTTGGTTCTCACCAAGGTATTGTACTATATCATCAAATACAGTAATACATTTATTCTGATTAGGTCTCACTCTCAAACCTGTATCTACTTCTACTCTGTCTACTGTAGTTAGACCATTGGGATGTGCTTATGATAGAAAGTTGAGAATGTTCATCTATACCGATACTCAACGAGGAAACGTATAACATAATCATATTTATTCATTTGTATAATATAATTCTAGATCGAGATGGCTACATATGATGGATATCGTAAAGGAAAAGCTAATGGATTTTATATACCATCTGCTATTTCTGTAATAAGGTTTGTATTATTATGAATTGTATTGATTATATTGATATATATCAGTCATGGTAGTCATTTTGCTGTTCTTGATTACAATGGAATCACTCTAATCGATATTCTATCTAATACTCGTAAACAAATAACAAATTCATTCCATGGATCCTATCGAGGTTTCATTTACATATATGTATATAGTGACATATAGATCTACTTAAGGTCTTTGTACCACATCTGATGCTAATCTTTGTACTATTCGTTATAAAATACCTATGGCTATTGTTGTTTATTCATCATCATCTCTTAATCAAGTAATTCAATAATTCATTCATATCATTCAATATATTATTACTTTCAGCAATTGTGTTCCTTTGATTATAATAGAATCATGGGACTACCATCATTTATTTGTTCTAATAATGAGATGATTTATGTCACTGATTTAGGTTTGTATCTTTTTGTTATTTATCTTGATATAATATGCTCTATTAAGATGTTAATCAGCTTTCATGCTACTCATATTCTTCATCTATAAAGAAACTAAGTATAGTAGCTACGAGGTATTCATTCATTCAATATATTCATAGATCATTAATCTTTACTCATAGAAATCTTGCTAATGATGAAAGATCGACGAGTGATATAAGAACTAAATACATGAGTGGAATTGTTGCTGATTCTAATCACAATCTAATTGTAACTTTATATTTGTATTGTTTGTATGAGTCTTAGTAGTCATTCACTTATCTTATATTACAGATATATCTATTTATTTTTGCTTGGTTAATTTATTGATTGACTAATTGAATTTATTGATTATTTCATTGATTGATTGATGTATTAATAGGTGGCAGATGCTCGTAGTCATACACTTCATTGGATAACATCTCATGGATCACTCATTTCTAATATCTTATTCCCTCCGGTATTCATTTATATCAATTACTCTCTATACCTATATAACAAGCCATAGGGTTACTGTAGTATTTCTCATTTATTTTATTGATCACTATTGATCTAAATAGCATTGAAATGAGTATTGATTAGTATTGGGATACTGTAATATGCAAGAGTGTAATTGATGGATTTATTTCAGAACGAAGCACCGTATATGTCGGGTATTTCGGTTACTCCAAGTGGTAGAATCATGATTTGTTGTAGGTTAGTACAGTATACTTATGAGTAAATATTGATTATATTGATTGATTATAGACGTTCTGATCAAGTGAAGATGTATGATATTGTACCCATTGTGAGTAATGAATATAAGCTTACTCAATCAATGGCTAATTTGAAACATGTTTAATCATATTAAATATGATTTATTCCCATTTATTCTAACCACTCATCCATATACATGTATGTATTAAATATGAAATACGTTGAAGTTTAAGAGTTCATTCATAGTAAGATAATTGAGAAGATAGATCATTCATTCAGAAGTTTTTTTTACTTGTACTTGTTAATTCATTATCATGATATGTTTTCCATTGTTTAATTCATCTTTTGTTTTTGTTTAATAAAATTAATAAATGAGAAGTGAATGACTTCTTTATTACAAATTCATTATGAACAGAGAGAGAGAGAGAGAGATAGAAATACAATAGATGGATGATATTGATTGATTAACCATATAAGGCAGTTGATAAGATCAAATGACAAGGCAAATGTAGTTGTTTATCCACGGAAGAAGCAGTACCTGAATGATTAGATAAGATTATTGAATGATCAGGGATGGACACCGATGGAATGATCAGGGATGGACACCAATGGAATGATCAGGGATGGACACCGATGGAATGATCGGGGATGGACACCGATGGAATGATCGGGGATGGACATCTATGATCAATGAGGAACACTTACCATAGAGCATGAATAATAGCAGGAATATAGAAGAAGAAGCATAGAATGATATTAACAGCTACATGAATATTACAATCACTTCCATGAATAAAGATGGCCAAGGGCTGAAATCATATTCATTCATTCTATATTGTGTACAAATATATGAGCAAGTTTCTATTTTGATATGTAGAACCAGATGGTGAAGAGTATGAATCATACTAATAAAAGAACTTCTTTCTCTATATTCAATCTGTTCAGTATGACTAATATGTGTATCTTCATTATATTATTTTATTTTAAATAGTTAAGATTATCGAATGAAAGAATGAATTGTATAGAGAAAGAAATACATTCTATTCTTCTTTTATTGTTCTTTGTTCTATGAGAAAAGAATAACAATGATAAGGAATAACTATGGATTCTGAAGTGGACAAGAATTTAGTCAAGTTATTTGGTTCTCCCTTTCCCTCTCCCTCTCCCTCTCCCTCTCCCTCTCCCTCTCCCTCTCCCTCTCCCTCTCCCTCTCCCTCTCCCTCTCCCTCAGCCTTATCTATGATTAGTGTTAATCTCTCATAGATTCCCACGGGGCAAACGTCGTCCATATGGATTATACGAGAGTTAGTTCAAAGAGAGATATTTAGTATAAAGTGATAGATTCATACAGGAAGGAAGATAGCGAGAATAAGTTCGATGATCTGTTGAACTTCAATTGCCATCTATAATATCAATATTGATTCATGGATACAGTATATATTGATTGATCGATAAATGAATAAACATGTAAAATATGAGTAGATATATGAAGATGAAGAGGATGAACGAAGAGACACAACAACTGTGTGATCATATTGATTGGTAAAAGACTTCACTCCCTCTACCTCTCCTTATCCCTCTCCCTCTCCCTCTGTTCCTCTATCTCTCCCTCTCCCTCTGTTATACCTCCACATCTCCTCAAAACACTCCTACGTTATTTACTCTCATTGTGCCTCTTCTAACACAAAATAGGATGTTAAATCTATGAGAAATGAAATAACAACGAATCCCATAAAGAGAATGATGAAAAGGAAGAAGAGGAGAATGATGATTGAATGGTATGGATAGATAGATAGATAGATAGATAGATAGATAGATAGATAGATAGATAGATAGATAGATAGATAGATAGATAGATAGATAGATAGATAGATAGATAGATAGATAGATAGATAGATAGATAGATAGATAGATAGATAGATAGATAGATAGATAGATAGATAGATAGATAGATAGATAGATAGATAGATAGAATGGATATGGATAACATAATGATATAATGAATGGATATAGTTCATATATGATATGAATATAAATACAATCAGTATTCGACCTTGATACAATATAAAGAAAGAGTAGTAAAGAGAAAAGGGAGGAGCATTCACTCATTCTCCCTCTTCTTACTTTTTACCTAACTCTCCTTTTCTAACTCTCTACCTCTCTCCCTCTTCCTCTTCCTCCTCCTCTCCCTCTCCCCCTCTCCTTCTCCCTTCCGTTTCCTTCCCCTATCTCTCCCATTCACCTTGTATTTCTCCATCCTTCACAACAAATTGAGAACTATGGCCAAAGTTTGACTCAAATAGTTGTTCTATAGAGAAACTGTATGAGTGTGTATTGAGAAAACGAAATGAGAAAGAGAGAGAGAGCAAGTGAGGGAGAAGGAGAGGGAGGAAAGATAAAAAGGAATAAATACAGTTTGAATGGCCATATTAAACGGTGATTGTTATTGATTGATTTATGTTGACTGATTCCCTTTGTAGATCTAATTAAAGAATATCTATATTATATCATGATAAGAATTGATATTAATAAACATAGTACATATTTACTCATACAACATGAAAGGTGATGTCAATGTATCTCCATTTGAATAACAAAGAAGAATGTTTTGTTTTGAATGAATGAGGAGTCATTCTAACAGATTACATAGAGTAATTTGATGATTCAGAAAAGAAGAGTCAAGTTATGGTTGAGAGATCATATTGAGAAGAGAAGAGACGAATCGTAAAATGGATAGTATGGGAAAGGTAGAGGGAGAGGGAGAGACTAGAGGGAGACGAGGAGACTAGAAGGAGAGGGAGAGACTCTAGAGGGAGAGACTCTGGAGAGGGAGAGGGAGAGTGTGAGAGAGGGTTGATCGTTGTAAAACTTCTCACACGATCAATGAAGCATAGGAAGAAGAGACAAAGATGTGAATGTGGAAGGACGAAGGAATAAAGTGAAGAAGAGTAAATGAGTAGAGGAGTATAAAGAGATTTGATTAGAATTGAAGAAGTTTGAAAGAAATGAAATAGAATGAATAGAAAAGGAGAAAGAGAGAAAGAACCATGGAAGGATTCTATGTAGAGATGATGAGATAGAAGGCAAGATTGGTTAGATGAAGAAAGAGAGGAATTGAAGAATAGAATAAGGAGAGGGAGAGAATGAAAAGGGAGAGGGAGAGGAAAATAAGGAGTAATAAGAAGGTACATACATCATCCACCATGTTATTATCTTTAATATTTCTTTATTATTAATCATATAATAAACAATATGTACAAATATAAATCAATAATACTAATAAAGAATGCATTAAAGTCGAAAGATTCGATGAAGAGAAGACATATATGAAGTCATTATATGAATAGATTAATGAATGAATGAATATGAATAGAATGAAGTCTTTCTATCTATACATAATATACTATTTCCATTCAACTCATCAATTCATTAATATATTCATAATTCATTCCATTATAGGGAATAGTAATTGATACATGAAGGACGACATAAGGGAAGACATTCCGATCGACACATCTATAATCATATTACATTTATCATTTTATATTATATTTATTTGTTTGCTTATTTTTGAAAAAAAAGATATTTCCAATGACTCTAATCCATAAGCTAATCTATATTAAAATTAAAATTATTCCATCATTCTCTTCGTTATATTAAATACTACTTATCATTCGATCCATACCTAATTTGATATTGGATGAATCTATTTATATATTATTTTGGTTTCAAAGATTAATATTCGTATTATTAAATTACCGGAGGAGGAGGAGCGTAGATAGGAGGCAGAACGGGTGCTGGTGGGGGAGGAGGAGGAGGAGGAGGGGGAGGGGGAGGGGGAGGGGGAGGGGGAGGGGGAGGGGGAGGGGGAGGGGGAGGGGGAGGGGTGGCTAGACAAGTAGGTGTACATAGGGGCATGCATGATGGTAGACATGGAGGGATAGGTACTGGTGAAGCATAGACAGGAGGAGGAGGAGGGAGGATAGGAGATGGAGGGGGAGGAGGAGGAGGAAGAGAAGCGAGACATGTTGGAGTACATTGAGGCATACATGGAGTGATACAAGGAATTGGAGGAGTGAGAAGATATGAAGGAACAGGATGAGGAAGAGGAGATGGAAGAGGAGGAGGAGGAGGGGGAAGAGGAGGAGGAGGAGGGGAGGATAGACATGTTGGGGCACACATTGGCATACAGACTGGTCGACATGTTGGAGGAGGAGGTACAGGTAGTGGAGCTGCATAGACTGGAGGAGGAGGGGGAGGAGGAGGAGGGGGAGGAGGAGGAGGAGGAGGAGGGGGAGGAGGAGGAGGAGGGGGAGGGAGGATAGGTCGAGGGGGAGGAGGAGATAGACAGGATGGAAGACATGATGGCATACAAGAAGGTATACATAATGATGGATGATGAGGAGGATCTATACATGATGGTCTACAATGGGGCATACATGATGGAATACATGTAGATGGAGGATGAAATGGACGATGAGGGGATGGAGATGGATACTGAAATCATTCATTTATATGATGATACTAGGAGTAATTGTGTTGCCAAACCCGTCTAAGGTTCGCTGAACATTCTAATGTATCTATATAACTTGGTTATCTCTATCATGACTGCGATTTTTTGAAAATAATTTCAAAAAATTGATTGATCAAAAAATTCAAACAATGACTCAAATTTTTTTCAAAAATACTTTATTGGTTTAAATGGATAATTAGTAATTCCAACACATTATTTTTTTATTATTTCAGTGATAACCATCGTTAATCATACAATAAATAAGTGAAATAAAGAAAAAACGAAAACGAGAGGAAAAGCGATCGTCTCATATGTTATCGACTGATTTCTTACACATACCGTATAGCGAACATAAAATTTTCAGCTCAATAATAAATACTTTTTTTCACAATTTTTTTTGAAAAAATTAACAACAAAAAATAAGAATTTAAAAAAAATCAGAGCCCTGTCTTCTATGTGTTCTGACACTCATTCTAAATGAACTTATACTACATAATTTTAAAAATGGATGAATACAGACAAGATTAGCATATATAGTTTCCTGTGATTTCGAAAAAAAGTATTCATTAAATGGTGTTGTTTTTCTATCTAATACCAACGTATTTCTGTTTCATACTTAACAATATAAATTGTTAACTTACTCTTTCCATACATCTTGGTGAACATAATGGTTGACATCTTGGATGACAAAATGATGATGGAAGACACGAATCACACATCTTAATGAATTATTCATTGTAGTGTTGAAAGTATTGAATGGGATCATTGAAATAGATGGGTAATGAAGAACTTACTGGAGAATTGAAGAAATCATCAAACGAATCAAAGAAACGTTTAAAACGAGAAAATGGAGTAGTTGATGTTAATAATGAATTGGATAACTTAATTTGGCATTATTATTATTAACAATAATAATTTTTCTACATCAAACCATCTGATATTTCTATATCAAAATGAAGGATTTTCAACAGTAAGTGTTCATCTTTTGATTTTTTCCCCATATATCATAAAGTATAAATTTGATATTTAAGTTCATATTGTAAATCTGACCTCATGATCATCTTGAGCGTTGATAGATAGTATGAGAATAGATATAATAGTTGATCTCATATCCAATCATACAATTCATCCATTGACATACTCTTATATACTAATAGATAGATGATATATGATATGTTATATCGTTTTTGTATTGAATGATCTAGTATCATTCTCTATACTCTCTTCATTTCATTCATTCTCTATTGTATCGAAGTACTTTTAATCGAAAGAATCTTGTATTTGATATACTCTGAGGGTGTGAATTGACGGTCACAGGACAAGTTTCAGATGGATGGAAGATCGAGAGGGAGAGGGGTTAAAGAGGGAGAGTAGGAGATGGAGAGAGAGAGAGAGGGGGAGAGGGAGAGGGAGAGAGAGAGGGAGAGAGAGGGAGGGAGAGGGAAGGAGAGGGAGAGAGGGAGGAGGAATGTAAATGGGTAGATCACTAAACATACAAATATAACACACTTTGACTCATTCAGAATAATTTTTTATTCAATTTAAATGTATTGTAACAATATAAATCAATGGCAAATCAACCCCTATGAAGAAGATTGCAATTGAATTGTGAATAAATGTGAATACTGTAAAGTTTGGTAGGACAGGTCAATATTATTGATTACGGTAGATCAGAATGATAGAATGATACTGTAGTTGATTAGTTAGGAACATAAGTAAGACGAAGAGCAGGGGGATTTCTATAATGATTATTGATTAGTTAATGATAGATAGATATAGTATACCTTTGTAAAACAGAAGATCTTTTCTTTCTTCCAAATCCAAATCCTCCACATCCACAACCTCTACCCATACACATAGGCATACATACAGGTTGACAACATGAACAACATGAACCCATTCCCATTCCAAATCCACCCATCATCTAGAATTATAAGAATCATATTCAATATAATCAATCAGATATTTCACTCATTATATTCATATTTGATGGATTATTATGAATAAAATTAAATAAGGAATGAGAGTATAATAACATACGATAGGTGGTGGTATGGGTATTCCCATCCCCATTCCAATTCCAAATCCTCCACCACAACACATTGGAGGTATTATAGGTGCACAACATCCACCAAATCCTCCAAATTGACGTTTTGCACGTAGATGAGAAACTTCTGATGATGAATGAAGAACTAGAGCTGTCTAGACAAATATATCATTAGAATATTGAATAGAAGAAGAACGTTTCAAATGATTTTACTATTTGATCAGCACATAACAGAAACAATCATTATCATAAATATTATGAGAATAGATAAAAATGAACAAACTTCATTCTTCGGTTGTAATGAAATTGTAATAGATAGGATAGATAGTAGATATATGATAGAATACATATTGAATATGATTAATATGTTCCACTTATGGTCTCACTTCCATATTCTCTCTTTATATATAGTAGATGGAGGATTGACCATACCTTAAACGAGTACTATGTTTTCATTGAGAAGTTTGCACTCTCTTCAAGGGATGGATACTCGTAAAAGGAGTGGAAGAGAAGGAAGAGATCCAGAAATGGAAATAAAAGCATATCTAAATAGACCGGTATATGAATATGATTGATTCATTATTCAGAATAGAAGAATATAATGATTTCTGTTTGATCTTATCACTTCTTCTTCTTTTCTCTCAAACAATGGTCATTAATCTACTTCCTCAACATAATCTATAATCAATATTCATACATGAACATAATGATCAAAGATCAACTATATTCTTATCATCGTTATCTTTTCTTATAATTCGAGAGAATACAAATTAATAAATTTATTCTAAAATGCTGGAAATTTTTTTTATATTTTTTCATGATTGTTTTTTTTACAAATAGAAATATTTACTAATAGAAATGTCGTGAAGTACATTTATAGTTTTTTTCAAATGGTAACGTTCGGCAACAAATTTCGAATTCGGTCATGGCTTTGACAATTCCATCCCTCTTACACAATACACCTTAGGAATTTTAAAAACAAATAAACCACAACATATTGTGTGATTGAACTAAATTGCATTAGCTTCATACTTCTAACTGCATGTACACGTTATCTTTTTCACATTCGTCCATGCGGCGTTTCCCCGTAGTAACGAGAGGAGTTTTCTCCATAAATAAAGTGTTGAAAGTTATATGTGCAGTAGAGACTGCTTTGCTGTTTTGAGGTTACAATACGCTATAGTCTGAATAGTTTTTTTTAAGCTTCAATATTTTTCGAAATTTTAAAAATATAAATAATATTCCCAGACAAAAGAAAAGCGCGGCAGATCCAAATTTTTATAATAGTGTGATGTTGGGGAAAAACTATTCAGACTCAACCAACAATCTTGCTTACTGTGGCGTATTGTAGCATCAAAATCAGCTAAATTGTAAGCAATAGCTACTATATTTTTTTAAAATTTATTAATTGAGAAAAGTGGAGAGGCTAATGTGGACTACTGTATACATGACTATATGTTTCCATATGTGTAGTTTCCATCTAGTTTCCATCTTTCTTCTTCTATCATCATCTTCTTCTTCTTCAATGGCAAAGTTCAAACAGAGAATGTTCATTGAATTGGAGTGGTCACCATTTCATCTCAATGAATAAACAAACAATACTCATATGTAGATATACTATTCTCAGTACTGTATACTTTATATACCGTAATCTATTCATACTTCCGTTATAAGTCAAAAAGGAATATGTGATACGCAATGGAAATGTAAGAAATAAAGAGTTTGAATGAATATTTACTTAGATCAGATCTGTCATTGTAAGAGATAACAGTTTATGAGATATGTTCATGTAGTCATAACTGGTTATTTCTATTCGTTCGTTGCGTGACCTCTGTCAACTTGACGATGATCATCTACTGTTGGCATAGGAGGATTGTCTTAGGGGCAGAAGAAGAGGTAGAGAGAGAGGAAGAGGGAGAGGGAGCGGGAGAGAGAGAGAAGAAGAGGTAGAGGGAGAGGAAGAGGTTGAGGGAGCGGGAGAGAGAGAAGAAGAGGTAGAGGGAGAGGGAGAGAAGGATAGTCTTAGAGGTAGAAGGATAGACTTGAGTCAACCAGTCGACAATCAAACGTTCATCTTAGTATATACATAGTAAGTGGGAGGAGTGTCTCCATTCATTGACTCCAAGTCATAATCATTCATTCGTAATCATTCATTCATTATGAGAGCTCCAACTATTCTTCTATTACTTATTCCCCTTGTAAGTGTTACTATATCATCACCAACTTTACTCTTCAATATCCATTATTAAATTTTTTTAAAATTAAATTTTTTGTTTTAATTTATCAAAGCTTTACGAAGTAATTAGATATGGATCGTTCATTTGATTCTATTCCTGAATGAAACCTATATCTATCACAGATATCTATCTCCTTCTATTCATTTAATTTCAGTCCCTATCATCCCCATTATCACTTCGTCATAAACGTCAATCATGTGGTTCAGCTGGTATCTGTGGTATAACATGTTGTATATCAGTTGTAAGTTCTCCCTCATCATCATATCTATCAACTAATCATCTTCCTCTTACTAATTATCCTCCATCAATATCATTAATCTCTCCATCAACATATACTAATCCATCACCATATTATTCCTATTCATCACATTATCCATATCCTTTAACAATTCTCTTTCCATTCCAGAGAATGTCTCAATCCTCTTCATCCTCACCCTCTTCATGTCCTATATGTACTCCTCCTCCTTCATTAGATTCAACATGTCCATGTTTATCACCTTCATCTCTTCCTCCTATTCCATCTGGATGTACTCCATGTCCATCTTTTTGTCCATGTGATCAATCAATACTTCCTGTCCCTGCTCCATCTCCTATTCCTATTCAATGTCCTCAATGTACATCATCATGTACTCCATGTCAATCATCCTCTTCATCAACTCAAACCATAACCATTCCTCTTCATATCTCAATTGAACCAATTCAATCATCCACTCAATGCACTCCATGTCCACCCTCTGCATGTTCACCATGTCCTCCACCATCCCCTCCATCACTATCACCTCCACCTCTCCCTCTTCCTTCTCTCCCTCTCCCTCCCATCTCTCCTCCATCATATCTTGAACCACTATGTCCTCCATGTTCCCCTGGAGCTCCATGTGATCCATGTAGTCCTGGACCAGGTCAGTTATCATTTCACTCCTACCGTAATCCTTTCTATCTCTCAATACACTATATGTAATTGATTATTCAGCCATGCCATATCAACAACAACAAGCACCCGTCTATCTTGTTCAGCAGGCTCCAGCTGTCAGTTATTCAGATTGATCAAAATCTTTAATTTCTGATCTTTAATCTATTCAGATTGATCTTTTATCTTTCATTTCTGATCTTTGATCTTTAATTTGTGATCTTTGATCTATTCAGACTCCTCTCTCATGTTCTCCATCATGTCAACCTTCATGTATGAATTCATGTCAATCTCAACCATCTGCACAATCTATTCAATATGGGTATGATCATTCATTCTACTCAATAGTTCATTTAGTTTTTAACCAAAAATATGTGAAATATGAAAAGGATGTAAGGTAAGAGAGATTAGTCCATGTAGCATACACATAACATATAATGAATAATACTGAAGTATTGATTCTAATGAATTGGTTATAGAGCAGCAACCCTTCCTTGTTCATCTGATGTATGTCTTTGTTCTCCTGGATATGTCAAATGTGCTGAACAGACATGTTGTATTAGATATAGAAGGAATATGAAGAAAACATCCAAATAGATCAATGAATGAATGAATGAATGATCATTCCAATGTCTGTAATAT
The DNA here is from genome assembly GCA_943737045.1 of Parapristionchus giblindavisi. Classification (NCBI taxonomy): domain Eukaryota; kingdom Metazoa; phylum Nematoda; class Chromadorea; order Rhabditida; family Diplogasteridae; genus Parapristionchus; species Parapristionchus giblindavisi. The sequence goes on along the minus strand of CALSFV010000071.1, from coordinate 166,583 downwards.
ATTGTATTTCTCCTCTCAAATTAATAAACAAGTTTAAATCTCAATCATTGTCTCTTCGAAAACTTCTCATATATACTCCGCAATTTTAGGGGTGCCAATAATTTGGTTTAAGTGGGTACAATAATTTGGTGGACCGCAAAAGTTGACTCTAAAATTTGGCTACCAGACAAGCCTCACTTTTAAAGTTGAGTCAATAATTTGGTGGTTGAGCCAATAATTTGGTTAGAAGTGGGTCTATTATTTTAGCCCAAAATTTTAGCCAAACTTTGGCTACAATTTTAGCTAAATTTAGCCATACTTTGGCTGTAATTTTAGACTATAATAATAGCCCCACTTCGAACCAAATTATTGGCTTAACCACCAATTTATTGACTCAATTTTAGAAGTGGGGGTTGTCTGGTAGCCAAATTTTAGACACCCAAAAATGTTCGAACAAATTATTGCCCCCCCCCCCCCTAAAATTGCGGAGTATTAGATAAACAACCATGAATGTAGTGAGAGCCAACGAGTGAAGTTATGGGCCCTAAAAGTGTGCACTCACAGCGAATTGTAACAGAAGGGAAGATTCGCGATCTCGCCTCTTGTGAGAAAGCGGTTGTCTCATATTTGAGAAACTATAAGTAGAGAATCGTGCCTTCTGAGACAATTCGCTGAGTGTGGTGACTGTCTATGGGTACATTAAGAATACATGCATACATTAGATACGAATCTTTGATTTTGAAATCAATTTTTTTAAAATCTATCTCTGATTTTTTAAATATATACTGTATATATAATATACATCACTGTCCTTGCGCGGCCATTAGGCCCTAACTAAATGCGGCCGCTACATTAGGCCCCTCGATTTTTAGGCTGTGAATAATGAATATCAGCCATCCAAATTGATTTTTTTTTGGAATTTTTAAACCTTGTCAACTCAACTGTGCTAAGAAAAATGCTGGAAAGAAGTCACTTTGGTTACAAGCATACATTTTCGAGCACCCACATTGTGAGTGAGCACTTTTTGTTGATGCGGTCAGTTTTGAAACTCGAGACCCATCTAGGAATATGCGGGAGATCGAGATTAGTAAGAATCACCTAAGATCGGGTCAGTTTTGAGTACTTGAGATGTAGATCGGGTCAGTTTTGTTCGAATTTCGGGTCAGTTTATAATTCGCAAAAACAACTGATTGTGAGTGGTCCGAAAATGTATGGTTACAAGACAAGCCCCTCTTTTCAAGTTGAGTCAATAATTTGGCGGTTGCCCCCTAATTTGTTTCGAAGTTGGGGCACTAATTTGGACTAAAATAACAGCCCCAATTTGAACCAAATTAAGAGCCCAAGTGTTGGTTGCAGCCAAATTTTAGGCATTCAAAAATGTTCGACCAAATTATTAGCCCTACTAAAATTGCGCAGTTTGCGGTGTTACATTTCCTTAAATGCCTTCGCCGTAACCTCCACCGTAATATCTTAGTCGTTTCAACGGAGGTTACGGGAGATTCCCTACTTCGTCATCTTAATCAGATGAGTTTCAAATCTAAGTTTTTCTAACGTTATTTCTGTGAAAAACTTCCATCAAAAGTAGTTTGATTCCGAAGTCATCGATCGCCCGCATAAGACCTTGTGAATAGACTCAGGGACTTATGCCACACTAATAATTCAGTATCGATCAATTGATTCTGCAGACAACATCAAATAATCAATATATTTATACAGTATAGTCAATAACTACGGTATAGTCAATGACTACAGTATATTCTATATCTACATATACATATGTATATTCTACATATCATATACATATCTATACTGTATCTACAGTAATCCCATCTTCTCCCAATGAATCTTGCAATTAGTCGATTCGACCAATCGATAATCTTTCTCGCCCATTTCTATCGTACCACCGATGGATGAGAACATCAACTGTAAGTATTGATTAGATGAACACAAGCTCCTCCCACGAATCCAACCTTATTTCCCTTTTCATCAAGAACATGATCATCAGTACGATCGATTATATCATATCCCAATCGACGAAAGATGCGCTGAATGAGAAAAGATGAAGGTAGGTAAAGTGTTTGCAGCATATGAGAGCTAATTTTACTCTCCATTCTGACAACCCTCTCTCGCTTTCTATGAGTGCGAGAGAGTATTGAGAGAGCGTAGGTTTTCAAATAAGATCTGCATTTAATAGATTTTACACTGGAATATCAAGTTTAATTTCTACATATTTATATATTTAGATACCTTCGATTGAAGGGCAGACAGTTCTGCGTGGTTAATGTTAATGCCGTGTTTCTGAAAAGTATGGATTCCTTTCTGAGTAATATTTGTGTTGTTAAACCTTAAGTAAGATTGGATCAACATCGTATTCGATTAATGCCTCTGCCAATTTCGATCCACGATATTCAGGACGAAGATAGATTAGATCGGTACCCCAACTCTTCTGAATATATTATTTTATAATATCGATTTGAGAAGAGAGTAGAGATTCACTGTCTAGAACCGAAACATTGAATAATAATAACTACTTTCGATTTTGACATTAACATTGAAACAACTTTTCTTCTTTTAATGTGTTTTTGTTTTTTACCAATATCAAATTCTATGAGTGCATTTGTATGTTTATTATGATTTATTTAATTTGTCTATGTGTCCTCCGTTTTATACGTATGTGAGAGACTACACAGATGGTGATCATTATCATCTCTATACCATATTCATTACCATATTCATTCTTACTAACCATTTCTTCAGGATGACGAATCCAGAAGCCTTTCATGAGCCTCTTCGAAATGCCTTCTACAAGAAAAAATCTCATTGTTTAGAAGTTTAGAATCACAGAAAAAAACATTTAAAAACAGTTTTTATAGTAAATCATATGCAGCTTACGAAGAATCTGTCCATTGAATGAGAGTTTGGCCTTTTCTGATTCTGGATCGTAATTGGGGTCATCCTCAGGGTTGCGATAGAAAATATGAGCCATACGGAATCCTGCGGCCTTATCACTGTCCTGAAATTCGAATGTTCCCAACAAGAAATAAACTACAAGAAATAAAATACCCTAATTATTTTGAAGTAAAGTACATATACATCATTCTATATCATAATATGTCAAACGTACTTTATGGTATGCAATGTATATAGCTGGAAGTTCTTTCGGTATCTGATAGGCAGCATTCAGCATCGATTCCACGTATGGTTTCGTATCCGACCATTTTGTACCGAGGATCTGAATCACTCCACAGAATAAAAGTTGTTAAAAAGTTGAGAGAAAGTTGGAAAACTGTTTGCCAATAAATGTGCCGTCACAAGCGTAGTCGGAGGGGTGTGCCAAATATCCTCCTCAAGGCTTGTGACATCACGCGTATAAGCAAACGTTTGACATCGTTCATGGATACGGTCTCAGATATAGCCATCGTTCTCCCCAGATCATATTGATTCTTTATCGGAACAGGGTTTTACATATATTTTTAATTATGACTTTTGTTAAATCTTATGCGCGTTGTATTTGCCTTCGAATAAGTCTACACACGCGGTAAATTATCTTAGATATAGGTTGTCTAACTGTTTAGCTATAGAGAAAGGTTGGCACTACTTCAGAATAGGGTACCAGTACACCGGGCAAGTCCAAAAGGACATGAAAAATGAAATTAAAACAAAGGAAAGGACGTTTATATTAGGGAATTATACTATTATTTTGGACTGGTACCCTATTCTGAAGTAGTGCCGAAAGGTTAGCTTTTTTGAGAGAAACTCTCTCAAAAGGCACGTTGGATATCTCTCGCACGAGATAGTAACGGGGACTGGAGTAAGCTAACTAAGTTATCTCCGATATTAGAGAACGTTTGTCTAATTGTCGGATCTTATATAACCTGTGGCTCAAATATGAGACAGTTTGCCGTCAGTGTAGAAAAAAATATAATTGAAAATTGTTGGAGCATAATCTCAACAATGTTTGGCACGCGCATAAAGGGCTTATTAGTGTTGTCAGATGGACTATATTTTAGTCTCGAATAAATTTGCATTTTTAGTCCAGACTAAAAATGATTCCAAGATATTTTTACTCATTTTAGTCTCGAATAAATGGGTAATTAAACTGATATTCGCGACTAAATTTGTATTTATTCTGGACTAATATTTTATTTATTTATTTTTATTCGAGAGCCCCCATTCATTTTCTATTAGTTTTTGGAGCTTATTGGTCCATTTCTCATCTATTTGAATGAAAGACGCCGCTAAAAGTGGAGTGAAATCATGGCGGCGTGGTCTAGTGGTAGTGTCTAGTGCACCTCGATCACACTGGGAATGGTAGGGGTTCACATATCTATTTATTTATTTATTTATTTATCATACATCGCGAAGATGTTTCAACAAGTAAAAACGATATAAATGAAGAAGATTTGCACAAGGAAATAGAATGGGGAGAATATACAATGGGAAAGTAGGGAAGGTGAAGATGGTCGGGGAAGTCTCAATAACGTATTCTCTAGTGCCAAGATCAAAGATCAGCGTGGGATCAATGATGTAGGGTGGATGAGGCCCTAGCGGGAAGAGGACCGCATAAGTCAGTATAGACAGACTGACATGGCAAAAGAAACTTGTACATGAGACAGTTTAGAGGGGTGAAATATCAATGGATAAATTACTAATTAAATCATAAGACAATAATAATTTAGCTCTAATGGTATTTGTGCTAAGATTTGGGTCTAAGATAGAGGGAATTTTTGTCAAAAATCGAGATGTTCTATGGGAAAAGGAGGAGCGAAGATTTTCTCTTTTTGATCGAGGAATATGGAAAGCAAACGAGGATATCCTACCAAATGAGGGTTTAAACACATAGAAATTACTACAAGGAATATCAACTTCACATCTCAAAATCTTAATAGCAAATACGATATCAATGACAATTCTTCTGTGATAAAGAGAATTGAGAGAGAATAAGGACAAACGTTGAGGGTATGGAGGAGGGAAGGAATAGGAAAGATGACAACGATGATACAACAATCTAGTAAACACATGTTGAACTTTTTCTAATTGGCGAATTAAACCTTTCGAAGAGGGTGACCAAACAGGGGACGCGTATTCAATAATAGGGATAACATATGATTTGAAAGCTCTGATATATACATCGGAACGAGTACAAGAAATTGATCGAAAAATATGATAAACAAGTGATAATGACTTCTTACAAACAATGGCAATGTGGGATTTAAAATTTAACAACGGGTCAAGATAAACACCTAAGTCACGGGTTGAAGAAGATGAAGGTAGACTGTGAGAGAGAATAGAATAAGGTAAAGTGGGATTTGTTTTTCCTATATGTAGAACGGAGCACTTTTTTTGTGCAACCGACAACTGCCAGTTTTCGCAGTATTCTAATAGAAAAGTTAACACTTGAGAAAGTTGAGAGTGAGATTCATGTGGAGAAGTATGTGAAAATGTAGAGAAAAGTTTGATATCATCCGCAAACATTTGAATACCTATTTGAGGGAGATGACTGAATACCCTTGGGAGATCGGAAACATATATCAAAAAGAGTAATGGACCCAAAACTGTACCTTGTGGAACACCAGAAGTGACAACTCTATCTGATGATAGAGTATCACCTATTCTCACTGAAAATCGTCGATCATCTAAAAACGAAGTAAACCACGATAGCAGATTATTTCTAATACCAAGAGATTCTAATTTGTACAAAAATTTACTATGAGAGACAGAATCAAAAGCACGAGATAAATCAACATAGATAACATCAGTGCAAAGATGCATCAAGAGCATTTCGCCATCAAGAGCATTTCGCCACGCTTGAGTACAATTCAAAAGTTGTGTTACAGTGGACTTTGATTTTACAAATCCCGACTGCTCCTTGGGTATTATATTGTGGATACGACATCAGTGTGTAATGCGTGGTTTCAAAATGCGCTCGAGAATCTTAGATGGAACAGGGGAGATCGATATAGGACGAAAATGAGAGACATTGGATGGGCTAGAGACTTTAGGAATAGGAATGACTATAGAAGATTTCCAAATTGTTGGTATTTCTCCTAGACTGATAGAGATATTAAAGATTATAGACAAAGGATAAGAAAGAGAGGAATGACAACGTTTAAAAAAAAATCGAAATTTTTTTGCTTATTTTTAAAAGATTCGTGCATTGTTTTCGATATTTATCATCTAATATCTTCTACAGGCATGAACACTTGCAAATTGAATGGACTATGTGAAAGTGCATGACCTCAGCTGTTTTTGGCTCCTACCATATTTTCCTTATCGAGAAAGATACATCTATTCAAAAGTCTCACTGAGACATCTGAGGCTTCCCTTGTCAGGTCAAAATGGGATCTGTGTATATGTAAAAGAAATGATCAGGAAACTGTATAGTAATGCGATGTCACTAATAAAATATTGAAATTGTTAAATTTATCGCGTTTTGAGCACTTTTACTATAAATAAAATAGAAACTAAATTTTAGTCTCGAATAAATTAGCATTTTTTAGTTCAGACATGAATAGATCGGACAACGGCACAATTAACGAAATTGTTTCTATAGTGACAAACAGTAAACGAAGTTACAGTAAGCTACAGTACATATCACTACAGTATGATTACCGTACCTTTCCGAGTGGTTCACTCTCGGCAAATTCCTTGAGAAGAACCATCATCAATTCGCGATCATCTTCTGTTGCCTGACAATCTCCGTCCATAATTAGACCAAGTCCATTCTTTGTGATCTCACCTTACACAATTGGAATGTCTTCGGTAGATGAACATAGTTCTTGGGATGATAGTCGGGAGATACAGTCTTGTTCAATTTGGGATGACTGACTGAGAGTCTACGTACTTGAGTTGACAATTGCTCAAGTAGTCTTCGAGCACATGTTAGTTGTTTCTGCGCCTTCAAATTGAACTGTGGTAGAATTAGATCAATAAAATTCAAGGTCAAGGTCTTAAGGTTTTAAGGTCTTAGAGTCTTAAGGTATTAATGTTAGGGTCGAAGACTCACCATCGGGGATTAACGCTCCCTTGAAGAGAGGAGACGAAAAGAATGAATGAAAAACTCATACGAGAAAAAATATATAGAATGGAATATTTATTATTAGATTTCATGTTAACTTTCTCAATTTATCATTATTATTGACAATAAAATTCATTGAAGCGGTCGTTTATTTTTAAAATATAGAATAGCTTTTCAAATGTCATCCATAAGTTTCTGCTTATTACTATCTATGAGGCCTTACTATCTATGAGGCCTTCTACACCTTTTCTCTCCTTCTTTTTTTCGATATCGTGATAACTCTCACAAGGGAACTATTTAACCATACCTCGCGTTCTCTAATTTTGATATCTTGGCGTAAATATTACTGGAATGAGGTTTCCAAAAAGTTAGGTCAAAAGTTCCACATTCGCTTTTCCAACATTCATGAGCATTTCACAATAGAAAATTGAATCCACAAGATTTTGAAAATTTTGAATCATGATATCTAAATGGGGTTGCTAGTTTTTTATTAGATAGTAGGGTATTTGAGCATCGCTGAGCTTGCCTAATTTACCTGTGAAGAATAATTTGAGATAAATCAATCTGAACGCTGTTTTGTGAAACTGGTATACGGTAGGATTTTCTACAGTATACCACTTTTGCAGCCTGATCTTTGCCAAGATCCAAACAGTGCAAATTCGCTATAGGAAGTCAGGTAATGCTATATATAACCATTATTAGACGAAAAAAGATCGATGGCAGCAGTTTTACAGTAAGATTCTACAGTATGATACAGTATAGTACATAGTGCACACTCATTTTCTGAATTCAAAAGTAGACTGCTCAACAGTGATTACCCATCTTTATTTTCGGCCTGAATTTGATCCCTCACAGTAACCCTGTAGCTCCTATCATTTCCCAGTTGCGTCTCCATTGTGACATGTTGTCTTCGAGATTCTCAATTATCATCGACTACATACTGGTTCTCTCCCCAGTCGACACAAGCATACAATATCCTCCATCTGCTCATACTATCATACTATTCTATGTGAAGACATTACTCGATCCGATGATTTGAGAGGGACAACTAGCTCGCATGAGACAACCCCCCCTTCTTACCCCATATTCGCTCTTTTCACACTTTTAATCATTATCATTTTTTGTTGAGAGTCCTTATTATGTTATTTATTATCTTATTTTCTTCATTCGACTGTCCCGTTCATGCGCGAGCATGTGATAAATATATAAATATAATATATATATACCAATTCTGCTATGGAGCGTTCCCGATTATTTTTTTTCACTTTTGTCGTGCATAACTGTATTGGGCAAACACATCCACAATGAAAAACCTTAGATAATACAACATCAAGATCGTGAAAATGATCAAACAGGGAATCTTGTGAACTTTTGTCAAAATATTTCAAAATTTTTGAAAAATGTTTCACTTTTTTTCATTTTGACGGTATATTCAACTTGTCATATAAATTTATAAAAAATCTCTCCTAATTATTTATTCCTCGGAAATTGTATATCTCGTCCAAAAGAATGGCACTGACATGATAACATTTTCATCCCAAGGATTTATGAATCTCATATTAAAATTTACCGAGCGATTAATAAAGAAAATTCGTCGACAGATCTACAGTGAGCCATTGACACTAGAGACTGCTAACAGTGATAATGACAAGTGAAGACAATGAGAATGACAATGACAGGATATAACAGAGACAATTTATTTCTTCTTTTTGCAAACCTATTTTGATTTGAAGCTGAGTACTCGGATACTGGACAACAACTACGCAAGGAAAAAGAAAGACATTAAAAAACTGCTAGACGGACGGTTCATCTCTTTTACATCCGATGTTTGGTCAGGTTAGTTGTTTCTTCAAAAAAAATTGACTGCAAATTGACTTCAAAACAGCATTGATTGCAAAAAGCATCTTTTTGCATATGAGTACTGGAATGGAAAGGAGCACATCACCACTCTTCTTTACACAATTGCTATGAAGTATCTCTCAGTTCACCCATCGCCTGTCGACAGTGAACGCTAGTGAATTTTGTTTTACATTATCTGACAATGTTCTTTCAGGTCTATTTTCTCGTGTTGGAAACCATACAAACAATCGCAAAGGATGTAATCTGTCGGGCTCGAAGCTATCGAAAATGATCTTATTGCATGGCAATTACTTAAAGGGAGAGAGAGTAGTTGTTTTTATCTGTTTTTATCGATAGTAAATCTTTCAGTCTTATCGACGAAGGGGGGGGGGGGCGAATTGAACAACGACTAACGATATCATCTCGTCCATTTGTTTTTTTTTTAAATATTTTTTTATTGTTAATGTTTAAATTCTTTCTGATAAAAAGTTCATCTATGCGTACGTTCGCTCTCTAGCAATGGACGATTCATTTCCTTTTGGCTATTGATTATAGATGTATAATTGGTCGTCTAGAAGAGAATGATGAAGTCTTCATAGAAACGTCTTTCTATTCATTCTTTCTAGTCTTCTCTCTTCATTCTTTCCCCTTTTTCAGTCTTCTTCATCTTCATTCTTACCTTTCATTCATTCATTCTTCAATGATAGTTTCATTTCATAAGAAAGAGAAGAATGAATTCATTTATAATCAGTAATAGAATACGTTCAATATAACTTCTCCCCCCCCCATTCCTCATCTCATTTCTTTGTATAATCACTCAATTGTAAGTCTTGAGGTCATTTCACTCAGATTATCCTCTATTTCATTCATCTTCTCTTTCTCTATCTACTCCCTCCTCTTTCTATCTTCAATCCTTCATACACTGTATGCTTCCTTTCCATGTAATTCTCCATCTGTTCAATCATTTCATTCAATTCTACATCTATATCAATGTATTCATCATTTCCATCATTGATCATCCATTATATCCTTGTATCTAATGCACTCATACAGTATATTCAAACTATTCACGTAGTCTTTTAATCCATTCAGAACAATCAAAGTTACATTTATGATATATTATTTGAGTTAACAATGGATATAGATGTGATCATTTGTTATATGAGAAGTATTCATTCACCTTGGAATACTTTCTATTGACTATTCAATTCATTCTTGACCTACTCTCATTGATAATTCAATATACTCTACATTTCTCACTTTCATACATGTATGGTTGAGAGAAATAGCCATGGTTTATTACCATAAACCATATTTCCTTCTCTCTACTTTACATTAGTCTTAATCTTGCAAAGTATACATATAGCAAATTTACCACAAAATTTTCCAAACTTAAAATAGTTTCATTTAAATTTGAATAACTCCGATATTTTTGACATGCGGGATACTCCGTCTTCTTTGACACACTATTGTGATCGAAACTATGGTTTTCGATGGTTTGACTCTAGATAGTGTACTTAACGAGATTATATGTAGAATGAATGTATATTCTTATGATTCATATAATCTATTGAGTATTATATGATGGTTTAATGGATAAATGAAAGATATCTATTATCCTCTATATGTATATCCAATCATTCACTTTTATTTCAAATCCCCTATGAATTCAACATCCTCTCTTGATCTCTCCCTCTCCCTTTCCCTTTTCTCTCTCTCATAACTTCCTCCTTCTCTCTCCCTCTCCCTCTCCCTCTCCCTCTCCCTCTACTTCTCCTTCTTCATTCTTTTCCACTACATCTCTAAATCCTCTTCTCATTCAGTTCTATAGGACTTCTTTTCTCGTTTACATTATATAGAGATTCCGTTCTCAAGTTTGCACTTGATCATTCTTATAACTCATCATCTTTATATATTCATACTTTTATCTTCTTCTTATATTCTTTTAATTTTCATTTCTTATTTGACGTTCATCAAAATTTACTTTAAATTTAATTTATCCTCTAAACGAGAAAAGCTTGAAAAGAAAAGAAAAGAAAGTGAATGATAAATTTAGGGTGAAATAATATGTGGGTAAGATCAATGCGATCTATGAACTAAATGACAAATGAAGTTTTTCATGAATTATATGTTTGTGTTTCAAGCGAAATTGTTGAAGTTTCATGAATAATAAATCGACTTTCGCAATCCTAAGACTTAGAACGTTGTATAAAGAAAAATGCAATAAAGGTGGAGTCCCGCGAATATTTTCGTGAAAAACTGTGAAGACAGAGAGATGGTGAAAGCCATTTCACTTACTATTTCTTTTATTAGCAGATTGCGTTTATTGATCACTAGAATCATGATTGAATCATTATATGAAGTTGCGCTCTTTGAAAATGGAAAATTTCGTCAATAATTTCTGAACCCGCGCAAATGAGATCCGAGAGTACAATCTAATTGTTGTATATCACTTGTTTGTTTAGCATGTAGTAGTTAGAGTTATTTTTAAACATTTTGAGCCTCCATCTATGAAGTGACACCACGAGCTAATTTGAAACTTCGCTCTGTTCAAACTCTCGCTTTCGTTGTCTGCGAGAGAGTATTGCCAATGTGGAGAATAAAATCTCTAACTCTGATTTAACATGAAATAAGGAATGATATTGATCGAAAAAATAGATATAAATGGTTGTATGAAACAATGTACAGCGAATTAAAGAATAGTGGCATATTCTTTATATTAAAAAAGAATTGTACTTATTATTGGTTGGACAATTTGATTGTGACTATAAGAGATATGTATAACAAATGTATTAGTCATCTCTTTTGACATCTCTAGGTATATACAATGGTGAATGTTACTCTTTTCAAAATGTATCATAACACCACATTAGGCGAGACGTTTTTGTCAATGTATAAAGTGTTAAAACTTATATTTGTGGTAGCGATCATTCAGCGGTTCGAGATGCTACGATTCGCCTTAGAAACTATAATTTTGGTTGAGACAGAATAGTTTTTTTCCAAAGTTATCAAAATTATCACACCATTATTATAATTGAAATTTGGGAAAAAGTATTCAAACTCAACCAGAAATTTTGGTTGATGTGACATGAAATATTATAGCCTCTCAAACAACTAAGCGATCGCATCCAAATATAAACAAAATTTTTATCACTTTATTCATTGAAAAATACTCCATAAAGCATTTTGTGGCTAACGTGGACCACTGTATACTTTGTATGATCTATTCTCTATTTTGATCCTTTCATTCATTACTTTTCTAATTCTTTAAATCATTTCAGTTGAAATGAGGAATGAGAAACAGATCCTCTATATATTATGCGCTCTTTCTTTTTCTATTATATTATTTCTTCTAATTTCATCTCCATCTCAATCAAATGATAGGTATTTACATTTTAATATTAATAATGTTAATTAATACTATATAATTGACATACCTTAATAAGATCGTTTTTATGGATGTGTAATATTTTGTTGTAGGAAGAGTATATTGGAATATTTGGAAGAAAGAGATGAATTGAGGGGAAAGGAAGAATTAAAAGATAAGAAGAAAGAAAAGGAAAAAGAAGAAGAATATAAGAAAGAACATGAAGAAAGAGAACATAGAGAATTGAATGATCCTCATATTATACAAGTAAATTTTATTTATCATTCTTAATCACCCAATAATCAAGGCTGTCTCGACAAATGAAACATAAAATTTGGAAAAAAATCTGGCAAGAAAATTCACTTTTTCTCCCGCAAATTTAGACGCGAAGAAGTGGTTGAGAATTCGTGTAGTTGCGCTTTCTTTCATTCATTATTTTTCTTTTTTCTTTTCGGTGAAACTTGCAAAAAATGATGAAAGATTATTTTGCAAAAAATCAAATAATAAAAAACAATATGTAGCACTGAATTTTTTGTATTTAATATTAATAATTAAGTAAGTTTTCTAATTTGTAGATAGATCATTCAACTCGTATTCGAAAGGAAGAATATCCTCGTAGACAAAATATGTCATCATGTCCTACTATATTTGGAAGAATTGGAGTATTTGTAGCTTATGTTAAGAGTAGTATGGAAACGTTAGTAATCAATATATCTATTATGATCTAATCAATCAATAATCATTACAGTCATTATGCCGTAGCTCAAAGATCACTAGAATGTTATCTTAAATCAGTTAATTATACTGTATTTATGGTTGATTTAGATAATGATGAAAGAGTCAAACATGCTTGTTATAAGAATAAACAGGTGAAAGAGTCATTTTATAAGATAAAATAAATATTATTTTTGTATATTTAGTTATTCTTCCGTAAACATTGTGCAGCTTCAGTATATTTAAAAGAAGTCGATTGGATGTTAATACTTGATGCTGATACAGCTATTGTTAATCCTAATCATTGTATTGGTATTATTATTCTATATAATCAATTAATATAATCAATATTATTTCAGAAGAATGGATCGATACTCGAGCTGATCTTATCTTTTATGAAAGATATTTCAATTGGGAAGTTGCATCTGGAAATTATATCGTACGTTTATTTCACAAGAAAACAATAAATAAATGAACTAATGAGTACAAATAATTGTATGAAATTAGATCCTTTTCTCTTTCAAGAGAGATATTAGGACCTCTCTTCTCTCATACTGAGCGGTCGGTCCGTCTTTCGCTCTGTGATTAGTGGATAGAGTTGGTGCCCGGCGACAGTCTACGCAACAAGACGGCCGTATTTCTATTGTTGCAAGTATCTACTAGTGCGGATTGTGCTCGGTTACGGTGTGGTGGTGTTGTTGTTCAATTTGGGATTGTGAGTTGTCTTCAAAAGTATTCATTCATTGATTTAGAGAAAGCCTATGATAGGACACCTCGGAGACAAATTTGGAGGTCATTGAGAGATAAGGGAGTCCCGGAAGGCTATATTGAACTGATCAAAGATACTTACGAAGATGCAAGTGCGACAATAAGAACTTCATTTGGTAACTCAAACGAGATTCCAATTCGAGTGGGAGTTCATCAGGGAAGTGCTTTGAGTCCACTACTATTTATAACGGTCTTGGATAGTGTACTTGACGGAGTATTGGACGAAGCACCGAAGTTTATGATATATTTGACAGATGAGAATGTTGACGAATTGGAGCGTAAAGTGCGAGAGGTCCAGTCAAGAATGGCCGAAGCTGGTTTGACTCTGAATACAAAGAAAACAAATTTCATTGGGTATGAGTGGGTACCAGCACTGATGTATGGAAGTGAGACATGGCCGATGACGGATGGACAAGAAGCAAAGTTGATGTGTACTGAGATGAGGATGATGAGATGGGCATGTGGAGTTACCTTGTCTGATAGAATAAGAAATGAAGTGCTTAGAGGAATGATGAAAGTAAGACCGATTAATGAAAAGATCCGAGAGAAAAGACTGAGATGGTACGGACATGTGAAGAGGAGAGATAGAGACCATGTATGCAGAAGGATGATACAATACGCGCCACAAGGAAGAAGACCAAGAGGAAGACCGAAGCTCAGATGGACGGAATTGATCAAGAAGGACTTCAAGGAACTCAAGCTGACGGAACGACACACGCTGAATCGACTACTATGGCACACGAAGACTAGTTTTCCTGACCCCGTTTAACGTGATAAGAAGAAGCCCATACCATCCCCTTGCTTTCTTATACAGGAAAATAAATGATTTGATTTGATTTGATTTGATTTGATTTGATATTCCAATATTTACCAATCAGATATCAATTGCTTGTTATTAAATTGTTTTCAGGCTAAAAATACAGAATTCTCTACAAACTTCTTAAAGAAATGGGCAGATTGGGAATTCATTCAACCACAAAATTGGAATGGAGCAGATAATGGAGTCCTTCAAGTGAATATACATTCCTTTTTAAGTTTTCAAAAAAAAACAAAGAAAAAAATATTTTTGTTGTCTAATTGATCCATTTTTATTTATTTTACAGTAATAATGTTTACTTTACTTACCTGACTTTTCATTTTTAACGTCTTTTTTTTCAATATTATTCGATTACAATATACACATTTGTTTGTTCAGATTCATATTCTACAAGCAGTTATTCCATCTGCTGTACAAGAAATCAAAATTTGTGATGAGATATGGCATAAGGTACTGTAATTCCATAAACTTCAAAATATCTACAGTATCCCTTTTCATGTTTTCTATTATCTTTCATATTACAGGGAACAGACTACGATACATATATGGCATTCGTAACATGTTGTAAAATGGCAATGGGAGCTACACGATTATGGCCTGGAAGAGTTAGAATATATAGAAGAGCTCATGGATGGGTATGGTATTCTTGATCTTTGATCTTTGATCTTCAATATTATATATTGTATAGGTCCGAGATGGTTTCCTAGCATCTGATTCATGGGCTGAGACTGATTTCATGTTACATGGATATAAAGCACAGAAAGTTGGACAAGATGGATGGCAAAGTCCTTTTACTGTATATTTACATATTCAATAAATATCGATTGATTGTTGATTGATTCAGGAAATTATTGATGTTTCCAAATGTGATGCATCGACTAAAGGTTGGCCATGGAGAAAAGAGAAGATGATTACTGTACAGGTACATTATAGATTGATTGATATATGAAAGATCAAAGATCATTTTAGAATTTGAGGACTACATTAGCTAATTTCGAGAAGAGTACAGGAACTAATTATCCTCAAAAGGTTTGAGATTATTGATTGATTAGATATAAGATGATCTATTCAGGGACGAGTAATACCATATCTTCAATATCCAGATGTAGGAGATTGTTTTCCCCATTGTGATGATATGGTCTAATCAATCAATCAATCGATAATATATTATCAATTTTAGTTAATATGAACTAATTTCCTTCTATTATATAGTTTTATGTGATAGTTCATATTATAGTTTCTTCTTCTTCTCATAAAAAAGGCCAAAATATATCGATCGGGTTATTATTCATTCTGTTGTTATTGCTTTATTTCTTCCTCAGACATTCTCATTTCTTGCTCAGCTTTATTGACTTTTCTGTGATCTTTGTTATTAAATGTGTATAAAGATATCAAGATTTAGTATAATAAATTAAAACATTATAAGCCTTCCTTTTTTTAACTAATAAAAAATAAACAACTGCGTTTAGCTAACATGATTCAAAGTTTTATAAATCTGAACTCTTATCAAATTTTGTCACAAATTATGACATATTTTTCAGTTTTTTCGGTTTTTTTACAACACCTACCAATCGGATCTGAAGTCGTAATAAATATATAATAAAATATTATTGATTGGATAAAGAAATGAATATTTATGAAATTCATTGAATGATCTTCATTGTTTCTTTAGTCATTCTTTACACTATAAAAGAAGAAAGAAAGAGATGACATCATCTATAATGGAATAAGAAGAGTCATTACTGACAAGAGAATACACGAGTTAGTTAGGTCTATTGAGGTATGATAAGAGGTATGGGTGATGGAGAGATGGAGAGGGTTGGAGTGGGGAAGGGAGGAGACGGAGAGGGTTAATAGACTGTTCATTAGATAGAGAAGGTAATGATGGAACGGTGTGAAGAGGAAAGACAAAGTAAATTAGCAATAGAGGAGTAATGAAGGCTCTTGTTGAAGTTTATTTGATCAGAACGAAGAAGAAGAAGAGAGAGGAGAGAGATGGGGGGGGGGGGGGAGAAAGGGAGAGGCCGAAGGGATGGTATCCCCTCGTATTCTATTCCATTCTTCTATAGAGTACCGTGAGATAGATGAAGACTAGACCTTCTAGATATCTCTCTCTCTCCCTCTCTCTCTCTCTCTATCTCTCCCTCTCCCTTTGATCTCTATCCCTCTCCCTCTTCATCATCCAACATCTTCTTCCACATACAATTCATTTATCACTTCTCTTATCTCTTCATATTCTATTCAACTTCTACTTCATTAGAGTTATCTTCTCAAATATCAGTGATTTTGTGGTCCGACAAGAATTGGCATTCTCGTGTTTGGAAACAAGTATTTCTGCATTTGTTTTCAGAAATATATTTTCTTTTTTTCTTTTTCTTTTTTTTTCAGAAGAAAATGCCGTGACAAACTTCTCTAAAACATTATTTTTTACTAATATAGTGTTTTTGAAAACAAATCATATTTCAGATGATTTAATTTTCAAACCTCTAACGACTAGAATATTTAAAGTAAAAGTGAAAAAGATAGTGTACTCATCGATTCCCTTGGAGTAGTAAGACCTGTACCATTGTATCAGGCTACAGAGTTATGTTGGCCGATATTTGCCGAAATTTCCAATTTTCCAAAAGTGCGGCTTTTCCTTTACTTCAAGTATTGATTCATTCGTGATTCTGACGATCAATATATACAGTCGGCTAAAATGAAATTGTGTAGAGTATGTTGAAATGGTATACGGCCATCTTTCTGTCTTCATAATTTCTTCTCGAAAATATTCCACCTTTAAGCGGTAAAAATGTATTTTCAAATATTCCTATTTACGTTGACGATTATGTTGAGCTTTTTCGATTTCTCTCGTTTTTCGGATCCTAATAACCATTTTTTTTTCAAGTATTTTTTCGGATAATAATGCCTAATTTTTTCTGCGTGAAAACAGAAAAAGAAGTAATAGATGAGATAAGGTAATAAATAGTAGAAGTTGGTTATGGAACTGAATAGAATGAAGATAAAAAGAAAGATAATCATATCGATCTGCAATATTAATATTATCTTAAAACAACCAATGAAATATATAGAAATGTTAATGAAGAGTACATATATGATATCGATAACTACAATTGCTTTCATTCTTCTCTTCCTTCTTCATTATCATTAATAGATAATCCAATATGTAATCATCGTTGAAAGTTAGATGAAACTTGTCTTCTATCAATCAATTCTATTCATTCTCAATTACAGATTACCAGACTAATCTTCTTCTTCATTCTAATTCCTTCTCTACACTTATCTCCTTCTACTCTCAATACCTCCTACTCTTCCTCCTCTCCTTCTTCCTCTTCTTCTTCCTCTTCCTCCTCTCCTTCTTCCTCTTCTTCTACCTCTTCCTCCTCTCCTTCTTCCTCTTCTTCTACCTCTTCCTCCTCTTATTCTTCCTCTTCTTCTACCTCTTCCTCCTCTCCTTCTTCCTCTTCTTCTACCTCTTCCTCCTCTCCTTCTTCCTCTTCTTCTACCTCTTCCTCCTCTCCTTCTTCCTCTTCTTCTACCTCTTCCTCCTCTCCTTCTTCCTCTTCTTCTACCTCTTCCTCCTCTCCTTCTTCCTCTTCTTCTACCTCTTCCTCCTCTCCTTCTTCCTCTTCTTCTACCTCTTCCTCCTCCTCCTCTTCCTCCTCTACTTTTTCCTCTTCTTCTACCTCTTCATCGTCTCCTTCTTCCTCTTCTTCTACCTCTTCATCCTCTTCCTCTTCTTCTACCTCTTCCTCCTCTTCCTCCTCCTCTTCCTCCTCTCCTTATTCCTCATCTTCTTCCTCTTCATCCTCTTCCTCTTCTTCCTCCTCCTCTTCCTCCTCTCCTTCTTCCTCTACTTCTACCTCAACCTCCTCTTCTCTTCTTCCTCCTTTCCTCCTCCTCTTCCATATCTCTCTATCCAATACTTCATTCATATTCTCAACATGAATCTACTTCATTTCATTCCTCCTAAACTCGACCCATTTCTCCCTTTACGATATCCACCCGCAACAACGAGAAATGCTATTGTTATAGCTTCTCCCTCTCCCTTTCCCTATTCCCTCCCTCTCCTTCTCCTTCTCTCCCTCTCCCTCTCCTTCTCCCTCTCCCTCAATCACCGTTCAATACGTATCATCTTCATCTTCGTGTCAATGATTCTATTCATTCATTTCATTCATAGACTCAATCTCTTTCTTATTTTACTCGTCCTTGAATAAATGGACAAGAGTTGAGAGTAAAAGAGTAGTCATTCCCTCACCATCTTATACCCTCCCTATCCCTCCCTTTACCCTTTACCCTCTCTCTCCCTCTCCCTCTCCCTCTCCCTCTCCTTCTCTCCCTCTCCCTCTCCTTCTCTCCCTCTCCCTCTCCTTCTCTCCCTCTCCCTCTCCTTCTCTCCCTCTACCTCTCCTTCTCTCCCTCTCCCTCTCCCTCTCCCTCTCCCTCTCCCTCTCCCTCTCTCTCCCTCTCCTTCTGTACCACTCCATCTTGATCTACCTCATAGATATTGATTGAGTATTGGAATGAATCTCTTCGTCTTTTATTTGTCTATCCAATCTTTGTCTTCTCTACTCCCTTCAATGGTACTAGAACCTTCTCCATATATCTCAATCATACTTCCAGTCTCTTTAGGGAGAGGTAGAGGGAGAGGGAGAGAGAGGGAGAGGGACAGGGAGATGATCAACCTTCTTCATTCTTCTCACACTTTTGTATTGGAATGACTCAGTTTCTCTGAATCAACCATTCAATTCATCATCAATCTATACTACAGTCCATACCTATATCGTCTTTCCTTTTATGAATTCAATAATCAAATCTAAACAATGTTAATACAGTAGACGACAAAATTATATCATATTTAATTTTTCAAGGAATATTTCCAGCAAGGATCAATGAAACTTGGTATGGCTCCTGCATCATATACATGCACTGTTGTATAGTACAGCCACCTGTAGTAGAAGTCAAGTCCTCGAAAAGAAATACAAATATTGCGAAATTTTCGATTTTGCCAATATTCGATTTTTCCGTGATATTTTGTTAAAATTTTTATCGCTCTTTGTAAAGCGTATTTCAATTCCATTTATACACGTGGTGTATGCAGTGGATCGAGAGATGATGTAGAACACGCAAACTGAGTTGTTAACAGCAGGGGAGAATAACCAAAGCTACAGTAATCAGGACCTACTCAAATGAAACTTTGCCAGCAAATCATTAATGAACAAAAATCGATCGCTGATTTCTACAAGCGTAGGTATGCGCAGGGAAGTTCCACTTGTTACGGCTAGCAAGAATAAATAGGGTGGAGCTCAGATTAGCTATAGTCTCGAAGATAGAAACATCCGAGATATCTCTATTCTTGGCCTCTACTTCACTTTTCCTTATATTTCTCGTCGAATTTCCCTTTGCCAATCATCCCAATCCATACGTACGTAATGTTCATTCTCAGTAAAAGAATTTATGACTACATGGACGAGGATCTATGAAGAAGTCGGAAAGTTACAAGAAAAAATAAAAGATGTATAGAGTTGGAATAATGTGTATCTTAGATATATTGTTAATCATGAACACAATGATTGTTATGAGCGTTTCAAATAAATGTAGCGTATTGTATCGACCAGATTTAATCGAAATATGCTTCAACTAGACCAACTAGAATTAATTATACTCCTCATTCAACGCTAATTTTAGTTTCACATCATTCCAACATATATCCATCTTTAATTTTTTTCTTGTAACTTTGCGACTTCTTCATAGATCCTCGTCCATGTAGTCATAAATTCTTTTAGTGAGAATGAACATGACGTACGTATGGATTGGGATGATTAGCAAAGGAAATTCGACGAGAAATATAAGGAAAAGTGAAGTAGAGGCCAAGAATAGAGATATCTCGGATGTTTCTATCTTCGAGACTATAGCTAATCTGAGCTCTACCCTATTTATTCTTGCTAGCCGTAACAAGTGGAACTTCCCTGCGCATACCTACGCTTGTAGAAATCAGCGATCGATTTTTGTTCATTAATGATTTGCTGGCAAAGTTTCATTTGAGTAGGTCCTGATTACTGTAGCTTTGGTTATTCTCCCCTGCTGTTAACAACTCAGTTTGCGTGTTCACATCATCTCTCGATCCACTGCATACACCACGTGTATAAATGGAATTGAAATACGCTTTACAAAGAGCGATAAAAATTTTAACAAAATATCACGGAAAAATCGAATATTGGCAAAATCGAAAATTTCGCAATATTTGTATTTCTTTTCGAGGACTTGACTTCTACTACAGGTGGCTGTACTATACAACAGTGCATGTATATGATGCAGGAGCCATACCAAGTTTCATTGATCCTTGCTGGAAATATTCCTTGAAAAATTAAATATGATATAATTTTGTCGTCTACTGTAGATCGTCGATTGTTGTCTTATCCGATAACCTTACTATCGCCACAAAGACAGATAATTATTGGTTATTGATTGATTGGTTTCCCTGGATTCGTTATCTTGAAAAAGTAATTGCGCAAATTTAAAAATCATACGCGATTTTCGACACTTTTTCAAAAAAAAATTCGATATTCAATCAATAATTTTTGTTTCCGCAGCGAAGGTTATCGCTTAAGTCAACGATTGTAACTGTTCACATAAATTTGTTTTATCTGCTTATTCATTTGACAAAACTTATGAAGGAGAGCTTATGATACAGGGTGATCGGGACTGTATACAACACCTTCTCATCTCTTTCTTTCTCATTTATTTATTCACGATAACAATCTCAACAGCCTAAAGAAGTCTATTAGCTTTTCATTTGTCTCTTTCTCTCTCCCTTTCTCTCTCTCCCCCTTCCTCCCTCTCTCTCCTTATTCTATCCGCCATTTCTCTCCCTCTCCCTCTATATTCTCACAAGTAGCCGATCTCTCCCACTGTGAGTATTCTTCACTCTTTTTTCGTTTTCTTAATTCTCTTTCAACTTTTCTTTATCTTCTTCCATTCAAATGCTAATCTCTTCTTCTCTTCTCATTACCTTTCAATCGAACGGGAAAACCATATATGGATATGGAGAGGGTGGGGGTGGGAAAAGAAAAGAGAAGGAGAGGGAAATCTCTATATCGTGTAGATGTATTGTTGATCCAAGTGTATTCATTGATGGAAGAAGATATTCATTCATTTATTCATGTATATTAAATGAAATGGAATGAATACCCTCTTCATATGGATGATATTCTACCTCTTTTCTCACTTATACATATCGAACTTCTCCGTCTTAAGAGGATACTCTACCTCTCTCCCCTCTTCCCTTCTCCCTCTCCTTCTCCCTCTCCCCCTCCCCTCTCCCTCTTCCTCTGTCGATCATAGATGGTGTATGGTATCTCGCCCGTGGCATCGTTCTCTTCATTGATAACATTCATCTATTTGCTTCCCTTCTTGAAACGTCTTCCTTCTTTCACTTCCATCTTCTCCCTTATCCCCCTCTTCTCCCTCTCTCTCTCCCTCTCTCTCTCCCTCTCTCTCTCCCTCTCTCTCTCCCTCTCTCTCTCCCTCTCTCTCTCCCTCTCTCTCTCCCTCTCTCTCTATCTCTCCATCTCTTGATTCTTCAACTTCTTCAACGTCATTTCTCACGTTATATCTCAATCACTTCTTTCTACAGTATCCTCTTCCTTTATCTCTTATCAATCATTCTTCTATTATTCATTCATAATGATCTATTCCATCCATGTCTCTATTCATCTACTCTTCCCTTCCATCCCTATCCACTCTTCTTCTTCTTCTTCTCTTCCATAATAAGATCTAGTCTCTTCTTCTTCCCAATTACAAGTAATATACTACTGAGAATAGAAGGACGGGTCAACAACATAATTCATTCCTTATTCCTTACTCCTCGTTCCCCCTCTCCTCCCTCTCTCCTCCCTCTCTCCTCCCTCTCTCCTCCCCTCTCTCCTCCCCTCTCCTCCCTCTCTCCTCCCTCTCTCCTCCCTCTCTCCTCCCTCTCTCCTCCCTCTCTCCTCCCTCTCTCCTCCCTCTCTCCTCCCTCTCTCCTCCCTCTCTCCTCCCTCTCTCCTCCCCTCTCTCCTCCCCTCTCCTCCCTCTCTCATCTCACCTTCTCACCTCCCTCCCTGTATCTATTATTATTGTTTATTACATAATATAATATAATATAATATAATATATAGTTATAATTATTCTTTTATATTCATTTTTTATAAAACAATCTATTGATCCTTTGATTATAAACACAGAAAGTCTTCCTCATTAGTTATATATTTTTTTCTATTATTCTTTAACTTATTCTTATATTTCCCATGCATCTTCTTCTTAGTTTTTTTGTTTCCTTCTCAGAATTGACTGAAACTTAAGGCTCGTAATGGAATATCGTACTCATCTTATTAATTTCAATCTCATTACTTCTATTTTCAATACAAGTCAATTGTCTTCTTATCATTCTCATCTCAATCATCGTTAACTTTATTATAATCAATTAATCAATATTTTTACATATTCATCATTTTGAGTGTATCTATCTTATGAGGATATACATGGATATGTTGATGAATAGTAACTCATCTCTTTGTTCTATTCATAGATCTATCAATCAATCTCAATACATTATTCAATATAATCGTTCTTCTTCTTCAATGAGACTAACTCCATAATTGCCTTTATTCCTCTTTCAAAGATCTCCATCCCCTCACTATATACCAATACAATACCAAATGTATCTTTCATCCCTACTCTCCCTCTCCCTATCATTCTACTTCTCTCTCCCTCCCCTCCCTCTCCTTCTCCCTCTCTCTCCTTCTCTCTCCCTCCCCTCCTTCTCCCTCTCCTTCTCCCTATCATTCTACTTCTCTCTCCCTCCCCTCCCTCTCCTTCTCCCTCTCTCTCCTTCTCTCTCCCTCCCCTCCCTCTCCCTCTCCCTCTCCTTCTGTCCCTCTCCCTCTCCTTCTCCCTCCCCTCACTCTCCCTCTCCTTCTCCCTCTCCTTCTGTCCCTCTCCCTCTCCTTCTCCCTCCCCTCACTCTCCCTCTCCTTCTCCCTCTCCTTCTGTCCCTCTCCCTCTCCTTCTCCCTCCCCTCACTCTCCCTCTCCTTCTCCCTCTCCTTCTGTCCCTCTCCCTCTCCTTCTCCCTCCCCTCACTCTCCCTCTCCTTCTCCCTCCCCTCCCTCTCCCTCTCCCTCACGTTCTATCACTAATGGACCAGCTCTCAAGCATTTTTGTATACATACGTAGAACACGAGAATACACTCATAAAATACGTTTTTGTACTCTATTCATTCTAATATATCTCTATGTATCTATTCTTCCTCTTCCCGTCTACCTCTCACTCTCCCTCTCCCTCTCCCTCTTCTTCTCCCTCTCTCTCTCTCCCTCTCTCTCTTCCTCTCCCTCTCCCTCTTTCTCACCCTCACCCTCTCCTTCTGCCTCTCACTCTCCCTCTCCTTCTCTCTCTCCCTCTCCCTCTCCCTCTCCCTCTCCTTCTCCCTCTCTCTCTCTCCCTCTCTCTCACCCTTCATCTCCGACCCCATATACAAACATATGCTTACAAACTGCATTGTATCTATGTCTCCATCTCTTTCTTCACCTTATCTATTCATTCATTCATTTATTCCCTCATATCATCAACTTCTTTCTTCATTACTTCATTCAATACAGTATAATTCAGGAATGGAATCAAATCAATCAATAGATCCTTTGATGAATTTGATTCCTCTTGAGATTCCAAGACCTAAATGTCATGGAATGCAATTTGTTCCTACTCGTGGAAGATATGGTTTCTATCGAGTAAGAAGACTATTCATTCATCCTATTCTATTCTCTTTACTTCTAGACAATTCGTGCAGAAGGATCAAAATATGGAGTATCAATCAAATCTCTTGGTCCTCGTCGTCCTGTTATATCTAAAGATTTATTCTCACGACCACAAACTGTTATTGAGGTATAATTAGTATTCATCTCTTATCTCTTCTATTATTGAGAATAAAGAAATAATATGAATAGAGCATAAGAGTTACGATACGTTTCACTCACATTTTTAATCTTTTACATATTTCCTCACAGTAATCAATGAACATTTAAATATGAAATGTGTATTGTTCTAAAAAGGGTTTCTTTTGTTCCTTTTTATGTTTTCATCGTTACTTTCATCATTCTTTTCCCTATTCTCATTATCATTTTAATCGATAATCTCTTCCATAATCCTATGTTATCCTTACAATCTTTTTATACTTTGAAGGAAGAAGAGAAACAAGATAATCAAGGATCAACAGAAAGTATCAATAATTCTACTGTATCATCTTCTAGTAGTCAGGTACTCTATTCATTCATTCAATCGACATTTACTTTCTCTCTTTATCTACTTTCCAATTCAAACCTATCATTTACAATCTTTATTTAATCATGAAAAATGAAAAAAAAGTTTGATCTTTGATCTTTCTAGACATCATCCGATCGTAGTTCTCCAATTGAAATAGAACCAGATTATCCAGTCGATGATAATGATCTACCTCAATCAATCAATAATCGTCATTCATCTCAATCTAGACCAGTTGTATCTACAAAGTTCTAATTACTCTTCACATATGTTCAAGTCCCATCTAACCCGGTAGATCAATGTTTCATAATTCAATCTAGTTCCTCCATCCCATTCAATTCATTCTTCAACTTGTCACAATATCTCATACGGTTTCATATGATGGTTCTATTTATACCATCTACACTTTACTTTCTACTCAATCTATTGTAATCAATATCTTGATTACTGTAGTCAACTATCAATCGATAACGTATCACCTCCAATCAATCAATATATGAATATTCTCTGTACATAAAGTGCTTGATGTCATCGAAAGGAATAAACAATTTCTTGTTTATTCATATTAATTAGTAAAGCATTATATGAACGTTATCAATGAATGTAAGTCACGGGGAAAGTTGAACCGAATGAATATAGAAAGATCTTATGGTACAAGTCTATACATCTATATACAAATCTATAATGGAAGCCTGAGTACAAATCAATCTTATAAACTATATTACATGTATGGCTAATAAAGGAATCAAGTACATAATGAATAGATAGAACCAGTAGATGATAAATGAGGAAGAACATATCAAGGAATGTATTGATTGATTAGATTATGAATAAGTATTCAATAATAAATAAGATATATTCAGTATGGACAACTATATGACTCCATTGAGAATAGCATCAGCAGCACTATTTAGATTCCATTCTTTAGCAATAAGAGCTGTTTCTGCTTGATCTCTATCTCTTGCTATTCCTGTATCTATAAGATATTCTCTCTTCAATTCTCGTAGAGCTAAATCAATCCTTCCTCCATATCGAGAAACCATCCAATCACATCTAAATACATATATTCATTATATTACATCTACAGTACAACTACAATGATTACTGTAGTTTATCCAATAATGATTTGATTGATAGTCGTTATCTTTATAATAGATGAATGAATGAATGAGAGAAGAGACTTCTTATCAATGATCATCATTCATTGTATACATCATATCACAATAATGATAAGTGATAGAGAGAATAGAAAGAACGATAAGGAACACACTATACACACATTATGAATAAACTTCTACTCTCATTTTAATTATTTACTTTTAACTATATAATTTTAATTTGATTGTGAAAGAATTTAATGTATCCAGTTAGAAAAGTAAGAAATTCGTCAAAATGGTATACTGTGGAAATGGAAAAAATCATAGATAAAAAAAATTTTTATAGAGAACAATGCGTACCTTGACTTATCAGTAAAGAAAGCTTCTGCATAGAGAGAATCCATCTCTGCTTGTCTTCTACCAGGAGATGAACTACGAGATGATGAAGGAGGAGGAACTGCAGATGAACTAGTAGTTGATGATGATGGAGGGATAGTAGACGGATTAGTAGTTGATGAACTAGATGATAAGGGATCTAATAGACGAATTATATCTTCACGAGTTGCATTCTCTGGTACCTACAATAGAAATCATATTAATCGATCAATCAATCAATCAATCAATCAATCAATCAATCAATTAATCAGATGGTCATGATCAGTGGCAAAATCTAAATTATTGTCAAATATCATACTAATATCCTGATCAAAGATAAAACATTTCTAAAGACTATACTTTTCTTGAACCAAGTCAATTTATTTAGAATTAAATGAAATAAGTAATAATAATAGATAATTTACATGAATATTTGATCGTTGAATAGGTTGAATAGGTGGAGGTAATCTCGATTCTCTATTCATTTGTTGTGGATTAGCATATATAAGAGTAGGTGGAGGTACTCCTCCATACATTCCACCATATATATTATATCCTCCATATCCTCCACCATATGATCTATTATCATTTCCATATCCCATCTGATAATTAAATGATGGTATTGGAGATGAATTCATGAAATTGGATGAATTCAATGCAAATAGAGGCATCTGAAAATATATTATGATTAAGATAGTTAATGTATATTAATCATATCATGTACTTCTACTTCTTTATAATATGAGAATATAATATAATTATGTCTATACCTGTGTATTAGCAAGTCCATTAGGTCGAGATATAGTAGATGATGTATTGATTGATGAAAGAGAAGGAGTATTTGATGATGATGGGATATTATTGATTGTATTGATTGATTGAGATGGAGGAGATGAATTATGAATACGAATTGGTTGAAGAGCAGAAGTTGATGGTAGAGCACTTCAATTGTAATACAATTAATTTATCACTCTTTCAATAGAAATATATAATGAACTCATTCGATTGTTGATACCGTATGCATTCGCAATAAATCAAAAAGAAGTAAGCAACAAAAACTAACGCTTGTGTAGGTTTGAGGATAGCTTTGGTAGAGATTGGTTGAGTAGTCATTGTAGATGATGAAGAAGAAGAAGAAGAGGAGGAGGAGACAGTTGAAGTAGTATTAGTAGTTGATGAAGATTGATTAGATGGAATAGTAGATGATATTGGAGATGAACGAGATGATGATGGCTACAATCATATCATATTCATTCATTAGATTTAATCATCATCTTCATCTTCATCATCAACATATTATACTTTTAGAAGAGTTCGCAATTATTCACAACGAGTAAATTAAATAAGTTGGAGAAACAATAAAGATATAATACTTACATTACTAGAACCATAGAATAATGCAGATGGAGGAGGAAGGAATGAATTGATTTCATCCATTACAAATGATTCACGATTATTAGATGAAACTTGAGAAGGAATCACAGTTGATGTACTAGATACTGTAGATTGAGAGGATGAGGCAGTCGATACTGTACTTCGAGTAGGGGCAGTGGAAGAAGATGAAGAGGATACGGTAGTTTGAGTAGGGGTTACGGTAGTCAATGGTTTTATCGTCGTGGGAGGTAATGAAGGCTGAGATGGGTTAGATTGAGTGGATGGACGAGAGGATACGGTAGATTGATTATATTGATTGATATTAGAAGGATTGGATTGAATAGGAATACGAGTTGGTTGTATTGGGAGAATAGATGGATTGAGAGTTGTTGATTGAAGTTGAGGAGATAATGTAGATGAAGATGAAGATGGTTCAAGCTGAACAAGAATCTTTCATTCATATTCATTTCATATAAAAGTAATCAAGATCAAAACAATTCATTTGTGTCAAACAAAAAAATCAGTTTTATATAAACATTTAAGACATATAGAAAATTTGGAAAGAGATGCCCGTTTCATATCATCTAGACCAATTGTTTATCATGGTCTCTTACAAATAAATTAGCTGGAATACATTTGTAAGTATGATTGTTTGATAATTTAGTTAAAATAAGCTACCGTTTGTGATATAAGAGAAGGATTGAATGATGGAGATGATGATGAAGATATTGGAGTCTACAATATATCAGCTAATAAAGAGTATTCATCATCATGTATTGAAAAGAGAAAAGTTTAGTAGAAATAGAATGAATGAGTGAGTTTGTGTAGATAGTGAAGAGGGAACAGACGTAGAGAAGATCGAGAGGGAGAGGGAGAGAGGGAGAGGGAGAGGGAGAGGAAGAGGGAGAGAGGGAGAGGGAGAGAGGGAGAGAGAGAGGGAGAGAGAGGAAGAGAGGGAGAGAGAGGAAGAGGGGGAGAGAGAGGAAGAGGGAGAGAGAGAGGAAGAGGGAGAGGGAGAGAGAGAGAGGAAGAGGGAGAGAGAGAGGAAGAGGGAGAGAGAGAGGAAGAGGGAGAGGGAGAGAGGGAGAGGGAGACTAACCGGTTAAACTTCAGATTACTCACTCGGTGCTTATGACAAACAAATTCCGAGTAAGTAAGACAAAGGAAAAGATCGATAAGAGATTAAAGTAAAAAGATATGAAAGAATAAGAGAAGAATATAATAATAGAATATAATAAATGATATGATTGAATGAATGATTCACCATTGTTGATGTATCCATTACTTCACTCAATCGAGGTTTATGAGAAAGATTACGAATTGCATCAGAAATCTGAATCAATCAATAAATTTATTCAAATGATTAGATTGTAAATAGAAATAAGCATTAAAAGAAATTGCATATCTACTAACTCATAAGAGAAGGTGAGAGTTTACTATCTCCGCAATTTTAGGGGGGCCAATAATTTGGTCGAACAATTTTTGGGTGCCTAAAATTTGGCTACCAGACAAACCCCACTTTTAAAGTTGAGTCAATAATTTGGTTTAGCTAAAATTTTAGCCAAAGTTTGGCTAAAATTTTGGTCAAAGTTTAGCTAAAATTTTGGACTAAAATAACAGCCCCACTTCGAACCAAATTATTGGCTCAACCACCAAATTATTGACTCAACTTTAAAAGTGGGGCTTGTCTGTTAGCCAAATTTTAGGGTCAACTTTTACGGTCCACCAAATTATTGGCCCCACTTCGACCAAATTATTGGCCTCCCTAAAATTGCGGATATTCCAACTATATATAATATCTCATAAATGAAATAGAGATAGAAATGAAATACCATAAATGGATCAGGATTGATAGGATCATGAGCATATGAGAATCCTTTCATTGTATTCATTGTTGAATTATTCAATAGAGGAGTTTCACGAGATGATGAAGATATTGATGGTCTCCATGATATATTCATTGAATCTACACGTTAGAATTATAAATATTAATATATTATTCATTAATGTACTCATTCATAAAGGATAATTGAGCTGTGAAAAACAAAATCATAATAAGAGCAATATGCGTGATAGTAATGTGATCAAGGTTAAGTAGTAATCCTTATCTCTATATTCATATCTTATCATATAGTGTATAGTATTTGAATATATGTTCAAGAGAAATAATAATACGTGATACGAATACCATTGATATGATTAGAAGATGAAGAAGGATGAAGATATGGTTGACGAGATGATAAACGATTATTCAATTCATCCATTACACTATTATTATATGATGAAGACTAGAAAGATATTATATGGATCATATGGATTATGGATATAGGAATAATGGAAGATATCATATTTCAATATAGACTGCATATATAGACATTATACCATTTACTTTTCAATAGACTACTATTTTATTCAATAATATTATCCTATCTCCATTAGTCTATATATTTTATCTCTTAAAAATACTTGAACAAAAGTCAATTATTAAAGCACAAAGTTAAACTAATGAAATAACTTCGATTTGATTGTCCAATACAAAGACAAATCTGATTGTTTTAGATATAATCATGACAATAATCTAGTTATGTTTGTCCTCTTCAGTGTATCTTCATTAGGAATGAATTCTATTCGATAGATTAACTTACATGACCATATGTTGATTGATTATATCCATTTGTACGTTGAATACCATTGGATGATATTGATGGTGATGGTGATCCACGCTGAATCATATCATATATTCAACTCTATTACAATCGATTCAAATCAATGACAATACAAATCGATATAATAATGAACGTTCATCTCAAACATTATCATATCAAATATTAAATTTACCACTTTCTGGTTAAAGTAAATAAAAATAATTGGAATGATGATAATAATGACTCACATTCGCAGTATAGGCAGATGCAGAGATAGGAGGAGGAGTATTGTTAACTGCACGACTATAATAGATACGGTATCTTACAGTATATCAATCAATATGATAATCATGATGATTGTACCTTGCACTTTGTGATCGATTCTGTCCTGAAGGACGAGGAACTGAAGATATTCCATGATCTCCTATAAGATGAACATTATCAATACTAATCAATTGGATTGATACAAAGAATCAATACATCTACTCTATACTATAACATATGAATACTTACTTGATTGAGTCATTTGAGGATGAAGAGGAAGACCCGATGAAGATGAAGAAGAAAGAGGAGCACCAAATGAATATTGAGATGATGATGGAGGATCATAATATGGATGATATGAAGGAATAGGAAGAGGAGGATGAATATTAGATGAATTAGTATTGATTGATGGTCGTGATGGAGCTGGTCGAGTTGCTATCAAATGAGATGATATTGGACCTGATTAAGAGATTATCATTGATAGAATAATGAAATGATCAATAGAATACCTGGGATTTGTATCCTACTTGGAGATACATCTTCATTTTGAAATTGATCGAATGCATCAGGAGAATCCAAATGAATAGACATTGGTTTCACTGAAGGGAATGATTGAATGAATGAATGAATGATTGATAGAGATAGATGAATCGATAGGAATAGAATGAACTATTCATATAGAATAAGTAGATTATATATGGATTAAAGAGATTAAACATACATGGTAGAGTAGATGGTTTCTTCGATGATATAGGAAGAGGAACTATAGATGGAGATACCATTGAAGCCATTGTTCCTACTCTATAATCATTTCATTTCATTAATATACATTTAGAATATATTGGAGTTAAAGTCAAAACAAGAAAGAGAATGAGAAGAATAAGAAAACCAAATATAACTGAACAGAAGATAATATAAACATACGCAACAAGTGGTTGTCCAACAACAGGATTCTTTAGATATATTTCATCAATAGTAGATGGAGTACCCCATCCACCTCCTGATATATCTCCATGTCCAGCATGAATAAATGAACCTATATAATATTATACATTAATATTGATTATCTCAATAAAGAACTGTCATATGAACTAATATGAATGATCATATCATAATGTTTAGTTAACCCGATGTTTCCACTATGATCATAAAGATATAACCCATGTATAAATAAATAGATAACCTATGTAACAGAAACATGCCGAGTTAAAATAATAAATTTGTAATATAAAAAGTGAATATGAATGAATGAACCTTTGATAGGAAGAGTAATATTAGGAGTCTTCTTAGGTATTCCATTTGATGATGATGATGATGTTCTATTATTAGATGATACTCCTCCTCTTTCTTCTTGACTCTTTACAAATACATTTGATCGAGGAAATGATCCAAATAAACGACTACGAATACATTGACCATACCACAGAACTCCTCTGAATACATTAGGGATATAGAATAGAGATAATAATGAGGATAAGAAAGAGATGAAACATACGTGTTATCAATGAGAATGACTTGATCATTCTTATTAAGAAACAATGATCCATTTTCATGGGAATCATAAGCATCACGAACTACTCCTATTGGCATCTCTGCCTACAATCAATCAATCAATCAAACAAACAATCAATCAATATTATCAATCTAACCTGATTGAGAAATCCTCTCAATAGATTGATTCGTGGTCGATGATCTGGATTCAACTTCCAACATAATTGCATTAGATCATATATTTGATGTGAACATCTTTGTGGTTTCGCCAATCTTTCACCTGCTTCTACTTTCTTCAGTACCTAAATGATAACACAATTAGATTATGTACATTTCATCAAGTGGATTTTATCGGAATGGAGAAATTCCATGGAAACCAGCTACGAAACACCCATTAGCTGATAAAGTTATTTAAATGTCAATAAGGTGGACAATGTAGTTGTGTGATATGGGAGAAGTAAAAAAAGACCAAGAAACTTTACTGATTCGGATAAAGAAGTATGAAAATATGTTCCAATTCGTATACTTCAATGATACTTATGTATATGAGTATATTAAATGAACTAACATCAATTCCTTTATATCCAATCCATGGTTCTTCTCCATATGTGAATATCTCCCACATAGCTACACCCATAGACCATACATCAGATGAATGAGAGAATTGACGATGACGAAGGGCTTCTGGTGGACACCTACAATATACCATTAATGAGAGGAGACCAATCATTCATCCCTTTTCAGTTCCATCATAACGATAAAAATAGTGAAACATTTGTGACAAATTATGACAAAATTAGACAAGTTTAAAAAAATTTGAATAGTGTTATTTAAACACAGTTGTTTATTAGATAATTGGGTATTTGAGCATCAGTAGGCTTGCCTAATAAACATATGACGAAAGACAATTAAATGATTCGCTGTGAACGCTGTTTTGTAAAACTGATATACGGTAGGATTTTCTACAGTATACCAGTTTGCAGTCTGAATAATACCATGATCCAAACTATCTAAATTCGCTAGTCTATCTACAATAAGATTCTACAGCATAGTACAGTTTGCCACTTTTGCAACGCAGCGCTCTCGATTAATTCTTTTTCACTTTTATCCTACGCAAGTACATTGTGCAAACACATCTACACTGGAAAAAACTTTAGATAATACATCATCAGTGCCGTGAAAATGCTAAACATCGGAACCTTGCGAAGTTTTGTCAAATTTAGTCACAAAGGTTTCATTTTTTTACGGTATATAATTACAGTAGAATAATAGGATTGAAAAAATGAATCTAAAATGGATTGTGTGTACAAAATGAATCTCATCGTAAACTATCATTATATATGAATCTCAGATCAGTCTCTTTTTCCTTTACATTTTAAGCAGTTGCAACTTGTTCTTGCGATCTTCCATTTTCCAGTAAAAACTATTCAATGAGAAGCAAACGTCGACAACACACAAAGACTGTCATTTCATTATAAAGGATGTGAAAAACCCTTGTCTCTCTCTCTTCTCTAATACTTATATAAAATGAGTAGTACATACCATGCAAATGGAATCTTCTTCTTTGGTGACATCACATACAATCTTTCATTCTCTTCCAAACATCTCATTAGACCAAAGT
Organism: Parapristionchus giblindavisi; assembly: GCA_943737045.1. Classification (NCBI taxonomy): domain Eukaryota; kingdom Metazoa; phylum Nematoda; class Chromadorea; order Rhabditida; family Diplogasteridae; genus Parapristionchus; species Parapristionchus giblindavisi. The sequence continues at coordinate 132,918 of CALSFV010000071.1, read as the reverse complement.
CACAAATCTTCACTACCTTAAATATACAATGATAATTTAAATATATACAAAAGAGTGGAATAAATGAGAAAACGATCAGTGGCCAAATAGCTATTTCGATATCCTAATGGAACATTTGAGGAAAATGCAAGGAGATCGAATAATTTTAAAATGTCAATATTTTCAGATCGTAGAACCTTAGTGTCAACCATCAGATCAAAAATGGATTACATAGGATTAGAGGGATCTAGGATAACTATTTCATTTATAAGATATGATAAAACCTTTTCATCAGCAGATAATAGAATATTCCTTGCAGCGAGATCACGATGAACACAATGTTTAGTCTCCAAATATGTCATTCCCTTAATTATATCTCATTCTTCATTTACATAATCTATCATTCATTGTCAGTCTACTTTATCATATCTTCAATGATCTATCCATATACTAACTAGTAAAGACAAAGATTGAAGATAGGTTTAGTTATGATGGAGAAGGGATTAAAGTCTCCAAGTGACGGAAGTGAAAGAGAACGAGAACAAAGACAACAAATAGAAGAGAAGAAGAATAAAGATGAAAAGAGACAATTGATCATAGTTCATATTATCATACCTTACACATTTGTTTACAATACTCAAGTAATTGTGATACAAGAAGTGTTGGTTTCTCCCTATCTCGTAGTCTTTCCAATAATGAACCTCCAGGACATAACTCAAGGACCTATAAATAGAATATGAATAAGTAGATAAGAATATATGAATAGTACAATTGATTGGTCAATTCCATTCCATCCATAATCTCATTTCCCTTCTATTCCTCCATAATGTTTATCTTTCCTCCCTTACATCTACTTGTATACAGAATGGAATAGTATCAAATGATTCATAAAGAATATGGATAGAATAGATTATAGTAATAGTAATTCTTCCTCTTATTCTCTATAACATTCATTCTTTCATTGCCTTAGGACGAGAGACCAAATGAATGAACCAGTTCTAGTCTACTGAGTGAGAGAGAGACAAAACAACATATAATACTTCTCCCTTTTGGCAGATTGACAAATCAATGACTCACATTTCAAACTATTCCTTATCACTATTCTAACAATACAAACGGAATGTAATAAAGGAAATAAGAAATAGTAGTAATATGTACCATCATAGCTGGTTCTTCAACAATTCCATATAATCGAATCAAATTTGGATGTTGTAATCGACGTAGATTAGTAGCTTCAGCTTGTAATTCTTCCATTATAAGAGGAGATGAGACATCACGAAGGATCTATATACATATTACATAATATCAATATATTACTCATAAAAGGGTTACTCATACTTTTACTGCAACATCGATTTTCTCTCCATTGGGTTTATTCCAAAAGGCTCGTTTAACAACAGCGAATGTACCATCGCCTAATCGTTCCATTAACTTTATCTACAAAAATTAAATAAATGAAAAATAAATGTATCATAATTCTTTACCTCTTCTTTTGGGATGATACATTCTGCAACCACTTCCGGTTCGAAGTTTTCATTATTTTCCATAGTAATTGGCCTCATTTGAGAATCACTATCTCTTTTTCGGGAGGACGAAAGAAAAGATGATGACTTTTTCTCTTTCTTCTTATCAGCCAATGCAGCTCGTAATCTCCGTATGGCAGGGGGAGGGATACCATGCGCCTATTAAGATAAAGAACAGATGATTGATGATATATAATATCTTACTTGAAGGTCCTTATCCTTTGCATGATCAAAATGATCTATCCTACGAAGGTGAAGATCAATACATAACTTATTTTGAAATTGTAGTAAATCCGTCTCACGAAGAACTTGTAAAAGAGCTTCTTCTATGTACACCCCTGCTGTCATTCTGCAAATTATCAAGGATCTAGTTGAAATAAATTACATTAAAGAATACAACTTTTAATCAAAATAACAGAAAACGGGACAAAAAGGGCAAATATATTGAAATACATATACGATGATCTATTGATGACGAATAGTCAATAATGGGGGACCAAAGTAAAACGAGAATCGTGTGAAATAGCTTAGAATAAGTCTAGCTTCATCTTGCGAACTCTACTTCATGACCAAACTCCGCCTACTTTTTTGCACACCGAAAAATGCGAGTCAATTGAATGTTTTTCCGTACGAGACCCCACGATGTTCAATTACAATCTTGCATAGGTTTTCGCGAGGGTTGCTTAACAATTGATTAAGCTTCTTATTTATTGAAATTTCTTGATGCTTTATTTGCTTAATATGTAAATTGGCATGTTATAGTAATGGATGATCGAGGGGAGGAACAAAGGAACAATTTCTACAATGTAGCACATGGTCCAATTGGAATGAACGCCGGACGACAAAGGACGCTTTCGAGTAGCAGGTATTTTGGACGATATTTATTTGTTTTATTCATTGTTCGTATTAATTACGAGTATATTTGTAGTCTTGATCCATATGAAGACCCTGTTGTTGGTCTCGAAAGAGTCTCACAGACTCAAATAAGGAGAAGAGTAGGGACACGACAAGATCCAGAAGCAAGAGAAGAAAGAGTACATCAAACTGATGAAGAAACAGCTCTATCATCAAAGTTTGAAAGTCTCAATTATGAAATCTGCGAGAATCAGCTCTATCGAGACGCTGAACTAAATAAAGATCATCAGGTGAATCATCCATTTCATGATTCTTCCACTTATTATCAAAGTTTAAGTTTATTTGTATATTCAAATAATGAATATAGATTCGTTTATGGAGAATTTCTCGTAATCGATGGATAGCATGCTTTCTTATTGGTGTCTGTACTGCTTTGGTTGGAGCACTTGTTGATATTCTTGTTCATAAATCGGGTGAACTCAAATTCGGATTCGTTCTCAATACATGTTAGTTTATTCATTTTTGGTAATGGCTTTATTATCTCTGATTAATTCAAGTTATCATCATCAACTTTCTATATTTTCAGTATTATCTCAATGTGATTCGGATTCTGAAGTGACTGGAGGTGGATGTATGTGGATGGTTCAAGCTGCTTGGATGATCTACAATTGTGTTATGGTTCGTATTTATTCTCCTTCCATTGGAATAATAATAATGATCCGTATAGATAGTTTATAACTTCGAATTAATTTTTGTACTTTGTGAATTCTACAAATGAGATGCATTATTCGATCGCTAACTACTCAAACTTTGTTAATATTTAAATATTCTCTTTGTTAGGTATTTCTTGCTGCATGTATGGTTATCTTCTGGTCTCCCATCGCAGCTGGATCTGGAATTCCTCAAATCAAATGTTTTCTCAATGGAATTCATATACCAGAGGTATCAATCCTTCTATTCTGATATAAACTACTGTTTATTGTTTACAGTTTCGTTTCTTTTAAACAGCTAAATAATTTATAATTGTCTTTCGATTAAACGAAATCGTTATAGGTAGTGGGTTTGAATACATTAGTGACCAAAGTATTTGGTGTATCAGCAGCAGTGGCTGGAGGATTATGTGCAGGAAAGGTTAGATATATTGTATATCATCTAATCTACTTGAATATATGATATATAGGAAGGACCAATGATTCATTCTGGTGGTGCAATTGGAGCTGGAATATCTCAAGGAAAATGTTCATATTATGGATGGGATTTTGGATTCTTTCGTGAATTCAGAAATGATGCTGATAAAAGAGATTTTGTATCTGCAGGTATGAATCAATCATAGACAATTATTAGTATGACAATCAATTATTGATTTATTGAATAATTCAAGGAGCAGCAGCAGGCGTAGCTGCAGCCTTTGGTGCTCCTATTGGAGGAGTTCTATTTGCTATTGAAGAAGGAGCTTCATTCTGGAATCAATCACTTACATGGAGAATGGTATACATTCATTATCATTCATTCATCTACAGTATTCATTGATTAGAATACTGTAATTATAATCTGAAATTAGAAAATATTATTGATTGAATATTAAATATGTATTTAATATGATTTAGTTCTTTGCTGCTATGACATCAACATTTACTCTCAATGTTATTCTTTCATTCTATTATAATCATCAAGGATATCTATCATGGAGTGGATTGGCTAACTTTGGAGTATTCGAGGTATATTGTATATTATATTGATTTATTTATCGGGTTATCGATTTATTGATTAAGGATAAGAGTTATAATCTATGGGAGATTCCATTTTTCTTATCGATTGGTGTTATTGGAGGAGTAACAGGAGCTTTATTCAATGCTCTCAATTATAGAATTGCTGAATTCAGGAAGAAGTATGTTTTATCAATTCCTTTATATTTATTTATTCATATTCGACGATGTTCTTATTTCAAGTTACAGTAATGATTGTTCAATTATAGATATGTTTCAAATAAATGGCAACGTCTAATGGAAGCTCTTCTAGTAGCTGCTGTATCTGCATTTACTGGATTTGTTACTCTATTTATTGTTGATGATTGTGTCCCTATTGGACTTGGATTGAATAAGACCGAAGGACTCAATACCGTACTCTTTTTATACATCTTATTCTATCAATCAATAATATCTTTCTAGTTATACTGTAAGAAAGGCGAATATTCAGCAGTAGCCAATCTATTCTTTGCCAATCCAGAAGAAAGTGTTAAGAGTTTATTCCATAGTCCTCCCAGTATGTCGACCAATCAATATAATATCTTTCACAAATCAATAATCATTCAGATTCGTTCCGTTACAGTACCCTTCTCATATTTGCCATTGAATATTTTGTGTTATCTGTGTGGACTTTTGGTCTCTCAGTTCCATCGGGTACAGTAATCTAATGAGTATTGATTGATTGATTAATTCCATTTAGGAGTCTTCATTCCTGCTTTGCTAACTGGTGCTGCATGGGGTCGTTTATTTGGAATTGGAATGGGAAAATTATTCCCTACTATTGTAAGTACTACCATCGATCGTATAATCGATAATATTGATTAATTATAGACTGGTATCGATCCAGGGAAATATGCTTTAATGGGAGCAGCAGCTCAATTAGGAGGAGTAGTTAGAATGACTATATCTCTAACAGCTATTATATTAGAAGCAACAAAAGATATCACATTTGGATTACCTATTATGCTTGTTGTATGTTTCATCTCTTTTATTTAGTCTCAACTACGATATTTCAGTTGATGATGACTAAATGGGTAGGAGATCTATTCAATGAAGGATTGTATGATCTATGTATTGAATTATCAGAAGTACCTCTTCTAGGATGGCATCCTCCAAAGATGGCTAGAAATATACTTGCTAGGTTAGTAATCAATATCGTGTATGTCTCATAGCTCTTTATTGGTACTCAGTTACTAAATGTATGTATTTATAGTCGTGTAATGAGATCAGATGTAGTAGCAATGGAGAAGAAAGTTCGTGTTGGAAGAGTTCTTGAGGTATTCATATAATTTATCTCTTTATATCATACATGGACTGAACTTTTTCAATTATTATTATTCTTATATTAAGATACTCTCTGAAACATCTCATCATGCATTTCCTCTAGTTGATCGAATCGATGAAAGTCGAACATCAAGATTACCTGATTACGGTAGATTAGAGGTAAGGTACTTTTGATCAATCATTAGATGATGAATGTACTTGTAGGGTTATATTCTTCGATCTCAATTATTAACTCTTCTTAGTAAGAAAGCCTATCTACATGAATGGGAAGATGGTCAAATAGGATCACTTGTTTCTAATGCTGATTTCGTTGATAATAAGTATCTTTACTATCAATGAATGAATCAATCAATCAATATTATAGTGTATCACTAGAGAGTATAATAGTAAGTGAAGATGATGAATTAGCATGGATGGATCTATCACCATATATGCATCCTCATCCACATCGTGTACCTCTCAATGCTAGTCTGCCATTTATTTATCGATTATTCAGAGGACTTGGATTACGGTATCGATTGTTTCTTAGAGTACTGTATTACAGTATTCTTCTTTGAGATATCTGATGGTTGTAAATGAAGATAATCGTCTTCGTGGTGTAATTACTCGTAAAGATGTCGCTAGATTCAGAAATACTAAAGGATATGCTATCACTGAACTGTATATTACTGATTCCGAATTCTAATATCATTTTGTATTTATCCCTTTTTTGTTTTCTATTGTTTATACTTAACTCATTTTGACTTTGTTTGTGCATTTTGTTATTATAGGTTATATTTCTAATACTTTTTGAATCTGCAATACGTTGTCTTCCCCGAGAGAAAAATCATTTGACGAGTACTCTTTATTGATTGATAGTCTATCATAATCAATATATTTTATTTATATTCTTGCTAGATGTTTATATGCTATATTGATACATTCCATTCAATTTCTAACTTGCTTAGCTTTCTCTAGTTTAACTTCTAGTCTCCTTCTCTAGTATGAAATAATAAACAATGTCTTTGATGAATAAGTAATGTATATTGTTATATCTGGATTGGGTTCATGTACCCTTATTCATATATCTTTATGTGCATCTATTGAATTCTCTAATGTTCATGATATGATTTAGATGATGATTGGATATTTGATATCATCATTGATATTGACTACCTTCGTAGTATCAGCTGATTTTGATATCAAAGTGGAATATTCCATTGATGGTAAGTATTGTACTCTTATATATGAAAGGATTAAAAGTATACAACATTTCCGGTTCATCTACGTAGATGGATTGTACTATCATGATGATGTAAGCATAGGATTAATATTATCTATTATAGATTGGGCTTCATCTCATATTCTTGGAAAGATTTCATTGGAATCAATAGAAGGAAACTATACTGGAACATTCAAAGCATCATCTGAATCAAAAGGATTAGGATCATTATTGTATCAGAAGAAGTATATTTTATATCCTTTCATCTTATCATTATTAATCGATATTCCACTAATACAGTAATCAATAATACGTTCAGGAATTCACTATATCAAATTCGATCAACTTCATCTTCTCATCCTTCAAAGCCCGTCTATTCATCCACTAAACCTGTTAGTTATATCATATTTATCGATTATTGAATATCGATCGATTGATCATATTCATTTCAGTGTCTAATTCTTCGTTCTCGTTTAATGCATGAGATCTTCATTACTATATCTCCTCGTACTCGATCGATATTATCATCTACCGTATTCCCTGATCCTCTTTTCCTCTCCAACGATGAATGCCCTGAGGTACGGTATTCATATATGGTATACCTATCGTAATACATATTCTTTAGCCTGAATCTTCATATTCTGCTCATGCTACAGTAGTAGTAGCATCAGAATCAATTCTTCCATCTCCTGATACTCAATCATATCTTGAGAAGATGGAGAAAGAAAAGAAAGCAAGACAACATGGAGCAGAGAGTGATAATAGATCATTCATTGCTAAATATGTAAGATATCAATCAATAATATCTCTTTTCATTCATCAATCAATACATTTCAGTGGATGTATATCGTACCTGTGGTTATCTTCTTGGTTATATCCAGTGCTGCCAATCCAGAGGGAGGAGCGGAATAAATAAATCGATATTATGTCATGTTACCGTACTTCCTTATGATCGTTACAAGACTAATCTAGTCAGTCAATCAATAGTTTAGTTGTGTGTACTCTCAATTCCCTTCACGGGTTCTCTCTCATCACATTCTTTTCATCTTACGTCTTTGAAAATTTGTTTAATAAATAAATAATATAAAAATATGACTTGGTTCAATCTCATTCTATTATCGAATAAATATTATTGTAATACCACAATATCTAATTTATCAATATGTATAACGAAGTGTTGTTTATTCACTTTGAATACTTTCCTACCGTAATCGTTAATTGAATCAATCAATAATATATATTAGATATAATAATGAATCGATCTGGAATGATTCCATCATCATCTGGTCCATCCACTAGTAGTGGTATGCAATCAGCTATATCATCATCATCTAATAGTCAAGGAGATTCAAGGAATAATCCAGGAGGAAATAATGTTACTAAGGTATTCATTTATTTATCCCCTATTCATATTTCTATTGTTATTCATAATTATTGTCATATCTCATTCCTGAATGTAACTGTAGATAGGATAGATGGCTAGTCTATATTGTATGCAAAACCAATTGGATATTCATAATTTAATATTAATATACTACTTCCGTGGATATGAATTCATTTAAAAATTAGATTCAATTCGACTCATTGTTTTCATGTCTTGAAAAGAAAAATTAAAATGTACAGAAAAGAAGAAAAAAAAATTTGGCTAGTTTAAAAATGATAAAGGAAAAGTAATGATTGATTGTGATATAGGTGGCGGAAGTGTTTCTAACAGCTGGACATGCATTTCAACGATTAGGAGATTTAACATTACAATTACAAGGAGAAATTGGAGATAATGATGATGCTAAATGGTGTGAAGCTGATATTACAAAGTTAAGAGATTCATTGACAAGGTAAATCATAAATAATCTGTTCAAGACGTATACTGTAATTGATATTCTTCTTCTGTTTCTCAATCAATCATACTGTAGATCAATGCATACTGTATTGAAAAAACAATCAATATAATAATGTTTCATTTGAAGGTTTGCCCATGAATTGGATACGATATCTGAGAGTGTACAACAACGAACACAGTTAGTTTGATTTACTTATTTCATACAGTATCCTGCATGTTTATGTACAGTATATTAATAATGAAAGAAGTATATATTGATTTATTGATTGATTTTAGGAAACATATCAAAGTAGATATCAAACGTCGTACATTAGTTGGAGATGATTCATTACGACGAGGAGCATCACCTGCAATAGGAATGGGAGGAGGAATAGGTGGAAATGGTGGAGGAATTGGAAGTAAAAGAGGACCATCACATCTTATGACTATGCCTCCATCTGGTTTAGCTGCTAAAAGAATTGCTACTAATGCTGCTAATAATTATAATAAGGTAATCTATTCATTTATATTTATTCAAATAGGGAATATATCAAACTCCACTGGATATCTTTCTCTTGAAATATTTGACATTCGTCACACGACTTTTTTTGGATCTAATTTATTATTTGTTTCGTCTTCCGAAATTTAGATGAAGTCATTGAACGCGAAAGGAAAATAACATTAAATATTTATATGCCCTTAAATTACGTAGGATGGTCCAAATTTATATGTTTTTAGCTTGGATATGACTATGATAGTACTGTAGGTGCATATATACCGTACTCTCCTATGATCTTTAAATGATAATTTCAGCAATACATGGGTTCATCCCTTAGTAGTGGTCGATTAACAAATACAGCAACTCGACCTCCAACATCATATTTAACTGAATCATCTGTATCAAGTGGACCTCCAACATTAACTCCATTAGCTACTCCTCTTCTATCTGAACCTTCTCATCATTATATCAATACTCGTATGTTTCATCCCATTCATCTTACTATATATTGAATGAAATGAGAGAGAGTAGTTATATAATAGACGATATATCTGTGATTGACATATCTTAATGTCATGAGTCTGCAATTGACACGCGTACCCTATTATCTATATTTGAATGAGTTTGATGAACTAGAGGGATAGATATATTGGTATGATGTATGATATGTTATGAACAATCTGTCCTCCATGTCATCTATTCATTCCATTTCATCGTCTATGTCTATTCTATTATGTATTCTCTTCATTCATTTCCTCTTTTGCTCTTTCTCTCATTCCATTCAATTAGAATGAATAAGAAGAAGAAATGAATAGATGAGATGGACATTACACCTTCCCATATACAGTACTTTTAATATACGATCATAGACATATTAATATCATTTCAGGATCGGGTAGTAACTTCTAATCATCACTTCTCCACTACAGTACTCGATATGTAGAATACAGTAATCCTTGACTCCCCATAATCGATTAAGTCTACAGTAATCGTATTGACTATCAACCGTATTCTTCCATTCACAATGATTTCTCAGAATGAACTCACTGCCTTTCATTATCTTCATCTTCTCATTCATTTTGTATATGAATCCACTACCATATGAATATCATCATCATCATTCATTCATTCTGTGTTGCCTTTTCATTTTCTTCTCACTTCTCTAATAAATGGATAGATTTATCCGGTATTCTAATTCTTGTACCTCTTCTGTTATACACTCTACATCAATAGTATTCCTTCTCCTTTTCATCATGGGAGGAGTCTAATATATATAACTCCTCCTTCTTATTCTTCTCTATTCTATACATATTCATTCCTTCCTTTGTATACGATGTCACTGATTCTACATCTAAGTGAGTTCAATCAATTTCTTTCTATTCCATTCAATCAGTTCTGTTATAGTTTGTCTTATTCTTCTGATCTCTTCATTCATTCTCTTTTCCAATGCAACTCCATTCTTTATGGTGAGATCCATTCATTCATTTCCAACATTGATAAATTGTATTTATCATATTCAATATTATCAACCACCCAAATATTTAGCTTCTAACTTATTATGGTTTTCCCCTTACAAAAAAATGTATTTGATAGAGGAGACATGTAGTGAATAGATTGTATATTGTTATTTCACAACTACCGTACTCTTTCAATTTGGCCATAACAATTAAATTGGCCAATTATTATTTTTGTTAATTTTATATGCAGCATGATGGATATCCGGACCAAGTAAAAATGGAAACCATTTTTTTGTTTCTCAAAAAAACGAAGTGGAGGATCAATGTCGTCATTAGCGGAAACACCCAAAGAAATGCTAAAATGTTTTTCGCACAATTTGTTCATCACTTTCCGACTTATTTCAACATTCTACGACTTCGGCAAAAAGATTTAGATCTAATTTGGTTTTAGACATTATTTTTTTCATATTTGTTTTGGGCAATTTTCGGTCATTTTTTTACTTCGTTCAAAAAATGACAGAAAATTGATTTTTTGTTTTTCCGTAATGGACCAAAAAAATTGCCAAGAAGAGATATTACATTTATCATACGGATGAATGCAGTTACTTCTCATATATTCGAATGGAACACGAATTTGCATGGCATGGGAATAATAACCTTCTTCGCTAGGGAATAATTCCGGATGGTTACCTTCTTCGTCCAAATTTTTCTCTTACCATAAGTGAATTTTCTCTGAATGTGCACAATACTTGAAATTTATTGTTGGTTTTCGTATTCACTTCTTGGAGAAATTTGAAATGGTTTTGGTTCACATGTTACGTCATATCACAGCGAAAAAGAATTGAGATTTGAACAACTTTCAAAGATATCTCTTGATATTTATAAAAAAATTCTTGCTTTATTGGTATTCTTGTTATGGTTATGGTAAAATAGATAATTTATCAGAGATGATAACTCATTCCAATATTTATGTTTTTTGTGAATTTTTGTGATTGTGACAAATCTTCACACTAACTTAGGTGATTTATTTTCTTTCTTGTTCAAATAATTCTTGATTTTTTATGTGATAGCTGACGTTTGGCCCCCAAAGCTATGAATAAAAAGGTGGAGTAAGTAAATGTTAATCAATAAATTGAACATAGTTAGTTCACAGAGCTCATAATTGGTTTGGAAAAGTTTTTTTTAACTATGAATGAACGTTACAGAAGTAATAAACGAAAAAATTCGATATAAACTTTCATTAAAAAGTGTGTTTTTGTTTGTTTTTTTTTGTTTTATGAAAATTTAAAAAAAATTAAAATCGTTCAACACAATTTCATGAATTTTGCTATAGATTTTTAGCTGGACAAAATGTGTCTCAAATATTTTTGATATCTCGCTACTTCTATTGGTTTAGTAATGAAATACTGTGATGGACAGTTAGACACAGCTTGGTCATCTCAAAAATGTATGATTATGGCTCTTTGAAAAAAATCGTATCCGTCGCCTCTTTGTATAGCGTTACGTTCTTTCTGATATATGAAAAAACGTACGTAAGAATAATATGCGAACCTCATTTCTTAAATATATATCTACTGAAAATACATGTAACTGTCGATAAGAAATACCATTTGTCTCTTCCATCATATCATGAATAAAAGAGATTGTACAATAGAAGAATCTGATTCACTGAGTGAATTAGGGTGAATGAACTGAATTAACCCTTCAATATATCTACAAATTATAATATTATATGTATTATATAATATTATAGATCAAAAGTAAAAGCTAATCTGTAAAAGCTAATCTGACTTATATTGAGTTTACTAATTATGTCCCAAAAATGGAATCTTCAAAAAAAATTTTAAAATGTTAAAAAATTTAATTAAAATTAAATCTTCATTGTACACACTATTTCTTCATACTCTATTTCCTAGAGAGCAGGGATGGGTTGAAAATTTTTTTACTTCCCTTAAATTCCAGTAATCTTTTCGGAAAATCCGGGATGTTTTGTTTGAAAATCAGGAAATAAGCAAGTAACGTGTGTACCTCCACAATTTTTTTTGCTTTTTTGTGTGTCGTAATTTGGAACTTTCTGAATTGATATCTTTTTTACCTCTTGTCATAGACAGAAAAGTCGTCAGTGGATAAGGAAATGTACTGAGAAACTGTAGAGGTCTTTCTTGTTTGGATGGGGAAACAGTAATCATAACATTAATGTCACAATGCAAATAATTATTATTATTATAATTATATATAATGAAATAAGTTAAATATGATATTGTATTATAGGATAAACGAAATGTCTTCGGTGCATATCGACATGTTCCTGGATATATGGATGATGAATCTGGAAGATATAGAAAGAGAATGTTTATGTTCAATCCTAATGATTATTGATTGATTGATCTCCATCCATATTATTGATCTCATTTTATATAAAATGTGTTCATTCGTTTGTAGATCTCTTTTGTATAACAATATTGGAGTGAAAGTACATGAAAAGGATGAATAGTCTAGATATACTAGTATATTAGTAGGATTAGAGGACTAGAGAATAGATAGATGATGGGATGGATAGATGGAAAGGGGATAATCACACTTAACAATACCTCTCTCTCTCTCTGACTACTTAACTATTCTATATACCGGTCACTCATTTCTCTTCATCTCTCTATATTCTCTCTCTTCATTCCTTTTTCGTCCTTGGTAGGGTCTCTTATTCTATTTTATCGAGACATTCTTATAGAGTTGGTTTTATTCCCTCCCACCCCCTTAAAGACTTACCTGTTCAAACCCCTCTTAACCCCCACTCTTCCTTGCTTCTTCTACCTCTCCCTCTCTCCCTCTCCCTCTACCTCTCTCCTCTCCCTCTATATCCATACTATTCGAGTACCATTTCCATTTCATGCATTCATCTTCATCTCATCATTCAAATATCACAGTAGGAACCATATGGTGTTCATTCCTCTTAATAGATATAGAATACTCTTCAATCTCACAATAGAAGGCTCATTCTAATACTTTTTAATGTAGAATTAGAATATCAGTGAACATCGAAAAAATATGTTAGGAAGAAGATCTACACATAATTGATTTAATTGAATTGCTAAACGATTTTGGAATATGATATCAGGGAGACAGTTTGAAATATTTACAATACGATTTGGGAAAAAATGAGAGAAGAATGTAAATGCTAATTTGTAGGAGGTAGTGAACTAGTCAGTCTTTGTTCAATAAGTTCCAATGATATAAGGAATGAGAGGAATGGACGAGGGAGAGGGCATAGAGGGATTCGAATAAGATTATATTATTGATAGGACCATTCTATCCATACATTCATATTCATGCTTACTATCCATTTCCGGTTGATCTATCTCTCCCCCACTATTCCCTCTAGGCCCTCTCCCTCTATTCCCTCTCCCTCTCTCCCTCTATTCCCTCTATTCCATTCCTCTTCCTCTCCTTCCTCTACTCATATCTCTTTGTCAATTCACAATCTCCTCGTAAACTTCATTCTTTTTATAAACTAGAAACAAGCAGTCTACTTTGTCATTCAATGTTAACTCTAATGGTCTATGTTCCCTCTTTCAGTCCCACGCTCATTTTCTCTCCCTCTCCCTCTCCCTCTCCTTCTCCTTCTCCTCCTCCTTCTCCCTCTCCCTCTCCCTCTCCTTCTCCTTCTCCTCCTCCTCCTCCTTCTCCCTCTCCCTCTCCCTCTCCCTCTCCTTCTCCTTCTCCTCCTCCTTCTCCCTCTCCCTCTCCCTCTCCCTCTCCTTCTCCTTCTCCTCCTCCTTCTCCCTCTCCCTCTCCCTCTGACTATATACTTGACCCATAGGTGCAAGGATCATTCATTCATTTCATTCATCATAATTCTCTACATTCATTCCATTATGAGATGAAATCAAATACAATTCTTCGTCTTTCTATCAAAGTAATATATTCTTTTTCATTCTATTATATCAATACCTTTATCTTTACTCTTTATTTAATTTAGCAAAAATAAAAATAATAATGTAATTATATAAGTAGAACCTTTGATCACCTCATCTATTATCTATTATACTTCAATCTAATCTTTCTTTAATCTATTTCAATACTTATTAACTGAAAGATCGTCCATTACGATTATTAAATGATATTGAAATGAATGAAATAGATAAATCAATATATTAAATGAAAATAAATCAATATATTAAATTCCATAGTATAGATTCTTGAATTGATATCATCATCAATTCTAATCTATTTCGTATCAAGAATCGGAACACAATGGATTCTTCTTATATCTCTTCTATTTGTTCCTCCATTCTCAATATATCTCATAATACGGTACCTCTATTCATATCAATGTTCTCTTATTCATAATGAATAATCAAGTGATCGATCTCCTTCATCATCATCATCATCTCATCTTCATTCATCTCGACGTATTCTTCGTATAGATGCTATTATATCAACATCTATGGCTATTCTATCTGCTCTTCTTGCTATCATTCTAGCCTATTCTCATCATGTTGTATGATATCCTTCAATCAATCAATCAATCAATCAATCAATCAATCAATAATCAATCAATCGATCAATCAATCAATCAATCAATCAATCCTTCAATCAATCAATCAATCAATCAATCAATCAATCAATCAATCAATAATCAATCAATCAATCAATCAATATATTCTAGTTGGGTCTTCATCGTGATCTACTCCATGCTTGTCTATTCTCATCTATTCTATGTCTTCTCTATTCAATAGATGTATTCCTTGTATTCCTTTGTATTCGATCTGCAGTCATTCATTTCGCTCTTTTACCACAACCAAAGGTAAAATCTATTCAATCATCTATAATATCATATATTCCTTTGTTTCTAGATGATATATCCTCCATCATCATTATCATATCCATTATCATTAGCAATAGATTCATTATCACCATCATATCCTTCTTCTTATCCATCTATTCGTCTACTTTCAATCCAAAATGGACAACTCAAATTTGTTCCATCTTCACCACATCAATCATTGGTATACTTTATCTTTCGATTCCTAACTCTGCCGTATACATAATTAATCTACAGTATCCAAATGAACAGTATCGAACATATTATATCTACAGTACTTAACATGCTGTATATAAACTAGTTTAAAGAATACTTATAGAATGTATCTATGATATCCATCATAACCATTAGCATTTATGTATGATATGATTGTAGAGTATACCAAGAGTGAAATCATCACCATCTAATCTAACTCGATATGTATGTCCCCCTCCTCGACCTAATCAACCTATTCGATTCTCATCACATATTGGTAACTTCAGAGGTATCTAATCTATTCAATTCATTTACAATAATAAATCAATCAATAGGACAATCTTCATATTCCATTCCTCCTTCAATTACTGAAATACCTTCTTCTTCAAGTTCTTTTTCATCGCTTCATCTAGGGGAAAGATTCAATTCAGCTAGTACTATTAATCAGGTCATTCTAATCAATAACATCTCAACTAATCAATATTTTCCAGGAAGGGTCAGATGCACCACTTTCGGACCACATGACTGATATCGATCTATGCAACAAATGCAACCTACCGTACCCCAGCTCAAGATCAGATCTCAAAATTCAAGTCAAATAGCTTTCAAATCAATTTATGTGCTGATTAACCCGTGATATTCTGTAATTAACGTGTCCGAGAAAATTGTGAAAATCGTTTATAACGTTCTTGATGTCCATAAATAGCATAACAATAACTCAATGTACAATTATGAAGATCATGAGTGATGATGGGATTACACATCAGATGGATTAAAGTACTAAATGACAATGTGGGGAATGACTGTATTTAATAAACTAGTAACCACGAGTTGGTCCACCATACGGTTGACCTCCATATCCACCTTGAACACCTCCTTGTGCTCCACCCCATGCTTGTTGTCCTGGTCCCCATGCTCCTTGTTGTCCTCCCCATTGTCCTTCTCCACCCCATCCTCCTTGTCCGCCAGCACCTCCTCCATATCCACCACCATAACCTCCTTGTTGTGGTCCTCCATATCCAGCCCATGCTCCTTGTCCACCTCCTCTTTGATCTCCTCCCCATCCACCAGAAGCTCCACCTCCTCTTCCATATCCACCAGGTCCACCACCCATTCCTCCACCTTGACTCCATCCTTGTCCACTCCACGCTCCTTGTCCTCCTCCAGATCCACCCATTGAACCTCCTCGTCCTCCTCCAATTCCACCTCGAGATCGATTAGATCGTTCCATACGATCTCTTTCACTCTGTTGAGCCTTCGCCATTTCTTCCTTAGTCAATCCCTTCTTCACATCACAACGATAACCATTAATTTGATGACTCTTCACAAGCACGCATTGATCGACAGAATCATAGTCAGTGAAGTTAACGAACGCAAAACCACGAATCTTGCCGGTAGCCTTATCAGTGACGATGTCAACCTTTTCTATGGTTCCGTATTTTGAGAAGTGTTCGGTGAACATTTCCTCGGTATGGTCCTCTCTTACACCAGATACATAAAGACGCTTAGATGAAACGTTTCCTTCTCCGCGTGAATTGGCGTCGCGAGGAACGGCTCTCTTGGGGTCAATGGTCTTTCCATCGATGACATGAGGACGGTTTTTCATACACTCATCAACCTGAAATAATATACAATAATACACATACAGGTTAGAATAGAAAAATTAACTAAAAATTGTACTAATCGAACCTGAGCTTTGGTGGCATAGGTGGCGAAACCGAATCCACGCGAGCGCTTGGTGTGGGGATCGCGCATAACGACCACATCGACGATCTCTCCATACTTTCCATAGAAATCACGCATCATCTAAACGGTGAACGATAGATATGTGAAATAACATGATTATAAAAATGAGAATACACATACGTCTTCAGTAGTATTGGGAGTAAGCCCTCCAATGAAGAGCTTCCGGCAGTGTTCTGGCTCGGTTTCGAGATGCTCATTAGCTCCGCCTCCATTAGAATCCTATAACAATAACTATCAGAGCCGTTCAGCTTGAGTTGAGCCTACCTACGCCCTATACGAGCAAGTGGCTAATCTATCTCAAACCTAAGGCTCCGTTGCCTACACTAAACTTACTTCAGTCTTAACCATGATGACTATTCAGATATAGATCAGTTATTCCTCGTCAGATGCCGACTTCTATCCAGTGAACTAAGCAACCTCTATGAAGGCTTACTTAGGCTCGTATTCTAAAATTCGTAGTTACTAACGCCTCACCCAAAAACTAACAAAAAATAACAGTAGTAGCATAACGTATTATCATGTATGTCAACAACACTACGCAGCATGCGTTGTCACTTAGGAAGTAAATGCGCCCCAAAAAAAAAGAAAAAAACGAAAACGTACATTATAAAGCGAGGAGTGCGGCCAGCTATCGACCTCTAAAGGGTTAGAAATGGCTGTGGCCCGCACACGCAACGCGACTCCGTGCAGACCGCGACGCGTATATTTTCCGTTCGAGACGCTACGCGACGTTCAAATTTAAAATAGATCTTTCTGTCACTTTTGGCCACCCATGGTTGAAACTTTCCTTTATTGTATTTTAAACATCACTGTTTCGACAATTTTGCTTCTCAAATAACATGACAAGATTTGATTCCATGGAATACATGAACATTAAATTCAAATAATTTATCATCTTTTTTCATAACTTATCTGACCTTTAAATATAGCCTAGTGGCACCAGTTTGTGTATGGAATAGAACTGTACACATTAAAACTATCACAGACAATTCGCTCACATCAACTAGCAATGAGCACATACTCTTAATATGATTATATCATGTACAAATAAAGCAATAAATGGTGTGAATTATGCATGTTATGTATGAAGAATGATTAGCCATGATACAACGAAATAGAAAAGGAAGATTGGATATACAATTAGTAGACGACGTTTCTCAGGCTGGGAACCAGATAGAAATCCCATCGCTAAAAGGATTAGATTATATATACTTTAAAAAATAACAATGATACCTGAGTACGTAGCCCACACGAATGCAGCAGCAGTTAAAGCAAGACGAAGGAAGAATGAGAAACGAAGAAGAGTAATACAAGTTAAAGCTGATAGAGTAGGAGGAAGTAAACAATAACCAATCACACAAAGAGATTGAAAAAATGAACTGAAATAGAGATTATAGAATAATAGTAATCAATCGTGATGATAATAAGTGTCTTACATCTTTCCTCCGAGTAACTTGATATTCATCGTCACGATACATGCACCAAAGAAAGTTATAGTGAACACCTAAAAAAAAAAATTTTCTTAAAACATTGAACCCATATTATTCTCTATGAATCACTCACTAGTGACTAGTCTTATTCTATTCAGCGTAATACTAATACTAATAGTAATATTTTATTCCTTCAAATGACATGACATCATATTCCATTGAAGATGAATAAATGATGGTACCTGGGTGAATTGAGGAGCTTTCTCATCTCCAGTTCCATGTCCTTGAAGAATAAGCGACAAAGAGACACAAATGAAGAGAGGACCCCATAGATCCCAATCCTTCAGAAGTTGTTTGCTATCATTACGAGGAAAGATTACTTGACCAAACTTCTCCCCAACTGTCTTCAGATCACGCTTCTGTAACATTCAATAAATCATCAGCCGTCCTAACTCAGGTATTTCCAATGAGGTATTTTTTTAAACTTTTACTAGTGGGAACTTCTTTGCGTCTGTCACGGTTGTGAGCGGTTCATCTCTTCTTCTCTCACCGAACCAAGATCTACATCGCAAAAGGATCTCATCCTAGAAGACCCTTGGCAAGTCAGGGATGGTACGCCATCAATAAAAGCTACTAAGGACGAAGTTTGAACGGGATCTTCGTGGGTCGCTTCTTTTTCTATATTATTATATATCTGGATTCTCTCACCACTCACTATTCAAAAAAATGTAGCGGCTCGGATACCGATCAATTACATCAATAGCGGATCAGAAAGAAGATCCCCTTTTATGACACTTTAGATTCAGTGGAAACAGTGCTTAGTTAATCTTGTATTGCTGTTACTCGTGGGGTACTCCGAGGTGCACATCTTTATACGGCGTACGCCGCGAATTTTGGCATCTCGATGGCACACCCCGCGAGCAAAAAATGCCGGAGTAGATAAATTGATGGCAATTTTTGACAAATAATAAATAATATAATAATAATACAATTTAAATACATACGACAGTGTCCCAAACAGGTTCATCCAAAGTATCAAGTTCAGCATGTAGATCAACTTCTTGCATGTTCGTTCTCTTCGGTGGTTGAATTGCCATTCCGGTAATGTTTCCAGTCAATTCAGCACGATCTCTTCTTGTTTCTTCCTTTGCAGCGATTTCCTTCTCTAACTGAAAGATATCATTCCATACAGCCATATTTGTATATAGATAACGACCGCTTCACACCACTTGGTAGAAGAAACCCATATCCACTTACAACACTCACGCCTATCGTATATATATATAACGAGGAGGCTAACACGGCATATTAATAACTATGCTAAGTTTAACGAAGTAAACGTTTACTTTACGTAAACTGACCATGTCAATATCGACAGCAGCACTGCCGAATGAATCCATATTAGAGTTCGTAGTAGCAGTGGTAGTAGTAATGGGTGGTTGTCCGTGTAGAGAAGGTAAATGAGTCGATGGAGAATCGAGTTCAATTAAGGATGGAAATTGCTCATATGACATACAAACTGACACAGTGAATCAGCTACTCCGATCTAACGTTAACGTTGGATTCAACGTTGTCTAATTGTAAACTTCACAACTTCACCATGCACCACTACTTCACCACTTCACGGTTGCACTTCACCACTTATAAAATTTCTCTTTTTTTGTTTTATTTTTTGACTGTCTAATTGTATGTGCTCTGCTTCTTTAAGAACCACTACATGGATCACTTTCGCAGGTTTCATTTTGATAATGATGCTTTCAGAGTACTGTTGGCCCAATTGTTTTCAATATCTATGTTGAAGTGTTGCTGATATATCTGATATTGGAAAGTTAGTTAAATTTTTTTAAAACATATTGTCTAAAGTATTCTAAAGATGTGCAGAAAGAATTGTAACCATTTCAATTAATAAAAAATATTTTATTGTGTAGTTCCAAGGTATGAAAGTTGAGTGTGTAACTTTTCTTTAACCCAAAACAACCAATGTGATAAATGAATGAACGAACAATGTATCTCTTGAAATCACGATTTCATTGTCCATTTCTCAATACAACACAATGCAATACATTTATTAAGCACAGTACCGTTTGGGAAGGAACTCAAGTAATTCGATCAAAATCAGATTGAATAGTTTCTACTAAACGACTGATTAGTCTGGGCGTGCTGAGGTCCCATATATGGTCCCATACACGGGGTACTTTTATCTTGAATAATTGTTTGTTCGTCTTCTTCTAAATATCTATTGAAGAAGTTCTTCTGAATCAAAGCTGATAAACTT
This sequence comes from Parapristionchus giblindavisi, assembly GCA_943737045.1. Lineage (NCBI taxonomy): Eukaryota > Metazoa > Nematoda > Chromadorea > Rhabditida > Diplogasteridae > Parapristionchus > Parapristionchus giblindavisi. The sequence continues at coordinate 112,088 of CALSFV010000071.1, read as the reverse complement.
CATACTTTTCGAATAGTGAATCACGCAACAGAATTCAGAAAAAATAGATAAAGACAATCCAGTCCTCGCTCAATATTTCGACAGAAATTGTTTGATTTCCATCATCTAATAAAGAAGCAAATGAAGACAATTTTTTTTACTATTCTCAAACTATCTGATATTGAACAATTCAATTGATTTACTTTATTCTTTGGTCTGTATATGAATACATTCATCTATCATTCATTCTATATCGATATTTACAGGAAAGTACATATATGTGTTGAATACTATAGTGTTGAATAATACCTAATCTTTAATCCTTCCTATCAAGAATAATTCAACAAAGAATAATTTGTGAGTTCAAAGAGGCCCTCTGTACATATAGATAGCCTGAACTAGTCCTCTGGTATTTTCAAACTAGTAGTTTACTTACGTGACGTCACAGACTAGAAGTTTACGGCTAGTTTACTAAAAGTGAAAGAATATTTGACGAAATGCATTACAGTATATACACCACTTTCAGTACACTTGCGTTTAACTAGCCGTAGACTTGCAAGTCTACGGCTAGTTTGAATGATAAGTAAACTACTAGTTTGAAAATACCAGAGTCTATGACAATCTTATAGCCATTTAATCATTTAGTGATATCGAAGATGAATTGAAGCCATTAGATAGATTGCATGTAAGGAAATATTTATGTATGAAACTTTCAATCAAACTGACAAAAATAGTATGCATTATGCATTTGTGCAGTTCAGTTTTAATTTGTATTATAATTATACGATAGAGATACATTGTCTTCGATCATATAATATACTGATAACAACTTCGTTTTCGTTTCAATCCATTTTTTAGGGTATATCGATAATATTATTCGTGTCAAAATTCATTTGATTTCAATTTTTATTATCGAAACAAACATAAAAGTGAAGTGAAATCGAAAACCTACGTTCAGTAAACCGCATAATTATATCTTCTCATATTTTGAAGATTCCATGTATATCGAAATTCCTGGTCCATATACAATGAAGAAAACGAAAATTTAAATGGCCACTAAATTATAATCCCCTGAAAATGAGAAATGAATTTTAAAAGTGGTGATGTGTAGTGGTGGTGAAGTGGTGAAGTTTACACTTAGCCTTCAACGTTGGATTGCTTACCGTACTACAATGCGCGTCCGAAGGGTTTTCTGTGTAAAGGATGAAACTTTACAAAATTTCATACTCGTTATTTAACGGGAAAAATTAAATTTCTCTCTTTTTTTGCTTGCTATAGCTTATTTTTGAAAACATGAAAATGATAAAAAGATAAGATATAATAAGATAGAACATAATAAATGTCTTAGACAACAATTTATCACTATTTTCTCTTACTGTTCCGAGCAAAAAATAACTCCATTATAAATTTAATATTTGCTGATAACGTGAATGGAAAATACACACTGTAAATATTGTACAAAGTTGACTAATCTCCGATCACAATTCCATTTTATCATTACTAAAAATGGAAGATAAAGTGTAGTATTGATAAGTATTCTGTGAATTGATTAGATGGAAATGAAATGTAGATAAGACATGAGATTGGTTTATATTCATTTATTTGTTATAACACAGTCCTCCAGTACAATTGACAATGTGTTGGATAATAGCAGTGATAATGATATATCATCCCTCAATAGATGGAATAATGAAAGATGAAGAGAATCACTGGACAGTATCCACTATATGAATACGGTACTTTCTCCTTACTGAGATTATGAGAGGTATGAAAGACAAGATTATTCATCCCATATATGATAGACTAGAGGGATTCTATATGAAAGACTGTCTTGAATGAGGGAAAGACGTTGGGATGGAATGATACGTCATCTAATAATAGTACTATTATCAATCAATGATGTTAATTATCGATTGATTCCTCTTCAACGATGATGTACGATGGCCGTCACTCTTAGCCTTGGCCTTCCGTATCATCATTCAATCAATATCATCTATGAAAGAGAATATAATCATTCAATCGATATCGTTAACGACTTACAGTATGATATGATGAACGCAGTGGATACTGTCGTCTAATACCCAAGAAAGAGGAAGAGGGAACCTGAATGGAAAGAATACTGTAATGATATTGATTGAATGAAAGAATATGAGAAGATGGAAAGATCGAAGTAGAATGAATGCTCAAAAACTGATAGAATCACTGAGGGAGAAGGAGGGGAGTGTAGAGGGAGAGAGATATGGATAGGGAGAGGGAGAGGGAGGGATAGAGAGAGAGTGATCAGTTGTGAATGGGACTGAATGGCACTAAGGACTCATCCCAAATGTACTTTAAGTACTTTATCATTCATTTAACTTGTTAGAAATCAGCCAAATTGATCTTTGATCTTTCTGTAGTGAAAGAGGATTATGATAGAACAAAAGACAAATGAAATGGATAACATGGTTAGCCCTCCGGGTATGGAATGAGATAGAACTGTGTTCACTGTTGGGTCAGTAGGTCTCTCTCCCTCTCCCTCTCTCCCCCTCTTGATCTCTCCCTCTCCCTCTTGATCTCTCCCTCTCCTTTTTCCTCTCTTCCCCTCCCTCTCTCCCGTTCCCTCTCCATCTCATCTCTCCAATCTACATACTCTCTTCATCACTCTCATCATCTCATCTCTCTCCACTATCCGTTCACTCTCAATCTCACTTTTTCAGTGAACGAACTGACGCAGACTGGCACGCTTTTAAAGTGCAGAAAGAGGACACGAAATGGAGGGCCTAAGGGAGTTACAGAATAGGAAGAGGGAGAGGGAGAGGGAGAGGGAGAGGGAGAAGGAAAGGAAGAGGGTGATGGAGAAGGAGGGGGAGAGGGTGATGGAGTGGGAGGGGGAGAGGGAGAGGGAGAGGGAGAGGGAGAGGGAGAGGGGAGGAAGAAGGAGAGGGAGAAGGGTGGGAGAGATTGAGAAAAAGAGAGAAGAAAAGTGCTTGGAAAAACAAGAAGAATATATCTCTACATCACTGCAATAAACTTTTATATGAATATTTTTATTGTTTAAAGGTGGTGTCCGGCGAATATTTTCGTGAACAAACTGTGAAGACAGAAATATAGCAAAAGTTATTCTGCATAAAGTACATAGATTATTTTATGCTAATTCAGCTTATTGATCGCTCGAATCATGAATGAATCATGCTTGATGTACAGGCAAAGGCGCGAAATTTTGAAAATAAGAAAGTTCGGCAATAGGTTTCGAACCCGCTACGTTGCGCTAACTAGACAGCACATTTACCACTACACCAAGGGATAGATGACTGGCCACAATAATTTCTTGCATATCACTTATCCCTTGCACAAATGATACATTACATATTTGTATAGACATTCGAGGGCCTCCATCTTTAATAGATAACATTTAGAAAAATAAACGAAAATGAATAATCGAAACGAAAATGTATATATAAATATTGATTAATCATCTTTCTTATTCGAACTTCCTCCACATGATTTACAGAATAGAATTAGTGATACAAGGATTAAAGCAGCTGAAATTAATATATGAATATAATATATTGAATGATATGAATGATACCTCCAACTCCAACACAAACCCAACATACAATAGGAACCCAATTCATAGGATCCATTGATGTTGTTACGAGATTTGCTGAATTATCATCTATCAAGGCTGTTTGATTCAACCAGAATAGAGGATATGCTCCTGATCTCATTACTTTTAATGAACTGAAATATAATTGATCTTTGATCTTTGATCTCTATGATAGAGTAATCACTTGAATGCAGTGTGTTTAGATTGTCCAATATATAAATTGATTTGCATTCTTTTGTTAGCTTGAAGAAGAGTTCCAGATAACTGAAAAGATCAATCGATTGAATAGAATGATATTATTGATTGATTAACTGGTTCAATATCAAGAGTAGTTGCATCATTAATACTAGATGGATTGAATCGAGGAACGAATTTAGTTGAAGGATCAGATTGATAAAAATGAGGTAGTGAAGCAACAACAGGAAGAGGAAGATCTATAATGAATCGATAATTGATAATGAATGAATGAATATTGATTACCATCATGATCAGGAATAGGAATGGACATACATCCACTCATATCAAGATATCCATCAGGGAGACAACGAGAACCTTCAGGAAGTGAATGGAAATCACGAGGAAGTTTCTTACAGTATCCACAATTCTCAGGTAAATCAGATCTCAATGCCTCCTGTAACGATGATTTCATTACGGTAATTGATAGATATGAATCGATACCTCCGCGAATACAAATCTCAATCCATTGATTCCCTTTACAGTTACTTCACTATCATATTGAAGCTTTATTGATCTATAAATAAAATGATAATATTTCATTTAAAATAAAAAATGGAATACCTGCAGATATCAGCAACATAAAGATATAAGGTATCACTTTTAGTAATGAAAGATTGGAAGAAATCACCAACTGAATGAAACTATGATATCGATTGATTATACGATAAACAAACTAGTTCCATTGATATATCTCGATTGAATTCCAAATTGATCAGGACAGAACTTCTTATCATCTTGAGGGGGATTCCACCTGGATTTTAGAGATTACTGTAGTTTTTGATTTTATAGATTTTCTACCATGAACTGGGTAAAAGATCTCCTTCACTTGATTTATATATTCCATCTGTACCATTGAATCCTTTGATAAAACCAGTCCTAAATATAATCGATAGATCAATTTAATCTATTATTATTTTTGAATTCAAAACCTTGCTGGATCTGCCTTTCCTGTCTCTGCAGTATAGAAGAATTGAAGAGTATTGTTAGTAGTCTCAAACATGATTATATTTTCTCCTTCAAAATAAATAACCATACCATATAATTTATTTTAATATCACTCAGTGTATCTGTAAGATTCTCGATCTTCCCACGAAGATCTACATTATCATTCAAGAATGTAAATGCAAATAGATCAGCCTGAATAAATCAATAATCATAAAGAGATACAGTAGAGATACAGTATACCTCCTTAAGTGATTCAACAATTGGTGTGGTATATCCACTAAAGAGAAGTTCATCAACAGTCTGAAGAGTCAATATGATATGATGATTATAATATTAATATAACATACAACATCAATGAAAGGTTCAATGTTAAATAGAGATAAAAGAATTCCTCCTTTGTCGATATTATCAAGAACGTCATCAGATATCTATAATTTAAAATTTATTAGAAAGAGAAAATGATGTTGAGTATTCAGAAATGTTTAATAACATAAATATAAAATCTCTAACCGAATTACAAATAGTTTCATCAAGTGATCCTTTTGCTGGTTTCTTACAAACTGCTTTTGATGGTAACATATTCACTATCAACTTAATTCATATCTATTAGGTGAATTAATTGAATATGATATAATAACCTGATAAGCCATATCAGGTACTTTGACTTTATCTTTCATTGGATCACATCCTTTACAACTCTTTGAAGAATCAAATTGATATACATATCGTTGATAATAATTAACAGTATTGTAATCATCTTCCCATGATACAACTTCATTTGTGATTATTGTTCTACAAAATTACAATATTTTTTCCTTGAGAAGTTGTGAAAAATAAAATAGGAACTTTTACAGTTTTCAAATAAGACACATCAAAATATATTATTGACTAAATTTTTTTTCCAGAAAATTTCAGATTTCCTATTTCACAAAAGCATTCAACTGTTTTAACTGTTTCTATATATAATTTGATTTGAATAACTAACAATTAAGTTTCTCTCATTATGCTTCTATTGAAACATATTGTGCTTAAACGTGTCAATAGATAAACGAATAGTGATATAATCATTTGTTGGAATCACTAGTGACAAATACATTGTTATCTTTCTCTTTACAAGGAATTATCGATATGTATCACTTTATAGACTATTCAGTTAGGTATGTGATAGAGATAACACATAAAATGACAAGTGATCTAATCTATATTGAATAGATAACTTACTTGTATGTATATGGACCTCTTTCATCCATATCTGGATATGTTCCTCTATTCATGATACCTCCTACATTTGCATAATCATATATCTGAAATGATAGAATAGATCAAAGATCAAAGATCAAAGATCAACTGACATAGAATTCAGTATTGGAGATATAAGTTGGATTAGCCCAAGCAGCAGCAAAATCATTTAGTGTTCCATCACCATTTACTCCAATAACTTTCATCTATAATGATAAGAATATTGAATATATAATGTAATGAATACAAACATCATTGATTGTATCAGTCATTGTATTAGGGAATACAAGTAATTGAACAACTAATCCTCCAGATAGAAGAAGTCCTCCAATGATAAAAGAGATGATACCTCCCCATAATAGACAACAATTCATTATGATTCAGGTTTATACCTTCAATCAACAATCTTTATCATCAATGGTCAATATTGATTTTATCGATTAGATAAAGAATATATATTCCGAACCAATAATAATTAGATAAAAGGACACACAAAAGTTGATAATAGACGATAAAAATGAGAACATTGAAGGGATTATAAATAGAGTAGAGTGAATTAAGAAAGAGAATACATGATACTATCTATCTATCTACAAATATGAATCCTTTCACTTCTCATTCTATTCTCTTATCAATTCATTCTTCATTCTATCATACCCATTGTAGTTTTCAATATCAACTCATATTAAGTATTCTAGTCTCTTATTGCATATCATACCTTATCGATATTAGAATATCGTATGATGTATTCATTGTTTCAATATCAACGTTCAATACAAACTATAATATATGTAATATTTTCATACAATAGAAGTCTTCATATCAGTCAACTCATATCAAGAGAATAATGAAATAGTGTGTATGAATGAGAATATGATTATGATGCATGGAAGAGTGAAGACAATATGTATATATTATCTATTTTGATAATCTCCGTATTGTGTCAATATGTTTAAAGCTATTATGTTTATCTTAATAGAAAATTGAAATTTTGTTCAATTTTTTATAAAATTAGTTTTAGGATAAAAATGTAGCAAATAAGAATTCAGCGAGACATAAGAAAAAAAGAACGAAAAATTTACAGTATTGACAATTTAACCGTAGCTTTATTTGTCCCAAAATTTTGATGAAAACGAAATGATTTCATTTTAAATACTTCAAACTTTTCAGATGTTCCTATATCTACAATGTCGCCATCCTTTCTCTATCATTCATTCCTCTTGTCTCCAGTACATACAAATTGAATACTATTCAATCAGCTGAAACAACTCTCCATATTTCTTCATTCACTTCTGTTTCTAAATATGTTTGTCATTTGAATAAAAAATTATTAAAAAGATAATAAAAAGTGAAAGTTTCTGTTTCACTTTTATCTTAATCTCCTTCTCCGTTCGGTCAGTTAATAATTACATCTCCCATCCTTCTTTTAATAAACTATTTTTCAGTAAGAATGAAGTCAATTCGAAGTGAGATAATACTAACAGAAATGAATAGACCTACAGTAATCACATCAGGACAAAGGTTAGTGATTAATATATTAAATAAATATCGTTTGATTAATTTATCGCTTTTAAACAGAATGAGATTACCCAACGAAGTACCTCCACGTGAAGGATTTAGTCTATGGGAGATCATTAAACCAAATCTTGGAAGGGTTAATCGATAATCCATAGTTGATATCGTATATCATATATTTTGTTTCAGGATTTCTCCCGATTCAAAGTACCAGTTAATATAAATGAACCTGTTACTCTCCTACAACGATTAGCTGAGACATATATGGTAGATATTATTGATTGATTATAACCAATCAGTGAACCATATAGGGATATGTTGATCTTATTCTGAAAGCGATGACTAAAGAATCACCAGTTGAAAGAATGGAGGTGATCTTTGATCTTAATTGATCTTTTATCTTTGATCTCTGTTTAGTTAATAGTCGCATATGCTATCTCTGGTATCTCAACAAATCGTAATCGTCTGACTAAACCATTCAATCCTCTTCTTCTCGAGACATTTGAACATCAAAAGTATCTTAATCTTATCGATTGAATTACGAATACTCTGATTAAGGGATGAATGTCGTTTCATTGCTGAACAAGTTAGTAATCATCCTCCTATATCTAATCTATACATGGAAGGACCTGGATTTACTTTATCGGCTACAGTATCTCCGAAGGTATCGTATACCCTTGTTATTGATTGATATTGATCAATTAGGTTTCATTCTGGATGAATCGATTAATTTGTACTCCAAACTCTTCTGTTTGTCTTATACTCAATGGGTACTGTATGTTATTGGTTGATAAATATTCAATACATGTATTAAAGTCCGAAGATAGAGACTTATACATGGCAGACTCCTACTTGTACTATATGGAATGTAATGATTGGTAAACCATATATGAATCTAGTAAGTAATTATTCTACCGTAATCCTTTCATATTGATTACTGTAATATTGAATTGAAGAGTGGTAATATGATAGTTCGTTGTTCATCAACAAATTATGAAGGAAGAATTAACTTTGATTCAAATGGAGGATGGAATAGACAAAAGACTACTGATCTTCATCTTGATGGATATATTAATCATGGGTATGACATAGTATATGACCTATTTCAATATATCATTACAGTAAGACACCAGTCCGTGCAATATACGGTAATTGGTCATTGTATGTTGCATCTTGTGCTCCTCGACTATTGAAAGAAAACTATTCACAATGGGTGAAATCATTCATTAGCTCTGTATACGACAAGGTTAATCTTTGATCTTTTGATTAGCTTGAGCTTTGATCAATACAATAGTTTTGTTCTTTGATCTTTGAATTGTAGCCAGAACGTGGACCAATCTTTGGTCAATCAAATATTCTTTGGATCGCTAACAAGTTACCTGAGAAGTATGAGATGGTATTCATCCATTTATTATTTTTCTATAATATGTTTACATTAAGCAATATCATTTCACATATATGACAATGACATTGAATACAATACCTCATTCACTCAAGAATCTATTACCTCCAACTGATTCTAGAATGAGACCAGATATGATTAAAATGGAATATGGACTACTTGGTTACTTTCATTCAATCAATCAATCAATGAATCAATCAATATCTTAGATAGTGCTGGTGAATGCAAGGAATACATTGAGCAAATGCAAAGAATAAGAAGAAAAGAAGGAGGAAGAAGAACCACTCCTAAGTGAGTATACTGTATATGTATTGATTGAATTGATATTGTATTATAGATGGTTCATTCGGAATAAGAATGGATGGTCATATAATGGAATGTATTGGAATAGAGAATATGATGATTGTGAAGATATCTTTAGAGATCCATCAGGATATGTAATGAAGACAGCTAGAGAGACAAGATAACATATACGATTCATTCATAATACACAATACTATTTCTATCGTGTATAATACATTATCACAATGGTATTATGTTGAACATTTATACAAAAAGAGTAAGACACATAAATAAGATAAGATATATAACACATATTATGATGCATGTATGGCGACTATTACTCTATACACACAAAAGTGCTTTGATTAAATGATTATGAAAGATAAATAAAAGAATCAATTCTTTCTTTCTCTCTATGAATATATTCTAATAAACTTTGTTTGTATATTCTATACAAAGGGGAACCAGAAAGCATTGTCATATCACAATGAATGATGAATGAACAAGAAATGATAGAAGAGGTTATAAGGAGAATGAGGTTAAAGCACGTTTACATCAGATATATAGACCCAATGAATTGTAAATGGTTAAAGAGGAGGGAATAGAGTAGGAATAACAACAGTAGTAAGCCATGGCCATGCAACTCCCATATCGACACTATATAATACATTCATAGCAGCTATATCAACCTATTAGGTATCATTCTCTCTCTTATCTTTCTATTCAATCTATCATTCATTGCATACATTTGCTAGTATTTTATGTGTCGAATGAGCAGATTAGTGGAAGAATACGGTACATCTACTCTTTACTTAGAATGGGTCATCAAAAGGTATATAATAGATAATCAAGAGAATACTTAAATGGGAAGTTCCATTGTTTTGCTATGGGCAACAACACGAGTGAAGTATACATAGAAGAAGTCAGCATAGAGAATAGTTTGAATGATACCAGCTAGTGTAGCGATGGGATCGAAGAAGTCTTCTTGGTAGTATCTGAAAGGCAACTACTACTCCTTATATCAAAACAATAAATGAAAATGGAACACCATGTCAAACATATAACTGTGCAATTTCACAGCTTTCTCAAACCTTGCTAGTTACCCACTATCGAAGCTGCACTTATTTTACCTCATTACCAAAAATGAGATAAATATTAATATTATAACATAAATGGAAAAGTTTTGATTACCTGAGAATCCAATTGGCAATATAGAGAGCACGATAAGATCCAAGAGCAAATAGATAATGAGCAGTAATTGTCTCAGCTGATCCAGTCTTTTGAAGCATAAAGAGTTGAGGGAAGATGGCTACGGCCTCCAGATATATACTAAAAGTATTGCGAATACATTTGTGACTATCATACAGATGTCCCAAACCATTCACAATCAACGTCGACGGTTTTAGGATAACGTAATAAAGTCAGATACAAGAGAAATATATATTGATGGAATAACTCAGGCAAACAGTCGAATGTATTTTGCAGCTAAGCGAAGGCAAAATGGCACGAAAAAGGTTCCAAAAATGCATTTTGCAGCCACAGCTTCGAAAAAGTTTCAAAAAGTTATAGAATTGCTATAGAATTGCTACTAAAACGGTAAAAAGCCACGAAAAAGCTTGGAAAAGCTAAGAAAAATGCATGCAAAATGCATTTATTTTGACATCTCACATGCATTTGACTTAGCTGCAAAATGCATTCGACTGTTTGCCTGAGAAACAATAAGATTAAGAGTATAGGACGAATAGCTAGGTTATCCGTTTTCAAAATCCTGTCAGGTTTTCGATTTTTTGCAAATATAGACTAAAAATACGGTCACAAAAGGCTTGGTACTTTGTAACATACTTTTCGACCTATGATTAAGAGCAAACCTGAATGTCCAGAGTATTTCAAGGATCTCAAAGTTGTGATTGAGAATGAGAGCAAGACAAGCAGTAGGGATAAGAAGGAACTGAAAATGATCTCCATTCAATCATTTGGTTCAGATTGGTGTGGATTAACCTCAATTCTGAATGAGTCTGATTCCTTCTCATAAGTACTACGGAACTGGACGAACATAAGATACAATGTGAATGCAGTTGCTCCGAGGAAGAACATCTGTAAATATACCATTATATCATTTATTTATTTACTATACTTTTCAAGGTTAAATACAAGCTATTCGGTATTACTTCGAGAATAAAAGAGATCAATAGGAAAAACAGGACAAGGTCACTAGAGTTTAGACTGCATCTTATTCAACAACAACGGAATCAAACCTTCATTAGACTGTTGTAGGCAGAGATGTAAGTCGTGAAAAGATCCAAGTAACGAGTTGAGAACACGATCATGTACAGAATCTAAAACATAGATATATCAACCATTGCATTGATCATTAAAGCCAAACAACACACCTGAGAGCGAGCAGAGATTCCAGATACTGAACGAGATCTCCACATCTTCCATAGTAGAATAAGGATAGCAGCCAGATGGGAGAGATCTCCCAGAAGGCGGAAGACGTTCATATCTTAAATATAACTAATTTTTAATCGATTAATATAGGAAATAATACAAATACAGGATCATTGAAAGAATATGGGATAGCTCATTACATACAGCGATTTGAAAGGGGATACATAAATAACGATTAGAAACGTATTAAAATCAATATAGATATTTGAAATTAAGCGCTGGCGGCTTTCTCAAAAGAGACGTGTCTTTACAGTAACCAGCTAATTCGTAGGGATGTCGTTGTGGGAGAGCACTAAATATAAAAAGATTTTTTTAAATTTACAACTTCAATTCTATTTTATTTTATTTAAAATAAGCAAATCGAACAATGGAACATGATAAAAGAAAGAAACTAATACGAGATTTTTTCATGACGGGTAATTTTTACCATTAAAGGAAACATCAGAATACTGTAGTTTCGTTTTATTAGATATATTATTTTTGTGCTACTCTATTACTATTTATTCTTACATGGATAGTAATAGATAAGATCTTTAGTGCATATTTGAGAAGGTCTGAGAAGTTTCCAGTTTCATGGAGTGTGTACGTAAGAGAATGTATAGACAAAGTGTATATCTCGATATATTCTCTACTAAATAACTTCCGTCACTTTTCCTATTCTATTGACTTATATATTGTGAAAGGGGAATATAATACCCTAACAAGATCTAGTAATGATATCTCTGTCAAATCTCATATTGCTCTTCTTCTTCTTCATCTCTTCATCTACAAGAAGACTTCTTACTCGTTTAGTATCATATTCTGTAAATCGATTCAATCTCTTCTTCGCCTTCTTCTATCTCTTCACTTCCATTTCTATTGAATCATTCATCATGATAGTATATTCTATCCCTTTTCTTCCTTCTTCTTAATTCTTCTTTCCTTTCCTTCTTCGTTAGAATGCATAACATTCGATTCCAGTCTCCTCTTATGAAGAGATCTACTTCTCTTACAATAGTTAAACATGAATCTGATTCTGATGATGATGATGAAGAGGTTAGTTTATCACTAAAAAATCATTTTATATTTCATTTGGATTGCATCTTTTAATTTTTTAAAAGATTTTATCATTTACATTTGTTGTTGAAAGGCTCAGAAAAAAAAGTGAAAATGCAGTTATCTGTAAAGCAATAATACATATTTGAGTTAAACATAATTTTCGTTATAAGGTATCATTTGAAGAATCTGAACCAACCTGTATTAATGGGATATCATTACGAGTAAGTCTCATTCATTCTATTATATTCCATTATGATTTAATTTAGAAAGGAGTTATCATTTGTTCATTAGCGACAGTTATTCAATCTATAATCAACTTCTTCATATTTCTCAATGGCTGTGGAATAGAGAAATATCATCTAATAGCTGGTTATTTATCTTTCTTTTCTTTCTTTTATTCTTTTCCTTTCTATAATCAATTCTATTACACGTTTTCTAGTCTCACACAAAACAAAAAAAGATCTTATTGAATTTCATTCAAGAGTAGAAAAAAAGAATAAGATATAATTGTGAAACAATTAAATAAATGTTCACATGTACAACTTGCCATTGACACCTTTGTACCATACCGTATACCACGTAGTCATAGTTCGTCGTACCCCCCTCATATTCGTCGATTGATTGAACACAGAAACGCCCTTTTTGAAAAGATATCCAACCCTTCCGTTCGCTTTCTATTCGAGCAATCTAGTAAGGACTTGTTGTTTCTAATTAACAAATGGAATCGATATTGTGAAAGGAAAAAGTTATCGCGTACCCATGACCTTTACAGACATATTGCATCCCTTACCAAATCAAAGACCTCATATACCCACACTTTAATAGATCAATTTGGAAATAAATATGTTGAACCAATTAATAAAGCAAATTTGTTAGCCAATGAATTCTTTTCTCATTTTGTTCAAGATGATGGCACTGCTCCTACTATGTATTCATACCCTATCAATGCTCAATTGTCATCTTTTACTTTCTTTCCTTTTGAAGTGTCTCGTGCCCTTCGTAAGCTAAAACCAACATGTTCTACCTCTTATGATTCTATCCCCCAGATTATTCTTAATCGTTGTTCTGAATCCTTATCACTCCCACTAGCTGATATATTCAACCTTAGTCTGTCGACCTCTACCGTACCCTCGTTATGGAAAAGATCCCTTGTTACACCAATTCCCAAACCTGGAAAAGACCATTCTCTCCCATCATCTTATCGACCAATATCTATATCATCACCAGTTTCTAAGACCATGGAGAGACTGGTCAAGTCCAAACTCCTCCCATTCCTTCTTGATAATAATGTTATACCATCATATCAGCACGGTTTTCGATCTCAGGCATCCATTCTATCCAATCTCCTTCTATGTCAAAATGACTGGTCATCTGCCCTTTCCAATGGCCTCACAACAGATATTCTTTACCTTGATTTCTCGCGTGCATTTGATACCGTATCCCATACCAAACTTATCGCTAAATGTTCCCATTACGGTATATCAGGACCTCTTCTCCATTGGCTCAATTCATTCCTTACTGATCGTCAATTCAGTGTTCGATTAGATGGTATTTTGTCTGACTTTCACCCTGTTGTGTCTGGAGTACCCCAAGGCTCCGTTCTCGGTCCCATCCTCTTTATACTATACATTGCTGATATCTCATATTGCCTATCCTCGTTCCCAAATGTTAAGATTCAAGCATACGCTGATGACATTAAACTGTATGTATCCTTTGATAAGTCTTCCCATCCCTCTGTTTCCTCTGAATTCCAAAATGCCATTAATTCTTTCCATGAGTGGACTGTTATCAATCAATTATCTCTTTCTGCTCCCAAGTGTCATTTAATTCGTATCGGTTCTCGCTCGCTGATCTCTACCTACTCTATCAATAATTCTCCTCTTGAGTTCTTGTCCCAAGTGCGCGACTTAGGTGTTCAAATATTGTCCACCCTTCGTCCCAGCACTTCCATTGATGATAGAATAACTAAGTCTCAAATTGCTCTTCATCTTCTCCTCAAAGCTGTCTCTGTAAACTCTCCTGAAATATTAGTCAAATGCTATATTATCTATGTCCTTCCTCATCTCTCATTTGCATCATCTTTCTGGTATCCTATCACGTCTAAAGACAGTCTTCGTCTTGAAAAGGTTCAACGCCTTTTTACTCGTATTGTCTTCTATCGTTGCTTCCACGTCTCTCCTGAATCTCTTCCTTCTTATCCTGATATATTGAAAGCACTCTCAATGAAGCCTCTAAGTGAGCAAAGGGTGGTAAGTGATCTTCTCCTCGCGAGAAAGATACTTTATGGAGAGTCGATCATTCCGATCGAAACATTCTTTAGATTTCAGCCGACCCGACCCCGTAGCTTCTCTTATGGCCTCTCATTAGAGTTCACTAGAAATAGTATTAGATATAACTCTTTCCCCCTGAGAGTTATTAGATGGCTGAATAGATTACCCCCTAGTATATTATCAGCCGAGTCACATTCGCAGTTCAAATCGTTATTAATGAATAGTGAATACCCTACTCTTTTTGCATCCTAGTTATTCATCTTTTCTCTTTTTGACCCAATAGCTCCTACCATTCCCCAATTGCATCTCTCATTGTAAGACCATCTTAGAAATTCAATCGTGTCACACAATAACATCGGCCTCCTCCACCGATTATTCTATGCACTACTCACTATTGATGCTACTATCTCTAATCCTTACAAGTCCTGCTCGGTTCCAGCACTTCATCTATATATCGGACCAGTGACACGTGCGAGGGATGCTCCCATCAATGAGAGATACCCCCCTCTTTCTGCCCCATTCTATCATTCTTTCCTTCTTCTTTCCCATATAGTCAATCCCTGCCCAAATTTACCCTCTTTCAATATAAATTTATGTCGAGAGTGTTATGTGATCTATTCTCTTTGATTTACAAACCTGTATTGTTTCATGCTGAGCATGTCGATAAATATATATATATATATTTATTCTTACATGGATAGTAATAGATAAGATCTTTAGTGCATATTTGAGAAGGTCTGAGAAGTTTCCAGTTTCATGGAGTGTGTACGTAAGAGAATGTATAGACAAAGTGTATATCTCGATATATTCTCTACTAAATAACTTCCGTCACTTTTCCTATTCTATTGACTTATATATTGTGAAAGGGGAATATAATACCCTAACAAGATCTAGTAATGATATCTCTGTCAAATCTCATATTGCTCTTCTTCTTCTTCATCTCTTCATCTACAAGAAGACTTCTTACTCGTTTAGTATCATATTCTGTAAATCGATTCAATCTCTTCTTCGCCTTCTTCTATCTCTTCACTTCCATTTCTATTGAATCATTCATCATGATAGTATATTCTATCCCTTTTCTTCCTTCTTCTTAATTCTTCTTTCCTTTCCTTCTTCGTTAGAATGCATAACATTCGATTCCAGTCTCCTCTTATGAAGAGATCTACTTCTCTTACAATAGTTAAACATGAATCTGATTCTGATGATGATGATGAAGAGGTTAGTTTATCACTAAAAAATCATTTTATATTTCATTTGGATTGCATCTTTTAATTTTTTAAAAGATTTTATCATTTACATTTGTTGTTGAAAGGCTCAGAAAAAAAAGTGAAAATGCAGTTATCTGTAAAGCAATAATACATATTTGAGTTAAACATAATTTTCGTTATAAGGTATCATTTGAAGAATCTGAACCAACCTGTATTAATGGGATATCATTACGAGTAAGTCTCATTCATTCTATTATATTCCATTATGATTTAATTTAGAAAGGAGTTATCATTTGTTCATTAGCGACAGTTATTCAATCTATAATCAACTTCTTCATATTTCTCAATGGCTGTGGAATAGAGAAATATCATCTAATAGCTGGTTATTTATCTTTCTTTTCTTTCTTTTATTCTTTTCCTTTCTATAATCAATTCTATTACACGTTTTCTAGTCTCACACAAAACAAAAAAGATATCTTATTGAATTTCATTCAAGAGTAGAAAAAAAGAATAAGATATAATTGTGAAACAATTAAATAAATGTTCATCTTTATTCCCTTTCAGGTACACTTCCTCTTATCATATCTATTCTCACTTCATCATTATTTGCATATTCAACAGTTCATAAATCATCATTTTCTATTCGTCCATTCATTGCTTATCATGTATGTTAATCTCCTTCATCATCATCATATTCATATTCTTTCAGTTAGCAATTCTTTGTTGTATTGGATTCTTCTTTATTCTTTTCATAACATTTGTTATTCTTCCTCGATTACCTCTTATATTCAATTCATTCATTCAAGATTCTCTTTCTCCTTTTCATTCATTTCAATCTTATGTTAATCGTTTAAGTAAGTTCATCTCTCTTTAGATCAATCATTTCTTTTGTTCACATCGTAACTATCATTAGAGGAAAGCAACGAAACAAATGCATTAGAGCCGAAAATTCTAAAGTTATCTTTTAATTCCTTGATCTTACAATTATAATCGATTAATTCATTGATCATTTTTCAAGGTATAACGGGTCGTATCTTCTATTCATTATTCCTTTTATCAATGATTACACTTAATTTGATCTCTCTACACATATCTACATCATTTTATGTTTTTCTTGAGAGTTGTCTCCGATATCTCAAGAATGACGATACAACTAATATATATTGAAATAAATATATTTATTGAATAATGAATCATGATATGAGAGGTCTATGCTCTGGATCACGTAGAACTTCTAATTGTTTACGATAACTACATGTAAGATAGAGTAGAACAATTGATGTTAGAACAAGAACTGCCACGGCTATTAATAATGAACCTAAAATATACTATGTTATTAGATAATTGCTTATATTATAACATTATATCGTAATTTTACAAAAAAGACCATTCGAGGAAAACTGAAAGAGAGTTTTTTTATATTGTTTATAAACAGTTTTTAAGTGTAAAATAGATAAGAATATACCAGTAAGTATTCCATTTCCAAGTCGTTCATCATCTTCTAATCCATCTATTCCTTTCTCACAATAATGTCTCCATCTCAATGGAGACCATCTTAATCAATCATTCATTTCATCGCCATTCACTATATCCTTCCCTGTACCTTTTTCCTTTTGTTAATTCTTGTAGTTTATATAGAGTACATGGAGCATCACAAGAAGGAAAGAATACTTCGATTCGAGGAGATCGAAGTTCATTTGAATAGAAGAACTATAACACATCAATAGTCTTATTCCAAAGAAGGACATATAAAGAAAAGAAATATTTGAAATGAATATTTCAAATAGCAACATAATCAATATTTAAATGAGTATTTTATTTTATCTTTTTATTCCATGAATAAATACTATAGAGAAATGAATTAAAAGAGTAAAAGTCGTGGAACTTACTTTAACTTTAAGATTCTCTGGTGTAGGAGTAGCATCTGATGGTTCATATACTTCAATCATAAGATGTGCTCCATACTGTAATCACTAATATCAATCAATAGATCGATTAATATAAGTCGTACCATACACAACTCTTTCGTTAATGATTTTGCTCCGAAAAATCCTCCGAGTACGAAAATATTTGTGTCGTGCTGAGAATATGAAATATGATAATAATGATTTGAGATGAAAGAATATGAGAAATAGAAATCATACTCCAGATAGTAGAAGAGCTTTTCTCTCTGTCAATAACAATTGTTCTTCAATATTAGAAAGAAGTAGATCAGCATGAAAACCTATGAAATAATCAATATATGGAATGAATCCATAAAAATGTACCTCCTGATGAATCATTCAATAAAGTCATCATATGTTTATGAACATTAGTTGATAGATTAGTTAATTGAGGAATCAATGGATTAGCCCATTGAGGATATGGAAGAGATGACGTATTCAATGTATGCTATAATCAATATTGATTCATATCAATCAATATTCTATTCTACCTTTGTTTTGAGTGAATCAATAACTAATTGATATTGATAGGGATCAATAAGAGGAAGACCTGTATTCTTACGAAGATAATCAAGAATATCAGGGTCAACTGTATTGATTATTCCCTGAATGAATTGATCAGAATAATATAATATAGAATGAATATACTGTATATGATGGATTTGATTCCAATGATTTAGTCAATCCTTCACATGTATTAATCACACCAAATGAAACCTGAAAAAGATTGTTTCGAATGAAATAACAATAATAATTTATTTCGATAAAAAATACCTCATCGAGTGAAGTTCTTGTATGAATAGGGATTGGTTGCCAATTAATAGAGGGATCAACTTGTTTATCTTTCTATAATATAATCAATGAATGATGTCAATGATCAATTCTATACCATAGGTGGATACAAACCAGCTAACATTGAATCTCCACTTACAATTGTTCTATTATCTTCTCCTGATAAAACTCTTATCTATAATATAATTATATTTCGTTCAATCAATCAATCAATATTCTCTACTTTTCCTGCATTATAATCTCCTAGAAAATTTCCATATTGTTCACGTAATATTTTTCCCAATTCAAATTCTTGACTGATACCATGCTAAAAAGAAAATGATATTGTAATTGTGTTAATTGAATGAATGAAACCTGTGTCAATTCTCCAGCTCTTGAAGGTAACTTATCAATACCTACTGGAGGATCAGTGGGAAATGATAAATAGTTAGTAGGTGTTCTTTCTCCATGACGAAACCACTGAATAACAATATGATATCATGATAGCAATATATCGATTACTTTCATTACTCTAGTAAAGTGATATCGAATTGATTAAATGAAGAAGGAAATAACTTACAACTTGAACAAATCGAAGTTTGTCTATAGCAATTGCAAATTGGACAAAAATAAAGACAAGAATAAAATGATGGATTCTCATTCTGAATAAGGAAGGCCTATTATCGTTCAACCTTGTGTCTCTCCCTCTCCCTTTCCTTCTTTTCTTCTCTCCCTCTCCCTCTCTCCCTCTCCATATTCGTCTCAGCCCGTGACTGCCAATCTTATCTCTTGTCAACACTCAATGAACCATTCAGATCATAAGTACATTTAAATGGATATTTATCCATAAATGTATTAAAGTGAAAGATGACTACTATGAATGATCTATTGTTTGAGATAGTTAATGAGACAAATCACATTAAACTCTTTTTCTCTTTTTCATTCATTCTCTCAAGCGTAAATTCAATTTGATATGGAGTGTTTGTGTAAGAAATGAATCGATGATTATCATCACAACAATCTTCTGAATAAACAAAGAAAATATATTATTCAGTCCTTATCATAAAAAGATCAAATGAATTTCCATCTCTAAAATGAAAAGAGATAACTGTAATGGATAACATTGAAGAGTTTTGAGATGATTGAACAATTGTAAATATTATTTATCTGATACAGATAATAAAGAACATTAACAATCTATTTGTAATCGATTCGATTGATTATGTATATAATGATACTCGTAGTGAATAAGAGGATCAATTAGTCAAGTAAAGATAAGATAAGCTCAATGATCATAGGATCAGAGATCAAAGATCAAACATCTTCTGTAAGAAGATTCTTAAGAGCACCTTCATGAACAGTCATATTTTGTACTTTCAATTGAGATCCGACTCGTTTCAACTGAAAATGAATGAATTGTTCATAATTTAATGATAAAGTGACTTACTTGTCTTTTCTTAGCCATTTTCTCACAAAAATATAAGAATCCACAAAGAGGAATAAGAGAAAGAGCTCCTAATGGTCCCATTAGATATACCTTAACTCATATTATTTTATTATTTATTTATTCATATATTTTATAAACATTTTGTCTGGTTAAAAATAAGTCGACTGATAATTGATGGGTTAGATAATGGGTTGTCACTCCTAATAGGAATGATTTATTATTGATTGTCTAGTTGTAAAATGTTTCATTTCCTTTTCTCTTAACGTAATGTTTTGAACTTTTGGATGATTGAGTTGAATTGAAGAAGAAGAGAACAGGTTAACTATGAATGAAAGGAAACACTTGTTATCATGCCAATTCATGGATTGACAAATACCCATGACTTAATCGATTATTCAATTAAAAATTAATAATTGAAAGAATAAAACATACTCGATTATTATAGAATCGATATACATCTTTAGTATCTAAGTCATCACAAAATGTACCAGAATATGGTTTTTCACATATACATTTTAGACCATTTCTTAAATGATTTAGATTAGAATTAAATGATATGAAGATATTATGAAACTTGTCAAGTTGTCCATGAACGCAATCAATATTGTCACAATATACACCAGAATATCCATTCTGACAACTTATACAACTGAAATTATTCATTATTTATTTTCTATATATCAGACAATATTTGAGCAACACGGTATAAAAATAATTTATTTATAAAAAAACCATTCAACTGTCTGGAATGTTTTTTTGTGTTAGCGGTCTTTGTAATAAAGAAATAGTTTCGTTCATCTACGTTTAATGAATATTGAAAAAGATACATAGAATAACTCATGATCAATGATTCGACCTCACAAATAGTTGAATGAAGGAAAAAAAGAATGATGATAGAGAGATAAAGATGATTAGATGAAATAGATAATATGACTAACGTTCCATTTGGATGTCTTCTGAATGTTTCACACATTTTCTTCCTTTCACAATGTCTTCCAACATATTCTGCATTACATACACAATGTCCATCTATTCTTTCTCCATTCTTACATCTTAATTCATATTTTTGAATCTAACAGATTAATATTAAATGAATGATTAGCTACTTGTATTATCCCATTTTGATTTAGGACAAATCAATAAGATCATAATTATTGATAAGATGGAATGATTATTTTGTTGTTGATATTAAATGAATGAAAACATACACAAATGTAGATCTTCTTAGTTGTAATGAAATGAATGGAATTGTAAGAAGAATGAATAATGTAATGAGAATGTTCATTCAATCTATCAAGAGGATTTTGAATAATGAGAAGAAGAAAAAGAAATCGAATCAATGATGAGAAAAGACATTAAAGCGAAACAGTTAGGGGAACCCTCTTGAGAGGATAGTGAATAAAGGGAGGTAGAGGGAGAGGGAGAGGGAGAAGAAGGGGAGAGAAGGAGAGGGAGAAGAAGGGGAGAGAAGGAGATGGAGAGGGAGAGGGAGAGGGAGAGGGAGAGGGAGAGGGAGAGGGAGAGGGAGAGGGAGAGGGAGAGGGAGAGGGAGAGGGAGAGGGAGAGGGAGAGGGAGAGGGAGAGGGAGACGGAGAGGGAGAGGGAGAGGGAGAGGGGAAGAGAGGGGGGGGAGAGGGAGAGGGAGAGGGAGAGGGAGAGAGGGAGAGGGAGAGGGAGAGGGAGAGGGAGAGGGAGAGGGAGAGGGAGAGGGAGAGGGAGACGGAGAGGGAGAGGGAGAGGGAGAGGGAGAGATTTAAATGGAGAGGTAGATGAGGTAAGAGATAGATCAAGAAAAGAGTAAATGTATTTGATGAGTAAGATCCTTTTGTAGACAATCTAAGGTTGAATAGAAAAGAATTAGTAAAGAATGAAATGAAATGGAAAGAAATGATCATGATCAGTTAAGTGTGAAAGTGATTGAGAAATAAATGAATGAAAATAGAAGTACAAAAGTAGTTAGATAGATCGTGAGAGTGAGAGGGGAGAGGGAGAGGGAGAGAGGTTAAAGGGAGAGGGAGAGGGGGAGGGGAAAGGGAGAGAGAAAATTGAGAGGGGGGGAGGTAAAAGGGAGAGGGGGGGAGGTAAAAGGGAGAGGGAGGGAGGGGAAAGGGAGAGGGAGAGAGGTTAAAGAGAGAGGGAGAGGGAGAGGGGGGAAGGGAGAGGGAGAGGGAGGTAAAAGGGAGAGGGAGGGAGGGAGATAGAGGGGAACGAAGATCTCATTTATATTTGGAAGAATAGATAATGATCAAAGATACAATATACTATGGACGAAGTGAATGATGATAGTTATTATAGAGAGAAGAAGAGATTGAAGTAGATGGATAAGAGTAATAGAGGTCTAGACATTCTGATGAATTAGAATCATTTCACGAATACTAATAGAGTGTATTAACTACAATATGATTAATTAACGAATTTTATTCATGAATGGAACTTTGTTCAAGTTGAGTATATTATAAATAGAACGAATGGTTCAAGTCATGGAGTAGATAATATGAGTTAGATGAGTTATAAATGAGTAAAGAGGAGGGAGAGGGAGTGACCAGTACTATATGTACATGAGAGTAAAAGGAATTGAATGATCTATCCGTTTAATGATGATTGTAGATGGAATTGAATCAGAATAAATACAAATGAAGAGATATTGAATCAATCAACTAAACACAAGTATACAATGGGCAATGAATGAATGACAATCCTTAATCAATAATTGAGTACGGTATGATTAGATTACGGTATAAATGAAACTATTTGACATCGAGATCTTCAGGTTCTTCATCTTCATCACTAATCGATGAAATCTTTGCTTCTGATATTAATTCAGCATCAGAATCTTCTGTTTCTACAGGTGGAGACTACAAAAGAGAATGAATAAATCAATCGATATATTGATACCGTATACCTCATTATTATCTTCTTTCTGTTCAGGAATTGTACCATCTTCAATCTTCACTACTGAATCTGAACCACTTCCAGATGGAGAAGAATTCGAATTAAGAACAACATTTGGTTCATCGAATTCAACAATCTGAATAATCAATAGATTGATAGATCTAATCAATATAATCAATACAATCAGTATACAGTACCTTTCCTGCATCCATCATTATGATTCTGTTCATGAGATGAACATGATTCAATCGATGAGCAACCACGAGTACGGTAGCATCCTGTAATATTGATTGATTATGGGAGAATTATTAAATTGACAAACCTCAAATTGAGTAGTAATACATTGCCATATGAGTCGATCAGTTGATGCATCTAATGATGATGTTGCTTCATCAAGAAGAACAACACGAGCTTTACTATAGATATATAGAATGAATGAATGAATGAATGATATAGAATGATTGATACTTACTTGAGTAATGCTCTCGCCATACATAATAATTGTCTCTCTCCAATAGATAGATTATCTCCTCCTGCATTCACTTCTGAATCTAACTTCAACGTCATATTTGATACCTTCAATCAATATGATATATCATGAATCAATCAATCAATATAATATACTACCATAGTATTCAAATGAGCTTTCTCTAATGAAGTCCATAATTGATGATCTGCATACTGCCCCAATGGATCAAGATTATATCGAATTGTACCAGCAAATAAAACGGGATCTTGAGGAATTACTGCCAATGATCTACAAAGATCAATTATTGATTATAAGGATGAAAGATAAAATATTAACCTTCTTAATCGATGTAGTCCAACACTAGCAATATCAACTCCATCAATAGCAATTTTACCATTTGTAAGAGGATATAGACGGAAGAGAGCATTTACAAGAGATGATTTACCTATATTCAATCAATAAATAAATCAATAAATAGTCTTAATCAACAGTACCTGATCCAGTTCTTCCAATAATGGCTACTTTCTCTCCTGGTTGAACATTGAATGTTATATCAGATAGAGCAAGTTGATGAGAAGGATGATAACGGAGGCTACAAAGAAGAAGATCAAAGTTCATAGATCAAAGATCAAAGATCAAAAATGAAAGATCAAAGATCATACTTGACATTGAGGAAGTCAATTTGTCCTTTAGATGGCCAATCAGTAGGAACATCTGTTCCTTGTCGAGTATCCCAATTACCTTCACGAGTTATATTCTATAATTAAGAAGATGAAAGATCAAAGATCATTGGAATAGATAAATCATACATCGGCATAGTAGACAACTCTTTCAACTGAAGTCATCTTAGCTTCAAGTTCAGTTTGAGTTCGAACTGCGAATTGGAATATACCAGACATCTAAATATAACGAAATTAATATAAAGAAATCAATATAATGGATTGATAAAGAGAATGAGGGGAAAGATATCCACTCCATTCACAAGATTACAAATATTGTTGATAGAATGAATGAATAAATGAATAAATGGAGTATACCTGAATAGCAAAAGCCAATGCCATTCCAGCATCAGCTGGTGAGACTTTTCCTGTTAGAAGAACAATAAGAAGAGCTACGATGAATGTTATCCCTACTACCTACAATCATCATATTATGATATAATGATAGATCAAAGATCAAAGATCATACCAATAGATCAAGCCATACTGCCAACCATCTCATTGCAGATTGGAAGACAAACATAGCCGCACTTAAATATATATAATTATTATGAAAGAATGAATGAATATTAGTGACCTATTAGAATCAAGTTTCCTCTTTAGACCATCCATGAATCGAATAGTTTGATCATGAGAATGAATAACCTACAATGAATGGATCAATTATCATTTAAATGAATAGAATAGATACCTGAAGTCCTTCAAGAGATGTAGTTACATGAGCATAGAGAGGAGAACGAGAAATGTTCTCTGATCGTTTCATACTAAACAATTAATATTATTATAATGTACGGTTAGTTGAATGAAACGAGTAAATAACTCACCATCTTATACCAGCTCTGAAACATAAAACGAATAGGATGAATACAGCGAAGAGTGGAATTGAAAGTAGAAGGAATTGAGGTAGAACCTCAAAATATCCGATAATTAAAATTGATTATTAATCAATCGATAATCAAAGAATCAATAAATAGATGAATCATATACCCATGCGATGACACCAACGAATCCTATACAAGTAAGCATATTCTGAAGGAAAACTTCCACTGTGAATGGCATCTTTACATCAACTGAAATAAATCAATAAATGGTGAGTACTTATACTGGCACAATAGTTTTTTCACCTTACGTAATTTATAAAATTGCATTTTTACCATCAAAATAGGCATACGGTAGAATTTGAGTGCAAATATGGTCGTATCATAATTTCGCCATATGATGTCAGTATTTTTAACAACACTCTCTACAGGAAAAAAATGAATCCCTGAATGAAACAGACTACAGAAAAGGTATACCGTAGAATATGCTACAGTATACCTGTAGTACAGAATACCATTTTATTTGTGTCAAATCTTTTAATTTTTACGTGCTACTGATCGATTAGGTTCAATTTGATTACAAGATAATTCATGATCAATCGATAGAAGCTATTAATATCCTTACTTTCATCAACATCTTTTGAGAAACGATTGAGTAATCTTCCTGATGGAGTTTGATCAAAGAATGATGCAGAGCCTTAATAAATCAATCAATAATTTGTTCTATTCTGGAGAATGGAAATGATTACAGTACCTCCTACGATAGAATTGAGCATATTATTATGTAGACGTGAAGCAGCATTAAGTGAGACCTGAATGACGATATGATCAATATAATGAATGATTCAATCAATAAAAGTACAGTATACCTTGACGAATAGAATCGCTTTGAGAAGACCAGAGAAGAACAGGAGAACAAGTGATATAGCATATACAGTAGCATAATATGAAGTATGAGGAGATGAAGCGAGACTTCCTCCAGTTGTTTGAAGAATCTCTGTTCCATTTATCGTCTCCATCTATAATATAATAATAATAATAAATAAAATAAATGAATAAATGAATAAAAAAAATAAAAAAATAAATAATGTAGTTACATGTTCATTATGTCCACTCTTCAACCATTTACTCAACCAGAACGGAGCAAATATAGATGCAGCTACATTGAATAGAAAAGCAAATAGAAGTAAACTCCATATAAATCCTCCACCAGCTGCTTTGATATATTTACTGAAATAAAGATCAAAGATCAATCTATCATAAATTCTCCTCTCAAACTAACCAATATACTTGAACAGCTACAGATGCAGTTCCGAAATCTTCTTCATCTTCAACTAATTTACCATTTGCTTTCTTCTCTGCTTTTTCTACACCAACCAATTCAACCTTGAATCAATCAATAATCAATAATTAATCAATTTAATTATCGTAATACCTTTTCAGTATCAATAATAGGATTAGTTTCATCAATATGTTCATATTGAAGATCAGTTGGAGATCCAATTCTATCTATTCTTTTATCTTCTTTCTTTGTACCTTTTGTAATGAATACTGAATCATTTGATTCAACTGTATCTAAAGAGAAGAGATAGATATGAGAATGAATGATATGAATAGAATAACTAACAATGTTGTGATGTATCATGACAATAAGTAGAATACATCGGAGATTGTTCAAGTAGATGGGAATGACTACCATGGACAATAATCCGTCCTCCTTCCATTAGAAGAACACGATCACAACGAGATAAACGCTGAGATGATCAACTATTAGATGGAATAGATATCATAGATACTCACATTAACATCATTTGTCACCATAAGTACAGTCTTTCCTCTTAGAACTCCTAATACAGCTTCATCAAAGATCTTTTCACTAACCTATCAATTCAATCAATAATCAATCAATAATATAATCATCTACTATATACCGTAGCATCACATGAAGCAAGTACATCATCTAACAATAATATCTCAGCTGAAGAGAATAGAGCACGAGCTAATGCTACACGAGCCTTTTGACCTCCTGATAATGTTGCTCCTCTTTCACCGATCTATAATATCAATCAATCAATCAACAGCCCAATATCTTATTGTAATATCAACTAGAATACAGTATCGATTGATTACCTCTGTAAGTTCATTGGCAGACATAGTCTCGAGATCTTTCGTTAACTGAGCAGCAGAGATGGCCTAAACAATCAATCGATTGCATGACTACAGTGTACCAATTACCGTACCTTGTAATATCGTTTTGAGTTCATTGGAAGTCCGAATAGAATATTCTCTTGTACAGTAGCATTCTGTATCCAAGGTTGTTGAGGAACAAGAGCAACACTTCCTCCTACTTCTACTTCACCTTCTATTGGAGACATCTAATGAATGAATAGATGAATGAATGAATGAATGAATGAATGAATGAATGAATAGATGAGATGGACGGATAGATAGATAGAGTACTTACATGTCCAACAATAGATGTTAACAGAGCAGTCTTTCCTGATCCAACCGGACCACAAATACCAATTAATTCCTTCTGAATAAGGATGAATATAATACAAATGAATAAAGATGATGATAATGATTACCTTATTAACAATAAGATTGATATCTTTCAATTCAAAATGATCAATAACATCAGCTGGAGATGATTCATCATTTGATTGAGGAGATGCATCTAAACAATAATCTATTATATCATTCATTCATAATAATTGGATACCTTGAGTATTCCATGCAAATGTTGCATTCTTCATCTTCAGTGCAATATTTGGATCAGTTGGTGTAGGAGCTGGTCCTTCCCATTGTTCAGTCTCTAGAATCTCCTAAACACATCAATACTTACTAAAGATCAAAGATCAAAGATCAAATACCTGAATCCTTCTAAGAGCGACAACAGCTTCAGCAAGATATCTACTACCATATGGAATCATACGAATACCAAATAACATTACAAAGAATACTGTAACTGCTGAGAAGGCCTGAAAATGATATGATAAGATTGATCTTTGATCTTTGATAGGATTAAGTTACATCACTAGCAAGTAGATCATTTCCACTGAGTACAACACCAAGGAATGTCAATATAGCAGCAACAACAGGAACAACTGGACCAGATGCAATAGCTAATGATTGAGCATATCCTGCTTTACGAAGACTTAATTTCTCTTCATGACGAAGATCTTAAATACATACATTCATTATTAACTAAAGAATGAAGAATGAATTATGATAGATATACCTTCAACTCTCGCTAAGAATGCTTTCTCCCATCCATTCATTTTGATTACACGAATACATTGAATCAATTCACCCATCAATGACATCTACAATCAATCAATAGTTATATAAATTAATCAATACTTCATTTACTCTGTTCTCAGTCTTTTTAATCGCTTCGCTCCTACAGCGAACCATCGTCTTTCCGAGACCATACTGTAATCATAGAATAATTATCGAATGATTTTAAATTGTTACAGTATACCTGAATAACATCGAATATGAAGAAAACGAGAATACCAACGAGTGCCCAAGGACCAATCACAACCATCAAATATACAATACCACCTAAGCAGATATTGATTGATTTCAATCAATCAATAAATGAATGAATGAATATAGATATGAAATACATACCAATAAGAACAAGAGGACCAATGATAACTAGAGGAGCAAAGGTAATAGCATCGAAGATACGTTGACCATCATTACCAAACATATTGACTATCTTAAAGAGAATAAGATCAAAGATCAATTATCTACCGTACCTCTGCTGGAGTTTTCTTTCCAAGAGTTTTCACTCCAAGTGAATGTTTGAATAGAAGACCAAGAAGTGCACCACGAAGACGAATTCCTATATTCATTATCAATCAATCAATCAATAAATCAAATCAATAAATCAATCAATAATCATAATATACAAACCAGTTCGATATGATATAGCCCATGTAGCTCCATATGATAGAACTCGTGCTACTTCAACCTATAGATGTATACATTCAATTACTATGGAAATATGAAATATCTTACAAATAGTAATCCAAAGACAAGAGCAAATGCAATAGTGTAGTCAGGTTCAGGTGATGGTCTTAAAGGGATGAACATTAATCGATAATTGATGAGAATGAATACGGTACCTCTCAGCAAAACTAACAAGCCCTCTCACAAAACAAGTAGGTCCAATGAAACCAAATACTAGACAGAAGAGAAATACGGCACATGCTGAATTGATGATTTGTTGATTTGAAATAATAATGAAAGTATACAACTAACCAATATATATTCTAGTCTTAACAAAAGATACAACAGCTCTAAATAATGATGGTTTCCTATTGGATGCTCGAGCATTACTTATCTCTGTATCCCATAATACTTGCATCCTAAAAGAATAGATAAGATAGATCAAAGATCAAAGATCAATATGATTACCTAGCCATATTAACATCACTAGCATCGTATATTGAACATTGCCAATCTTCATCTGATGATAAACGACCACGAAAAGCCTTGAAAGATAAAGATGATAAGGAGATTCAATTGATCAAGAAGATATTCTCATTTAATAATCAAATTATAGTTATAATTCTTCTTTGTATAGTAATATCAAAACACTAATAGAATCATCCACTCTCAACTCTCATTTCACTGATTTCTTTTCGATATATTCATTCTCGTATGAGTAATCGAAGAGTTTGATAGAGAAAGAATAAAGTACTCTATATGTTATATATTGTATAGATTGAATGAACATTATATAAATACAAACCTTCCATAAATATTCAAATACCCAATGATAAGTTACAAATGATAGAACTCCGGCTTCATCTACTTTTGCTCCTCCTTGTGCTTTCGTTCTACAATTACATGTATTTAGTAATGAGATACTACAGTAATCAAGGTTCAATCAAGACAAATCTCTTCATATCTCTTATTCTTTATCATACATTTTCATATCCTCACAGTGTGAGGATTGAACCACTATATTCGGCTGATTTTCAAGGTTGGCCCACTATACAAAGCTCTTTTTTTATGTGAAAGATTACAATTTAAGCGAAAAATAAGGGTTTTTTCTAAATCGGCCCACTATAAAAAAATAATTCGGTGAGGGCACAGAAAATGTATGATTCTTTATTATCACTAACCAGAAGAGTGACACTCATTTTCTTCTTATCAATGACCTATTAATCACTTTTTCATCATATCATTTATATCAATTATTTGTTATTCACTATAATGATTCCATTCTATATCTATCTATCCATGTTCCTTTCTCATTCTAGAATACATATATTCTCCCATTGAGGATAAGTCCTCTCTCTTCCATCAGCTGACTCCCCCTCTTCTCCCTCTCCTTCTCCATCTTCATCCCTCTCCCCTGTATTCATCCCTCCATCGTTTCTTCACTTGTTTACCACATGAGAGACTCCTTCTCTTTTCCCCTCCAACGACCACTACACATCCATGATGACCGTCCCTTACTTGGATAGAGGAGAGGGAGAGGGAGAGGGAGAGAAGGAGAGGGAGAGGGAGGGAGAGAGGGAGAGGGAGGGAGAGAGGGAGAGGGAGAGTGAGAGGGAGAGGGAGAGGGAGAGGGAGAGTGAGAGGGAGAAGGAGAGGGAGAAGGAGAGAGAGAGAGAGATACAGATGGCACACATGGGTACGGTGCTATTCGTGATTGTTCTACTTTCATCTCTCAACTACAACAAAGACAATTCATTCATTCATCGTACTTGTCATATAATGTAATCTATAGATAGACTATCACTCATTCATTTACTATAGATCATAGAACGATATGATCATCAATCTATCACCATGTATAATGGAAATATGCATGTAATTGATAAGAAGAATATAAGAATTGTCTTCAAGTGAAGAGGTCATTACTATCATTTATCTCTCTTTCTAACATACATAAGCTCCTTTCTATTCTTATCTCTTACAATCAAACTCTCAATTACAATTATTTAATAGTATTCCATATACAATAGAGGATAATCGTTTGGATTAGATAGGTATACATAAATAAATAAGATAAATGATATAATACTAGTTTGTGTCTTATCAAACCATACATATCTATCACTCCTTATACTAACGTTCAGAGAATACATTATATCTAGTGATCCGAGTCTATAAACTACTTCACCATACTCTATCACAACCTCGTACTGGATCATCCGTGGGCACTGTACGCTTTCCAGTCAATTTTGAACTTCGCAAATTATAATGGATTCTACCACAAGGTCTACATAGCTCCGATATTGCCTTACATAATACTATCTCCGTACTGCCTCATTACATTAAAGAGAATGTTTTCTTTTATACTTCGATTCCTCGAAAACAAAGAGTTATTCTATCATCTACAAGAGTCATCTACAAGTTGTCCATGGCCACAGTAATAATGTTGAATATATGTCACAGATGCTTTATGTTCTTCACAAGTTGTGAGGTAAAAAATGTGTAGTTTGATGATACTCAACATATTATAATGGACTAACCCAGTTCTGAGAGGTACCATACTCCTCAGAGTTGATGAATATCGTGCTAGATTCTTCTCTCTTGAAGCACCCGATGAATACCTCACTGAGAGATCCGGGGCCATATCTGATCTATAATGAATCAATATTATATGAATGCAGTAACTAATCGATATATTAGAGAGGCAGGTGAATACTGTAAAGGACTAGTTCCATAAGAAGGTAAACAAATTATAATCGTCAGAAGAATGGATAGAGGAACGATAATGATGATAGGACTTGAATTGATGAATATGTTCACTATGGGGTTAAGAATGAGAATGGTTCGAGAGGAGGAAGAGGGAGAGGGAGAGGGAGAGGGAGAGGGAGAGAGAGAGAGGAGAGAGAGAGGGAGAGGGAGAGGGAGAGAGAGAGGGACAGAGAGTGAAGATAAGAGTAATGATAGTGATAGATAGATAAGTAGAGGGCAAATGAAGGAGGAGAAGAAGAGAAGAAGTGTCATCATATCATTTTCTTATTATGTAAGTCAATGGATTATAAGTTAGATTGAAAGAGTGGAGTAAAGAGGAAGAAGAGAATTAACTGTAGAGGATAAGAGATAGACAAAAGTAATGGAAAGAGAAGAAGAAGAAGAAGAAGAAGAAGAAGAAAGGATAGAATGGAAGGAGGGTGTAGTTGTATTGAACGGAGGTCTTGGTCACATGAGGATACGACTCAGAGGAAAAAAGGAAAAGTATAAAGTAAGTACAATACTCTAATAATGAATAGTTCAATATATCATAGATATATGAGTAGTGTATACAAGGAATTGCAATGATACTCGAATAGAAGAGTGACAAAGTGTGCAGAGATAGAGTTGTTTTCAGTGTATAAGAGGACAAATGAACGAAAGAGAAGAATACCTTTTATTATTTCGGTGTTGATTTTGTATTCGAGGATATACTTCATCTTCTTCTTCTATATTCAATCGATCGTCTTCTGACGGCATCCTCCAAGTGAGAGGATCGATAGATTCTTCCTCCGATTCCCTCCTTTAAATAAATAAATGAAGTAGAATGGTTTAAATGAAAGAGGAACGTGAGTAAGACATAGAGGAATGAAGAGAAGGAAGGAGATGAATAGAGAGACACAAAAGAATCAATGTTACCCACTCGATATAGAGAAAGAAATACTATACTAATAGCTGTCTATCCATACAATCCATACAACTATCACTCTCACTCTTTACTTCACATTCTGATAACAGTCATCACCTCCATTCAACCATCACAAATCCATGGATTAAATAGAGAAAACACACAGCGTCAAAATTCCGAAAAGAGGAACTCAATATAGTCTTTTGTGAGGAAAAGATTAAACAACAGAACTTATTAGTGATAAAATAACGAAAAACAGGGGAGAATAACCGAAACACAAGTAAATAAATTAAATCAATGCAAATTGCGAAAAGCCGCTTGCAAAGCGTGAAAATTATTTTTAAAAATACCGCTCGCAAAACTACGGTATGTTCCTTTGGGCATACTCAGGCACACAGTCGAATGCATTTTGCAGCTAACAAAAATGCATTTTGCAGCTAACTCGAATGCATTTCAGATGTCGAAAAAAATGCCTGCGCAGGCATTTTGAATGCATTTTTCTTAGCTTTTCCTAGCTGTTTTGTGGCTTCTTACCTTTTTAGTAGCATTTCTATAGCAATTCAGAGCTATAAAATGCATTTTTTGCCGCTTTTCCTTACCTTTTTAGTAGCTTTTCTTGGCTGTTCTTTGCCTTTTCTGTGGCTTTTCCTGGTTACTTTTCTATGAAATGCTCATTGGCTAATGCGATTTACGTTCATTATATCGATTTATCAAATAGTGAGCATGATCAATACGTTATTATAGAATGGACGATCAATTATAGAGAGGGAGGTAAGAATGATAGTCAATGAAACAAGGAAAAGGGGTAAAAAAGTTGGTAAATAGGTAGACAGGGGAAATATATTGATAATGAGGAAACATAAAGGGCATTGAAATAAAAAATGGGCGAAATAAGGTATACGACATTAACTACAAGAGTTCCATTATTTAATCTTAACGAGCAGTAGAAGATGTATTTTCCTCGTCTTCAGAAGAATATAAAACAGCTTGCAATGTTATCAATATGACACACATTTTATGGATGATATCTCACCAGAATCAGTACACTTCTTTTCATGCATATATGATCACATCGGTGTAGATGAGTGACGAATCTAGCACCAGATCTTCCCTGAAACAACTAATCATTTATTATTGGGGTTATTGGTATGATATAATACCTTGATAGGGAGAATGTGATTAATCTCGTGAGGTACTTTTGAATCTCCATACAATCATTCTCTACGAGCATCTTCATATATTGACGAAATGCTACAATTCAACTATTCATATAGTAAATACAACTTGCTATAATTGGAACAAATGCCTGTTGTGCATGAACATGTCTTCCTCGACATAAAGTTGTTCTGTAAGGAGAACGAAACTTCTTGGACCATAGATATGTTGTCCACTATATAATAATTGTGGCGAGCAATAAGATTGAGTAGCTTCTATCATACCATTAGTCCATACAAACCATCTATAAGTACTATACCATTGGATATAATAATCAAAGAGAATACTCACGTTATTGATAAAGTAATCAATATTCCTTATAAAGTGATCAGAATAGATCTACCAGGTCGACTTCTTCTACGCCTCATTCTCATTCTAACTCCTCTATCATTAATCGACAATCTTTATATCCTCGTTAATTGTCTCTTCTGTGATGAATGTTGTTGGATTGATGGGTTGGACTATCTGGAATCATAATTTATAGCCGCTTTACACTGGTGTTTGAATCCATGATTGATCACAGATAATTTGTGCATGTTCACCGAAGATCCATGCATGCTCACGAATCACGGATATTCCATGCATGATCATGCGCGGAATCATGCATGATTATTGTTGTGTACGCTCCAAAGTCTGACCTAGCGTACCACTCTATTATCTATTTGAACTCCCGCACGTACATTGTAGTCTGACGTGCGAGGTAGATCACCGCTAGTCGATTCCCATCTATGTTGTTGTCATCCTATTGACTAGCCTATTCATTCTATTTCCCAGTTTCTTATCATAGTTCTACCTTTTCTCTCGTCTACTAATAAAGTCTCTATTCTACTACACGAGTTGTGCCTAAGGACATAACATTTGGCGACCAGGATCTTTGACGAGCTAACGTAAGTCTTATTTATTCTCGTTTCTTTTGTTTCTTCTTCATTTCGTCACTTCTTCACTGCGGTGATAGGGTCCACTTTGTGAGGACCTTATCAAGTTCTACTCTTCGGTGATACTACCTGCTTCGTGAGGGTAGTATCAAATCGTCTCTTCGGTGGTAATACCTGCTTCGTGAGGGTATTATCAAATCTCTGTGTGGAACTGCTTCACGTACTTTGTGAGCGTGGCAGTGTACAAGCTTTGTGATTGTACGTCTTCTCTGTGGAAACTGCTTCACGTACTTTGTGAGCGTGGCAGTGTACAAACTTTGTGATTGTACGTCTTCTTTGTGGATTCTGTGTGGTACTTTGCAAGAAGTACGCCGAAGGCTATCGCGAATTATTCTTTGAGCTAAGTGTACTCAAGTAATTCGTAGTAAGGATGCCTGGAGAAGGAGAAGTGAAGCCGGAAGTCACGATGGCAACTGTAATGGAGATGTTTATGAAGATGCAGCAGGATTTCATGAACAAGCAGGAGGAGCAGAATAAGAAGAACAATGAAATACTCGAGATGTTAGCGAGTAGAGAGACAGTAGTTGTTAATGGAGAGATCAAAAGTCAAGTTACTCAAGGACCATCTATTGATGCGATGGAAGCTCGCATTGTGGAATTCGACTATGATGCTGATGATTGCACATTCGATAACTGGTATGATCGTTATCGAGACTTCTTCGAGTATGATGCAAAGCATTTGGACGACTGTAACAAAGTCAGAATACTATTGCGTCATCTGAGTGTGAAGTGCAATGCATTGTATCGTGATCACAAAGCACCCGATGATGTGATGAAATTATCGTTCGATGATACGATAAAGGCGCTCATGGCTCTGTTTGGCAAGAAAGAAACAGATTTCGAACTGCGTGTTCGATTCTTCAAACTGAGCATGGCTATGAATGGTAGTACGGATGTGATGGAATTCGCTTCTGAAGTGAATCGTTTGTATCAGAAAGGCAATCTGAAGGATATTAAGGAGGATCAGATGAAGATCACGATGTTCCTTGCTGGATTGGATTTGCCTCAACTGAAGTCGATACGTACTCAACTATTCAATGCTGTCAGCCAGAAGCCTGAAATCACATTCAAAGAGCTTCTAGAAAGATATTCGTCGTTGAGAGCACTTGAGCGTGAAGTCTCAGCGGTTCAGACGAAATCAGCCAATATGGTGACAGTGCCTGAAGATGATAAGGGAAAGAATCGTAAGAAGCCAAAGACCGAGAGATCAAATGCCAATGTGAAATGTACACATTGTGGCAAGAATGGTCACACCGATGAGAGATGCTGGTTGAAGCATCCAGAAATGAGACCGAAGAAGAACCACTGGAAGAACAATTCAGTACAAGTGAAGGATTGCAATCAGATTGAGGGCAATCGTGTGTACGTGAATGTATCCATGGATGGAAAACAGATGGAGTGTCAACTTGACACAGGATCTGATCTGACGCTCATCTCGGAGGTTGACTGGAAGGAGATGAAGAACCCTGAGTTGGTTCCCGCTCCATGTATCGTATCATGTCCAAATGGTCAAGGTATGAAGATCCTCGGCAAGTTCCGCAGTAGAATGCAATACTGTGGCAAGGAGTGTGACGCATGGGTCCACGTCACCCCAAGACCGATTCGACTAGTCGGCAATGATGTATTCTTCAAGCTAGACTTGAAGAGAGCATTCTCAGATGAGAATGATGAAACGGTGATTGCACACATCAAGTCAGGAGACTACACAACCTGGGTAAAGGATGTCTTCCCAGAAGTTTGTGAGCCTGGACTGGGCAAGTACAACAAGTCTGCAGCTAAGTTGTACCTGAAGCCTGGCGTGAAGCCAGTGTTCCGTAACAAGCGGCCAGTGCCGTATGCCAGCCAGCAGGTGTGTGATGAAGAAATCGATCGATTGTGTGATATGGGAGTGATCTCTAAGGTAGAACACTCGGAGTGGGCGGCTCCGTTCTTGCTAGTCGCAAAGAAGAATGGTGCAAAGAGATTGTGTGCCGATTTCAAGACAGGATTGAATGACTGTCTGGAAGATTGCACTCATCCGCCTAAACTGCCGGAAGACATATTCAACTCATTGAGTGGTGGAACATTCTTCTCCAAGATCGATTTCTCGGATGCGTATCTCCAAGTTGAAGTAGACGAGGAAGCTAAGAAGCTGCTCGTGATCAATACGCATCGTGGACTGTATCAGTACCACAGATTACCGTTCGATGTTAAGCCTGCTCCAGGTATATTCCAGTCTATAATGGACCAGATGTTGACAGGAATGAGCAGGGCAGTGGCATACTTGGATGATGTCATTGTAAGTGGAAGGACGAAGGAAGAGCACGACGAGAATCTGATGAGAGTTCTCGAGAGGATTCGTGATTCTGGATTCAGAATCCGACTAGAGAAGTGTGCGTTCGGACAGAAAGAAGTCCACTTCCTTGGATTCGTCGTGAATGAATCTGGACGTTACCCACATCCCAAGAAGGTGCATGCACTCATGATGATGCAAGTACCCAAGAATGTTGCTGAAGGTTATGCAAATATTGCCAAGAATCCTTCCAAGTTGGAGCCTATCAAATGGCTAGAGACGAGTCGACCAATGGAGCGAGTCCATATGGATTTCGCAGGTCCAATGAATGGACGTTACTACTTGATCATTGAGGATGTTCATAGTAGATGGCCAGAGGTCGTTACAATGGAGAGGATTACGGCTGATGCAACCATCAAAGCATTGAGAGACTTCGTATCAAGATACGGTAGTCCGGAGACAATAGTTTCTCATAATGAAACTCAGTTCAAATCTGAGAAGATGAGAGCATTCTGTATGGAGTATGGAATCAATCACATGTTTTCGCCACCGTATCATCCACAGAGTAATGGACAAGCTGAACGCTTCGTGGATACGTTCAAGCGGTCACTGTTGAAGATGAGAGGAGAAGGACCGGAGGATGAGAACGTGCAGAAGTTCCTGATGATGTACAGATGCACCCCAAACAATCAACTGAAGATGTATACTCCAGCGGAGATTTTCCTCGGAAGGAAAATGAGATGTCGCCTCACTCTCATGTCGCCCAGGGAGGGAGAGGATAGAGTAGTGAATAAGAAGGAGACACGAGAGTTCGCTGAAGGAGATTGTGTGTATTATCGTGATCGAGATGGACCGAATCACGAGAAGTGGACTGAAGCCGTGGTGCTCAGAAGGAAAGGAAATGTGATGTATGAGATCCAGAGATTGGATGGTAGTCTAGTGACTGCTCATACGAATCAATTGAGGAGGAGATGGACTGAGGATTGTGATCCTCTGAGTGTCTTGTTGGAGAGTTTCGATGTTTCCGCCGACAACGTCGTCGAGTGCAACGTCCAGGTCGAGCCCGCCAAGTGCAACGTCACGCCGTCTGTCGCTGATGATGTCGTTACTGATGCTGATGCCGATGCTGTCGTCGTACCCACGAACAATGTGGAGAACAACAAGAAGACTATTCCTAAGCCTACCTTGGTTATACCAGGTTCTACAAGGCCTACCCGTGTTAGACAACCCACATCTTGTATGAACATTACCTCTACTAGTGGTCAATCCTATTGATTCGCACATTACTATCATTGATTCATGCATTCATGCTTACCTGTTATTGATCGTTGATCATGTCATTCCATCATATTATTGATTCTGTACTATATGATTCTGTACATATTTATTGTTTGTCAGATATGCCCTAGTTCATATCTTACGGCGGAGGTGTTGTGTACGCTCCAAAGTCTGACCTAGCGTACCACTCTATTATCTATTTGAACTCCCGCACGTACATTGTAGTCTGACGTGCGAGGTAGATCACCGCTAGTCGATTCCCATCTATGTTGTTGTCATCCTATTGACTAGCCTATTCATTCTATTTCCCAGTTTCTTATCATAGTTCTACCTTTTCTCTCGTCTACTAATAAAGTCTCTATTCTACTACACGAGTTGTGCCTAAGGACATAACAATTATGCTTGTATTCGTGAGCATACAGGGATTTCAACACCAGAGTAAGTATTGCACGGAATAATAAGTGAGATGATGAAAATACATGATTAAGAGAGAATAAATAACGTGAATATGACATACAACGTGTGTGAAAGTTAGAGCGAATCGATTGTATCAGAATGCACAAAAGTATTATTAAAACAAAACACATTTAAATCAAAAAAAGTTAAAATGAAAGTTAAATTCAATTTCGAATCGAGAATGCGCAGCGCGACCGCAACGTGCTGTACGCTAGGTCACCTTCGTGATTTGAAACATTTTCAAGGCTTTTCTTAGCTTTCCGTTGAAAAAGTTTAGGAAAGCCATCAAAAAGTTAAGATGCCTTAACTTTTTGTAGCTTTTTCGAAGCTGTGGCTGCAAAATGCATTTTTGGAGCCTTTTTTGTACCATTTTGCCTTTTCTTAGCTGCAAAATGCATTCGACTGTTTGCCTGAGTATGAATAATTAAAATTCTTATGAATTAAATTTTTTGTTATTGTATTCTTTATATTCTTGTCATTTGTTGAACGATTTCTTTTCAGAATATGCAACGAGAACGGGAGCGTGACCCTGGATTTAAAAAGTACTGCATGAGAGTGTATAAGTCAGTTCGACATTTCCTCTTTTTTTTAACCTTCAGATCCGTGTGCGAGAAGATCCTTTGATCAATAATATAATTAAGTTCTTTATCTAGATTTCTATAGTATAATCAGTATATAATCTTTCCAGGAATGATTCGGATGTTCGTGGAGCAGTCAATGCTGGTGTGGCCTCGTTTATACTCGGATTTGCTTCGACATTAGCTTGGGGAGTTATATCGCGTAGTTATTTTGCTTCCTTCGGAGTTATTCTTCTGGCAACTTTGTACCATGCACGTAAGAAATCATTCAATCCTGTCATTAATATGCAGGCATCATTCCTCGGATATGTAAGTAGATTATGAATGGATTGAATGTAGATGAATACATGGTTCAGATCATGGGTTCATCTATTCTCATCGGTGCTATTCATTCTAATCATCTTCATATCATATTTTCCATGTATGTATTAATCATGTGTATATTTCACTTCACGGAGTTTCTCGTTACGGCAATCACAAATAGAAGAGCGCTACAGGTATTGATTCTATCATGAAGACATGATTATTCAATATTTTATGGTCTATACAACATTTAAATAATAAAGATCTGAAATTGCTATATTATTTCTGGAACAAAATGTATATCGATTTTCTTTAAAAAAAATTGATTGATTTCAGCCAGATTCGTTCCTTCTCAATCATTCAGTTGCATATTGGATTGCTGCTATTACATCATGGTTCGAATTTTGGATTGAATCTTACTTCTTCCCTAACTCAAAGGTACATTATTAAGCTTAATCTAATCTTCCTCTGATTTTGTATCTTTACTTATTAATTGTAAGGATTATACTATTCAGACTCGTTTTGTCATGCAATTAGGTTTGATGATCACTCTCGGAGGAGAATTATTGAGGAAATTAGCTATGGTCCATGCTGGAAATGGATTCACGCATAAACTTGCTCTGTCTCGTAGACCTGATCATAGATTGTGTACTACAGGTACGATCATTAATTTACTGTAGGCCTTATTCTTATCAAAGGTGGGTACTGTAGATGACTGAGCTTACTGTAGATGTCTACTGATCAGACAGATCTAGTGTTACGAGCTTACTGTAGATGTCTACTGATCAGACAGATCTAGTGTTACGAGCTTACTGTAGATGTCTACTGATCAGACAGATCTAGTGTTACGAGCTTACTGTAGATGTCTACTGATCAGACAGATCTAGTGTTACGAGCTTACTGTAGATGTCTACTGATCAGACAGATCTAGTGTTACGAGCTTACTGTAGATGTCTACTGATCAGACAGATCTAGTGTTACGAGCTTACTGTAGATGTCTACTGATCAGACAGATCTAGTGTTACGAGCTTACGGTAGATTTTTACTGATCAGATAGATCTAGTGTTACGAGCTTACGGTAGATTTTTACTGATGAGATAGTGTGATGAGTATACTTTAGGGGTGTATTCATATTGTCGACATCCTGGATATGTTGGATGGTTTCTATGGTGTATAGGAACACAAATAATGTTATCCAATCCAATATGTTTCGTTGCGTATACTATCGTTTCATGGAAGTAAGTCATATTTATTCGTTATCGAATAGAAATGTATTGATCTATCTGATGAGAAGTATGAGTAATAGACAATTCTTTATTCTCTAATAGATTCATTATCTGTAATCCATTTTGTTGTAGATTCTTTGCTGATCGTATATTAGATGAAGAAAGAGATTTGGTTGCATTCTTTGGTGATTCTTATACTGAATATCAAGAAGAAGTTCCATGTGGTATTCCATTCGTTCAAGGATATATAATATAATCAATTCAATATCAATATTACCGTATTCCTTCATTCATTCATTCATCATAAGTAAGTCTCATTAAAGGGAGAGTAACCTTAGTCAATGGTCGAACCATTTTACTTCCGTGCGCAATTTAGATGAGTCTATAGATTACAGATCCAGAGTATTTTGAAAGATGATTTAAAATAATTTAATTACACTATTTTCAGTCGCCTTTGTCGTGGACTGGTTTTTTTTTCACGTTTTTTCAAAGCTTCAACGAAGTTGTATTTAATTCGTTTATTTTTTCGAATATGCTAGGTAAAAAATCATTTGGAGTACGATGAAATTTAGCAAAATTTTGAAAATTTTATAATTCGCGGCACAAAATTTCAGAAAATATTTCTGGCTGTTAATTAGATTACGGTATCTGATATATGTTTCTCTCCCTTTAATAGAGCATATTAGATGTTAGAATATATAATATAACATTATATCTATTACATTTCTTTTCTTTATATTGTGACCGAGTCTCTTTCTCATTTCTTCTTTCTTTATACGAAGTTCTCTCTATTTTTGCATTTGGTATACTTTCTTATCAATTCTGACATTCCGAATAATTTATGATATATATATATATATATATATATATATATATATATATATATATATATATATATATTATGTACATTAATAATGAATAGCTAAACTTTATTCAATCTGATATGTTATAATGAATTGAGTAGTGGCACAATTGATCTCATTCTACCCATATATCATAGTATTCTAGTCAATTATTCTTTCTTACTTTGTCAGTACATTTTCTAGTTTTTCTTATTCTTTCTTGCTCTATTCTTATCATATTTGAGAATCATTTGAAGGGATGGAAATCCCATTATGAATGTTTGTATGAACCATTTGAATGAAGTTGCGAATGAATTATCCTTCTGAATTACATATAATTATCAATAATATATAATGAAAAAGTAATATTAACAAGAAGTAAAGTAAAACTTACAGAGTTAGAAATAGCTAGAGCAATTAATCCTTCTCCCACATGGGCTACAACGGCAAACAGATTCGTAGCTTTTACAATCTACAATTGTTTTATTGATTTGAAAATAAATAAATAATGTATTGATAAACTAACAGATGGATAAGCTATCGAGAAATCAGCAATGAGTGGACCAGCAACGGGAATTATTCGAAGTAGATTAGGTGAAGAATAAGCTAACTATAATATAAATACATTGGGACTAAAATGATATCTATACAATGAACTTACGAAGTTAATAATAAGGGCTGGAGGGATAACAAACCACCAGAATGATGGAACTCTTTTGAAGTAATCAGTCATTTTAAGTTGA
Source organism: Parapristionchus giblindavisi (assembly GCA_943737045.1). Taxonomy (NCBI): domain Eukaryota; kingdom Metazoa; phylum Nematoda; class Chromadorea; order Rhabditida; family Diplogasteridae; genus Parapristionchus; species Parapristionchus giblindavisi. The sequence goes on along the minus strand of CALSFV010000071.1, from coordinate 69,417 downwards.
ACTAAACGAGTTGATGAATATGATGATGGGGGTTCGTATCGACAATTAAGATATTCACGAAGTGAACGAAGGACTGATTCTGACGATAAACTGAAATATTACCCGATAACAAAAACAATAAGAATGAGAGGAGTGAAGAGAATACAAATACATGGAAAGAGATGGTTCAATCAATCTATTGACTATTGAATGAGAATGAAAGGAAGAGTTGGAAGGTAAGGAGAAGAAGTGGTGCGATAAGGAAAAATTAGAAAGAGAAGAAAGAATTATACGTTGAGAAGAAAAATGAAACAAACATGGAGACATTAAAATACAAACGGAACGATTTAATATAGAATACAAAGTACACTAACCTCTTGACTATAGCGATACTACTGATGGGTGATGGAATGAAAGCTACGGTCTATAATATATGTAGTTAGATTGTAGTGTTAGTTTGTCTCTGTCCATCTTATATATTAGTTGAATACATCACATTGTATTCTATCGAAAGTACTCAAAACAATCTATCTTTCATGATGATTGACCTAATGTTGTGATAGGATAGTTCTAATATGAATGGTTACCTGCTCTTTAAGTATAGATGAGACCATATTCCTTGCACATGATGATATTGACATAAATGGAATCCATCTAGAATGAATTGATGAATGAATGGATATGACCTTTTGACTCACGTTGAGGTTGGACGCATTCCTACATTAAGAATCATTGGAGTTCGAGCAAAGTATGGACATAACTGAATAGAATAGTATTGATTGATTGAGTTGATCAATATTTACCGTAGTACATTTAATCCCATCGAGACCACGATCTCTCATTTCCATTTGAAGACATTCCATTATTCCTCGAACAGCGAATTTGGTTGGACTTTAAAAGTAATGGTATTGAAATAATTGGAGATAATATTACCAATATGCTAGACCATAAGTTTCTCCTGCAAATCCAGCAATAGATGAGACAGATACAATGTGACCATTGTTACGTTCTTCCATCTTAGGAAGAAAAGCTCGAATTGTCTAGAAGATCAAAGATCAACTTTCATCGAAGAATTTTAAGATCAAAGATCAGCTTTAACCGAAGAATTTTAAGATCAAAGATCAGCTTTAATCGAAGAATTTTAAGATCAAAGAACATCATAGAAATCTAATTATTAAGATCAACGTTATACATTAATAGTTCCAACAATATTGATATCCATGGCCTTCTGAATATCTTCTTGATTAAGATCAAGAAATGCTCCAAAGTACAGTACTGCTGCATTACATATAACGATATCGACACAACCTACAGTAACCTCATAAGATAAATCGATATCAATTACAATATACCTAATTCAATTTCGATTTCGTCAGCAATCATATTAAGTAATCGATAATCTCTAATATCAACATTCCAATATCGTGCTATGCCATCTTCCTTTTCAATCTCTTCAACACATTCTTTCAGACCTTTCTAGTAAATAATGAAAGTGAAAATGAGATGAGAAATATAGTGAAAGTGATCTAATTCTCTAACCTCATCAACGTCTAATAGAGCTACTCTTGCTTTTCTATATACGGCAAAATAATATGCCATCTTTCTTCCCAATCCTGATGCAGCTCCTGTGATTACTATCACTTTATCATTCACATCCTGAATATCAATCAATCAACTATATTATGGAAAACAGTTTAATGATTTGATACCTTTTCTTTTCGTGTAAGCCATCTCCAAATATCGTTTGGTAGATCAATAAAGATAACATGAAGAAGAACACCCAATGTAGATAAAAGTTTATATGACCATGATGTATGGATGGACATGGTTAGAGAATAAGTGAATAGAATGAATAAGAAGTAAACATATGTAGATGACTATCGTTCTGATGGTCGTTATCGTTGATTGAGATAGAATAAAGATGAATAGAGGAAAAGGCTAGAGGGAATAAAGTGGAATAGTCAAGGACGAGACTGAGAATGAGGTCACTTTCTATGGAACAATTCAGTGAAATGAAAAGAATTAAAGTACGAGGATAAGCATTCAAGAGGATTATATATACTATTCATTCACTATACTTGTACTCTATAGATCAAGTATCGTATACACATTATATCTATGTAATTATATGCGATTGGCACATGTTATGTCTACTATTCTCTTCTCACTTTCGTTAATCATGTTCATACATCGTTGCTTTGTTATTGTTGCATACATATTGCATATTTCAGTGAAATTGATAAATATCCCCTGATACTAAATGTTTAAAATGTCATTATATGTACATGCTTACAAGGGGATTACAGTCTTCCCATTATTTAGAGAGCCAGAACGATCGCTCAGTACCATAGAAACTCTCTCTGAATTCTCCTCTATCCTTTGCCAGGCTTTCAAAGAAAAATTTCTTACAGCAGAATATTGTAGGAGGGCTCAAATCAACCTGGCCTTTTTGAGATGGCAATAGCATGACTAGAATCAATTTTGGATGTTAATTACGAATCGGTTTTCAAAATTCGCCAAACCAGAGGTTTGATCCAACAATCAAAAGATAAGTAAACGACTCCATGCGGATCGTTTATGTAGAAAATCACACAAATTTTAACATTGATTTCTCAGGTGTTTGAATCCTTGCATGATCCCAGTAAAATTCGTGCAATTAGTGGCATGATCATGCAGGGAATATACTCGAATCATGCATGGATTATCCGTGATCATGCATGGATTCTGTCATTCCATGCATGATCACGGAAAATTCGTGCATGATCACGGAAGATCCCTGCATGATCACGAACGATGGATACTCCATGCATGATCATGCATGGAATGTCGAATCATGCATGATTATACTTGTATTCGTGATCATGCAAGGATTTCAACACCAGAGTTTCTTGAAGCTTATTTAAGGTTCCAAGAATTTTTGGCCAGAAACCGAAGAAGTTCCGAAGTTTTCACATAGCTGTAGAAAAAAAGAGCAATTAAATTGACACTTATACTTTTTTTCTGTTGAATAAAATTTTTTTACTCATCTGCATAGAAATTTGGATTTTGACCTGGTATCTGTGAAAAGTCAGTCTATGATACACCTTCCAGAGATTACGGTCGTTTCTATTCACCATAGAGATGTAAAGTGCGTTACTAATGGAAAATAAATCGTTGTAATGCTATGCCTCGTAATGCGATTTTTAATGTTAATTTTCACTTTAAAACGACTTCTTGCACGTGTTCGTGTTATGGGACGTTATTTTTAACCATATTTCATTCAGCCATTTGCGGTCGATATGTTACCCGCTTATCTCTTGTTAAATAATGGCCTCGATACGACATTTTGTCTGCAAATTCTTATCATTTTGCTCTCTATAATACTCTCTGTTCTTCAATGAATAGTGCTTGGATCAGCAATAAATCGTGTGATTTATGTATGAAACAATCGTAGAATGTTGGGAGTATTCTCTCATTGCCCACTTTGAATGTTTCCTGTTTATAATCATATGTCTTTAGAGTGCCCTTCTATCTCTTTTGACTTATTACTTGGCTTTTCTTCTTCATTCTTCTTTTGAACATTGATTTCGACTTATTCCTCTCTCTTGTTCTTTAGCAGTAGGACACCGACTAAATGCTTTTACTACTTCTCTTCCCTATTGGTCGTCTCTTATTTCTTGAAGAAGTCGCTAAATAAGCTAGACGAAGTTGTATTCTAGAGATAGCTTTCTCTTCTTCGACAGAGGAAGACAGAGTAGGCGGGAATAAAAGAAGTAATCTCCTGAGAATTCCAATCTTTCTTACGTCACTTATCAATTCTAGTTGTCTTAAGTAGATGTTCATGTTCGTTCTCATACTATTGGATTGTGAGGAGATCAATTTTTATAAATTATGATGAAGTTAAATGCACTCTCTTTTTCTTTTTCCTTTTCAATTCGTTCAATATTGGGAAAAGAAATGTTGTTACTGGTTCTTTTCTCAACAAAGGGGAAGAAGAATGTATAGATAGATAGGAAGAGGGAAAGAGGGTGGGAGGAATATGGAGAGAGAGAGAGAGAGAGAGAGAGAGAGAGAGGGAGAGAGAGAGAGAGAGAGAGAGAGAGGGAGAGAGAGAGAGAGAGAGAGAGAGAGGGAGAGAGAGAGAGAGAGAGAGAGAGAGAGGGAGAGAGAGAGAGAGAGAGAGAGAGAGAGAGAGAGAGAGAGAGAGAGAGAGAGAGAGAGAGGGAGAGAGAGAGGGAGTCTTGTGTCCCTTCAAGTGTCTTTCCATGGCTCTTTTCATTCCTTTTATCCATTCATAAGTTCTTGCGTTAATTCAATATTTATGTAACATTCGATAATTCGAGAAAAGCACTTTCCGTTCCGTGCTTTATTCGTTTATATAATAATAATGATATGATTATAGATCACAAGGCCTATTGGCCCTATCCAAGACTGGGCCCCGTTTCTTTCCTGAATATGCGCACGGCGCATGGCGCCTTTTCCAGGTTTGAAATATATTTAATGATATACAATTGATACCTTTAGTGATGATAGATCATATTCATTAAGTAATATAAATCACTTGTCTATCATCACAAGCGTAGGGGGAGATATTTGTGAAATTGTTCTTGTGATGTCACAGTTGCCAATCAATCTATTGTATGAGTACTTATATACTTTGATAGCACTGAATTATAGATTGATTTCTTTCTTTCTATTATCTTATATATTTGATTACAGTATCATCAGTAGCAGTATCAGTATTGATTTGTTCTGGTTGAGTGTTATTGTATCTCTTCTATACGGCCCTCCCCTGGCATATGCACAGGTTTACATTCATTCCATCATATACAAATCATTCGATCTTTCATCCTCTATTCCATTCTTTCGCTTAGTATGGATTGAACGTCATCTAATCCTCTATAATCGAAGAGGAGTAGAGATCAAAATGATTGAATGATTAGACTCTTATCATTCATATACATAGAGGGATTGAATTGATTGAGAGGTCAATATATTTGAATGAGAAACATTGAATTGAAGATCGAAATGAAATGAAAAAGAAGATAGATTGAGATAGGAATAGAGTTGTCCTACCTAATAGAGGATGTATATTGTTTATGTATTGATTTGACCATGATTAAGGGAGAGGGCCCTGTGTCTCCTTCACAAGATCCATTCAATATGATCCCATCTGGTATTCGTACACCACAAATCAATGTAGAGAAGAGACCAGTTGTATCGGGTATTCGTATTCAAGCTGATGATGTTCCTCATGGTGAAGCTAACTTCTTAGGATATCAGTATGTTACTCTTATCATTCATTCATTCATACTTATTACTTTTCAATACATACACTTTATTAACTAACTTATATATTTTAAAATTTTATATTTTAAATGCATACAAAGCTATAGTTGTAAATCTATTAATATTATTAATTTATTTTATACTATTGTATCCTCAGGATATACTGAATTTAGCTAATTCTTGTGTTATTTTATCTATTACTAAATATGACAATTAATGAAACAGAAAAAAAAGATTACTGTAATATTGTTTGTATTGAAGTGAATGAATTACAGTGAGAAAGGTTTTTCGATTGTTCGAGCTGGAATCAAAGTAGATGCTAGTCTTTATGGATTCTGGTTAGATGAAGTTGATGAGGTACCGTATTATTCATCTTTGATTTTTGATCTCTATTACTGTATCTATATTATAGATTGCATTCACTTCAACAAATTGTTCTGATTCACTAGATCCAATGATAGATAGAGATTCATTTCGTATGAATGTAGATAGGATTATTACTGTCTCTGTCACTTTTCCATTGTAAGTTCATCTATTTCATCTTTGATCTTTGATCTTTTTTCGTATTTGATTAGTGCAATAATGAAGTATTTAAGGGAATCAACTTTGTATCATCCTTGTATTAAGGCTAAACTAGCTTCACATTATGTTGATGTAAGTTTATATTCCTCTTAATTCATTAATATTTATATTGTATACTACAGATCAGAGATCCCTATGCGAGTGTTACTACCGTACTTCCTCCTAAAGTATATTACTTCAATTACTGGGTTCAGGTTGGTATTCATTTATTCATTATCCATTTCTTTATTTTGATTGTATGAATCATGATGATGTCTCTATTGATTAAATTGTATATTTCAGATTTCAATAATCGCAGTTCTTTTAACTCTTTCTGGTTTATTTTCTGGTTTGAATCTTGGTCTTATGGCCTTATCTCCTCAGGAATTGTTACTCATTCAAAAATCAGGTATTATTGAGTAGATAACTGTTTATTCATTACAGTAATTATTAATAATATTAATTTATAGGTTCAAAGACAGAACGAAAGTATGCAGATACAATCATTCCTGTTCGTGAAAAGGGAAATCTACTTTTATGTTCACTTCTTATTGGTTTGTTTATTGATTGATTGATTGTATGTCCAATGTTGAGGTTGCATAGAGTAGAGTATGAGGGTGTCTATGGAGGGAATGGGAAGGGAGTAGTGTATTTGTAGAGGATGATAAGAAGGAGAATGAGTAGTCTAATCATATAGGAATACAATGAATGATGATGATGAACATAATGAATGAATAGAAGAAGAAGATTAGATATGTAAGGAATATGAATGAATGGAAGATGAATGGAATGTTCGCTTGTTTGATATGCATGTAATGTTGTAGAAGATGATGAGGACTTTAAAGGGGGAATGATGAGATAGAGAAGATTAGATTGAAGAATGTACTTGAAGTTTATATCATTATAGTACATTAGATGATAGAGAATGAATCAATGATTGAATCTATCATTGAATGAATAATATATAAATAATAAAAAAAATCATAAATGAATATAAGCAATATATTATTATAGGTAATGTAATGGTGAACTCTGGTATTTCAATTCTTTTGGATGATTTGACTGGATCTGGTTATATGGCATTGATTGCATCTTCAGCTGGTATTGTTGTATTTGGAGAGATCTTTCCTCAATCATTATGTGTTAAGTATGTTACTCTTATATATTCTTTGATTATTATTGATTGACACAAAACATAAAAGTTAAAGGATCATTGTGTAAAAATGTTATATGTAATATTTCTTTTTACTTTATCTATCGTAATATCGAAAATTTTTATTCACCAAATTTCAATAATTCGCCAGTGAGAGTGTACAAATGTGAGAGGCTATTGTGGTTGTTTCTTTTTATCATATTTATTGATTAAAATAATTTGATGTTAACATTAAGTTAATAAATGTAAATTATAGGAAAGGATTAGCAGTGGGTGCTCGTACAATCTTTCTTACTCGTTTCTTTATGGTTCTAACATGGCCTATTGCATATCCCATATCAAAGATATTGGATTGTATATTAGGAGATGAAGTTGTTGCTTATGATAGAAAGAGATTGATGGAATTGATAAAGGTATCTATCTTTCATTTATGGCTTTTTTCTAGTTTATTTATTTATTCTATGTGGCTTTTCTTGTAAAACGTATATATTATTATTGTTATTATTATTATTATTATTATTATTATTAGTAGTAGTAGTAGTAGTAGTAGTAGTATTAGGTTGATATATTTGATGATCTATTGATTGATTGATTGATTGATTGTAGATGTCAACAGAGGAAGATGGAATGGTAGCAGAAGAATTGAAGATAGCAGTAGGAGCAATGGAAATAAGTGATAAGACTGTAGGAGATGTAATGACGAAGATTGATGTTAGTTTATATTTATATTATTAATGAGATTATCTTATTCTTTGAGATCATTATGATCTCTTACAATATGAGTCAAAAATTAATCGACAGCGCTATGGAACAAAATTGGTATACTGTAGCATACTGTTGAATCTTACTACAAATGTGCTGACATCATGTTTTCGTCTCCTATTTATGGATCTATATACGTCCCTACAACTAAATTACACAGTTTAGATCATGACATTAATCAGATTGCGAAACTGGTATACGGTAGAAAACGGTAGAAAATCCTGCCATATACAAGCCCTTTTTTGATTTTTCGGGGAACACCCTTCCCTGCATTGGATTTGCTACTATAAGCATCCGCATCCGGCAAATTGCTATTCTCTTAGTCGCAGAAGTCCCAAAAATTTTTCCGAAACCCATTTTATCTACTGATCACCCATACTTGGAATCTCAGAAAGTAACTAATTATTGAGAATGACTAAAAGAGGTTCTTTGATATATTCATGATATGATAGTAGATGAATGAGAAGATATTGATTGATGAATGATTTGAATAAATTGTGAACGAAGAGATATGTATATGAAATGCCTTCATTTCTTCCTCAATTCCTCATACATATTGAATAAGATGAGAGAAATCATACGATATTCACTCCTTATTTATGTATCATCCTTATCAAATATGTATATTTTCTATCCCAAACATCCAAAATTGTGATTTATGTTAGGAGGGATCGTAATAGGAGCGGAAATAATATACTTTAATAATTATTTAAAATTATTTTTTATATATTGATTATTTTAGGATGTGTTCATGTTGCCTGATACTACAACGTTGAATACAAAAACAGTAGCTGAAATTCTACGAATGGGATATACAAGAATTCCTGTATTCTCAGGTATTGATTACTAATCGATTATATTGATTGATTGATTTGATAATAATAATGATTAATAGGTGATCGTAACAATGTTGTCTCTCTTCTATTCGTTAAAGATCTTGCTCTACTTGATCCTGATGATAATTTCACCATTCAAACGGTTTGTTATCTTGAGCCTTTAATATGTCATTTATACTAATAATTGTGTGAATGCTAATCCTAAAAAAAGAGATTGTAGTAGATTTGTATACTGTAGACGATATTGAACTGATTCGAGTTGATATATTGATATTATTAATCAATTAAATTATATAAGATAGATATGTTATGAAAGATGATTGTTATAATCCTATGACTTATAGGTATGTAACTATCATCAACATGCTCTTCGATTTGTTTTACTCGATACTCCATTGAGAGTTATGTTGGAAGAGTTCAAGAAGGTATTCATTCATTCAATCAATCAATCAATATATTGATTATAATATCAGGGTGATTATCATTTGGCAATGGTTAATCAAATAGTGGAGAATGAAGATAGTGATCCATCATATCAACTACAAGGAGTTGTTACACTTGAAGATATTGTTGAAGAGATTCTTCAGGTATTAAATCATCTATCTATTGCTTTATCATCTATGGTAATAATAAATACTTTATACTTTATGAAGATGACATATTAGAATACTTTATTATAAGTCTGCTCAAAAAGATCAAGGTTCAAGTGAGATAATCGATACATATATGAGGATACTGTTCGCGTGAAGAATATATTTGGCAAAATGAACTCTAGTATAAGTCTAACATACACGAAAACAAGCGAGAATACAAGATACGATTTTTTCTCATCGAGAAAATCGAGAATGAATATCTAGCTTTAGCTCTATAGATTGATTGAATATGATATGAAAAGAATAGATTATTACTGTAGGCGAAGGTATGGTAAGTTAATTGCTTTAATACAGTGGCAGTGTTATTGATGAAGAAGTCGATGACTATTTCATTCATCAATTCTTATATTCTTATCAGTAATCACATTGTGAATTCCATAATATCATATCATCTTAACTATCAATATCAAATCTTCTCTCTTCTATTCATTCTCCTTATATCCTCAGGGGAATTGATATCCTTATCCTCTTATCCTTCTCATCTTTCATTTTTCAAAGTGATACAAATATTATTATGAAACTCACGTACTTTCTATCTCCTCTATCTCATATTCTTAGTGTAGATTATATGTTCAATCAGATTAATCTTATTGACTTATATTCTTATATTAATATATTGATGTGTTATAGGCAGAGATCGTAGATGAGACTGATGCTGTAATGGATAATGTATCGAAGATGAGAAGAAAAGCACAAAGGGTATGTATTATGTTGTTTCATTATATAAATACTTGTAGATTGAATATTCTTTCATGAAATTAGATTCTTATTAACGGATATATGATTACTCTTCAATCTCATTTCTATATACATATTCATGCTTTATCTATTATTCTCTATGAATATCCTCTATTTAAATGATTTGTTCCCACTTGAAATGAAGGGAGATTTAAGAATGATGGGGACATGGTTAAAGAGTAGAGATTGATGATAGAACGATAGAGATTGAGAGAGATATAGGGAGAGAGATAGAGATATTCATGACTCCGCCTACTTCATTTCCCATTTGATTCTATTCGTATACACTTGATCTACTCTTCTATCTACATTACTCATTGTACCTCCCCTGTCTACAGTACTCCCCTATCTACAATATGCTTCGTCCTCCAATCCTTCGTGATCCTTCATCACATATGTCTAGAGGGGGAGATATAGATGATGTATCATATCCTCTTTGTCGTGTCTCTATATCTACTATTCATCGTGATGATATATCAATAGGAGGATCAATCTATCCATCTCCATCATCTAATCTATCTCATCTCCCTCATTCACAATTATATTCATCATATCGTCCATTCTCACCATGGGATACACCATATACAACATATCTATGTACTCTATGTCTATTGATAATTGGTACTCTATCACTCACTATGTTATACATATTATGGAGTACTCAATCATCCCATCAATAGACTTATCATCCATCCATTCATCTAATCAGTTACTCTATAATCATATAGTTATCTTCATATTGTATTATCTTTACGAAAGGTAAGATCCATCAAGATTCTTCATTCATTCCATTCTATTCTTCATTCTGTCTTCTTCTTCTCAAGATTATACTATAAGAGTTAAGAATGAAGTCAAATTGACAATGAAGAAGATGAAGTTTTAGTAGAGGGAGTAGTGATTGGATAGAGGAAGAGGGGGGAGATAGTTGTTTCCTTCCTTCTTCTCCATTCTCCCACTTATTCCTTCCTCTCTTCATTCTATAAACTCTTCAACTCATTCTAAACATTGAATATATATGAGATATTAATGAAATAGAACGTTATTTGATCGAATAATCAAATTTATCTCTTATCTTATTCGGTCTTGTCTATGTCTTTGTTGAACAACTGTTTAGTCATACATGATTAAAGGAGTATTGATTGGTTAGATGAATAGACAGAGAGGGAGAGAGGGAGAGAGGAAGAGTGAGGGATAAGAAGGAATGATTAATATGTATTCACACGAGACTTATTCCCCCCTTTCAATTCATTGTTTTATCTTTCCATTTTAAATGATGTGAAGATGGAGAAATACTCCTAATCTCTTTCTTCCTCTTCTTATTTCTCTATAGCCTTTAGATGTAAAAGGAGAGGGAGAGGGAGAGGGGAGGGTGGTTGAATCTGAGATTCATATGAAAAGGTCGAGAATGAGGCTCAATATGCAATGAGAAGAGGGGATATAGAGGGAAAAGAAGATGATGATGACAGACTATATGGTTATTATAAGAGATGGGTTATGGTAGATTGAGAATATTGGAATACTACATGAAATAATGAAATAGAATAATAGATGAATATATTGATTGAAGGGTCATGAACTATCTCTTATGCTTGATTCAGAAGAACCAACGAAGATTATCTCTGTTCAAATGCAATTGGTTAGTTTATTTGTTAGATATCATTATGAAATTTGAAATATTCATACTATGAGAAGAATTTAATGGTTGTTTCTGACTGTAATTCCCTATCAATCAATATGTCAATTAATAAATATAGATGTATATTCGTAGGTAGCAATGCAATGGTTGACTACTAATATCTCTGCTTTCCATAATGATATCATAGATAGAGGAGTCATTGAGAAATTGATACGACAACATGTTAGAAGGGTATGTCATTATTCATTTGTCATGGCATGAACTATTTCATATTTTATATTCAATGAATAGTATCAGGAGAATCAAATAGATTCAATATATGTTGTTATGATTCTATTCTGTCATATCATTCATATTATCCATTGGGGAATAAGATGAAGGATGATAGAAAAGGAAGTAGAGACATGTAATAGATCATAATTCTTCATTCTATTATATATTTGGATATGACATACACATATATAGACATATAAACATATAATATACTCAAAAGTACGTTAACGATTAGCTATAATCATCTTGTGCATCTATGACCTACTGACATTATAAATGTAGTCCTATCCTAGTTATCCTTCCCTATAGAACAACTTGGGTTTGTTCGTAAAGAACACAGGTCGAAAAGTATGTTACAAAGTACCAAGCCTGACCGGATTTTGAGCCTAAATTTCACAAAAATACAAAAACCTGACCGGATTTTGAAAACCGATCTAGCTATTCGACCTATGATAAAGAAGTTGATTAGTTCGGTCTTGATAATGTCTTGGTTATAATGTATGGTCCAGCCATGCATCGCTTGCTCATCCTTGGTCGCATTAGCACTCTTATTTCCGAAATCGTGAAAAACTTTCCAGTTAACCTAGTATAAATGTACACTCTTCATATTTATCATTGTATCCATCACATATTGATTGATCGATTGATTGATTGATTGATTGATTGATTGATTGATTGATCGATTGATTGATTGATTGATTGATTGATTGATTGATCGATTGATTGATTGATTGATTGATTGATTGATTGATTGATTGATTGATTGATTGATTGATTGATTGATATATTCAGGTAGAGCTCACTCATCTTCCTGAAATGTATGATAAGAGAGCTCCAGCTCCTCGAATAGCTAAATTATACACGAAACAAGAATATTCAGAAAGATTTATTCTGATTCTAGAAGGAAGAGCACTTGTTACTATTGGACAGGTACTGTAGTTAATCGATGAATCGATCGATATATCGATTATCGTGATGATGTTTCTGTTTAGGATTCAATGACATTCGAAGCTGGTCCATGGCATGCATTTGGACAAGAAATGTTGCAGAAATTGGTTGAACAGGTAATGTAATGAATAATGAATTGATATTGAATGTAATATAATGAATTAAGCATACAAATAGTACATCAATGAATCATTCTCGTGGTTCATTAAGTGCAGGAGATATGAGTGGAATAGGAGGAGGAATTAGTAGTAGTAGAAAGAATGGATTCATTCCTGATTTCTCTGTTGTAAGTTAATAATCAATATGATATGATGTAATGATATGATACTAGACAATAATGGATGATTGTACATTCTTGGAAGTATCGTGTTCATCATGGTTGAGAGCATTCAAATCAACACAATTGAATAGAGGAGCACCTACAAGGTCAGTAGTATATGAAGGAGGATCAATGATATATGTTGATGGAGGATATGGAAGAGGAGATAATATCGATGATGAACTACCTTTATTATCTATATCATCTAATAATCATTCACATCATAAAGATGCACTTAGATTATGTCAAAGTTCAGCTTATCTAACTACTAATCCATATTGATTAATCTATCTATGGATACGGTAGTTAGATGACTAATTATAGTATTGATTAGATTGATTATTCTTATATGTTTGGTAGTCCTGTCGTGTCCCTCGTACGTTTGCAGTTAATCATTATCGTAATATCTGTAGTGTCGTGTTAATAATTTTATTCAGTTCTAAATGAGAGATTAAGTAGATCAATAGAGATTTATATATATTAAGACGACATTATAGGGCACGCTAAATACATTGAATGTATAGATAGATAGATAGATGATCTGATTATATGTGATTGATAGATGCTTCTATTGTAGACTTCAATTCATCTATGTAGATTCAATATATTTACTCCTTGATGAGATAACTTTAATTCACTTGAATGATATATAATCTATATCATAGAAGGAGTTCTTATATTGTCTATCTATTCTTCATTCCTAAATGTTCACTTCTTCATCTCTCATTTGTGCTTCATTCCTCACTTTATTCATTCACTCTTTCATATCATCTATTCACTACTTAACTATTCCATCTTCATCTAATGGTTCTCTTTCAATCATACACTAATATCTCATCTTCTTCTTCTTCTTCTTCATCTATTGCTCCTCATTTACATAATCTCTAATCTATTTGTATACCATACATGTATGTATTCACTTCATCAATCTCCCCCTTCAGTGTCAATTACAATACCTATGCTTTATTCACTCTTTTCCCTGTTTATGTTCTTGTTTTCTTATCCCCGTTATGCTCATTTATACCGTAATCCCAGTGTGTATATAATATTGTGAATGAAGATAGTAACAGTTTCATCACTAAGATTCAAGACAACATTACATTCGATTCCATGCATATTCTATCCTTTCGTTTATGATTTCTAACTTGATATCATTTGTTGCATTATATGTTGCTTATTCATGAATGATTAGATCGCATGTATATTGTACTAACTGCACTATTACTATTTATATTTGTTCTAACTATCAAATGATACGCCCGTTCATCTTCTTAATCTCTTTATCTCTATCTATCTATAGTTTATAATGTATGGTCTTAAAATGGAATGTACATGCTTGATCTTCTGTTGATGTATGTATATATTCAGAGCACTACTAGAGAATGATTTGTCTCATCGTCAATCCAATAATATCACTGGTAGTCAACATTCATTAGTTGAAGTATCACATACTAATGGAGGAGTCAAGAGACATACTTCTTATGTTACACCACAGGTAGATCATAGAATTGCATGAACTAATCAATATATTATCATCTATCCATCCTTTCTATCACCATGTTATAGCTATTTCGATCCTTTTATTCACTTATATATCATAGATAGATGCACTAGTTTGTATCTATAATCAATATGATACAATTACTCATTTTCCTTTAACCTTTCCCTTATCTATCTATGCAACTATTAAGTGGGATCGATTAATGAACCGACGTGGTACATTTGTATAAATGAAGATATTTATTGTAAGTATTGATTGATGTGACCATCCATACTGTACTAATAGCTTACTGTAGCGTGTACCGTACCTCCCCCTCTCTATCCCTTAGACGTGGTGTACCTGCTTTTGCGTATTATTCACACTGCATGTGCAGTGTACTGTATGATTATTGATTATTATGTTGAGTAAGTGAATATTGATTTGTAGTGAAGATCATTGAAGATGATCTACAATAGTTGAATGTATCAATCAATAATGATATCTTGATTTCAGCACGATGGAATCCGTAGAGTGAAAAGATATGAAGAAGGTTCAAAACCTCGTTCATCATCTGAAAGTGAACATATTGAATTATTAGTATCATCAAGAATTCCATTAATAGATGAATCATCAAGAAGTGTTAAAGAATAGTTTATTCATTCATTCATAGAATATTATCATTCATTGTATTACCACTCTTCGTTTATTGTGATAACTGCTCAAATATCTCAGTTCATCTCGGTTGAATTGATTATTTCATCCACCTTTCAATACCTTCAATGCCCATTTGTACATTCCACCCATCATTCTATTTACTAAGAGCTTTTAATTTACCTAGTCACTAATCAATTATTCGGCCAATCAATCAATAACTCAATACAATCGTTCGGTTCTATCCACTTGTTATATGCTCAGTATCGTTATAGTAATTCCATACCTCATACATACACTCCTCTCTTCTCTCTCTCTTATACTATCTTTCATTATCAAAACTTTTCAGTGTAGATATTAGCCATATTGGCTGTAGATTATATACTAGAGAATCTATATATACACTGTATCGATTGAAATTGAATAAAGAGATTGAAATGGAATGGCTTATCATCCAAAGAATATTAAAATCATGCGCAATTAGTTGAATAATAGTCGCAATTGACATACTATAATCATATTCTGCAAATAGACTTGTATCTGATCGCAGTTGATGATTGGTGTCCATCCCCGCGAAGAAAAAGGGGCGGGGCTTGCATCGCTACATAAGGAAGTCAAAATAACATAATCGTTTTTTATATTTAAAAATTGTGGAGTGAAACATGAATGTAGCTACAAAAAAAAGTTGAAGCACCATAAAGTCTCATCGTTTATCGAAGAGAATTATAATTGAAATGGATAAAATATCCATTGAATGAAACAATCATCAAATGATTAACGATACATTTCATCTTAACCAAATAACATATTAAGC
Source organism: Parapristionchus giblindavisi (assembly GCA_943737045.1). NCBI lineage: Eukaryota > Metazoa > Nematoda > Chromadorea > Rhabditida > Diplogasteridae > Parapristionchus > Parapristionchus giblindavisi. The sequence continues at coordinate 53,346 of CALSFV010000071.1, read as the reverse complement.
TCTTTATCCTGAGATTAACTTTCATTTCGTTTCCTGGTTCCTTTAATCTATACTTATCCTCCTTTTACATACTCGCAAGTTCTGAATAAATAACAACAGTCCCGCCCGATCACCCTGTCTACTCTCTTCAATCCCTAAAAAATAAAAATTATGTTATCACACGCGCTCTTTTTACGGTCTACGTTTAACCTTTCTTTTCTCTCTGTTATATTAACGTCTTACCGCACAATCTCAAAAAAAAATCACGATTGTTATATTTTTGACTCTGTTATGTAGTGATGCAAGCCCCGCCCCTTTGATTGTGCGGGGATGGACACCAATCATCATGTACGATTAGATACAATTCTATTTTTTTGCAAAATATGACTGTACATATTATGCCGCTGATTATTATATATTTATTACGGTAGAGGTAAAGGTTATACCGTTATTCAAGGGAAACGAAGTCTTGACGGAGATCACTCTAGACCATCTCGTATTGAACTTTCATATAGATGCAATTAAATTCATAGTACGGTCATTTGTTCAATTCACTTCAATTCATAATAAGCACTTCTATTCTATTCAATTGAATACAAAAGAGAAATGGATGAACTTAGATTCGTCTTTTCATTTCTTATTCTTTTCATACATTCTACATATTCTATTCTCACTTGTAATCCTAAGCTTAAGAGAGAAGGCCAATCAGCTCGTTTTTATCCTTTCCATGCTTGACTATACTCCCCTCCCTCCCTCCCTCTCTCCCCTCCTTCTCGCCCTCCTTCTCGCCCTCTCTCCCTCCCCCTCCCTCTCTCCCCTCCTTCTCGCCCTCTCTCCCTCCCCCTCCCTCTCTCCCCTCCTTCTCGCCCTCTCCCCCCCCCCCACCCTCTCCCTCCCATACCCTTTCCTACCTGTATATCTCTTCAACCTCTACTTCATTCTATCTATTCAATATGATCAAGTTTCTTCATTCCTTCATTCTCCATGACCTCTTCTCATTATCATTGTTCCTTTAAACATTCAACATTGACTCTTCAATACAATTCAATCTCTCTGATCTTTTCAATCTCTTTACTTGTAGACATTATTAGTATTCATTAAAGATGGAGTCCCTCGAAATATCAGGCTCGTCAACTTTTCGCATATCTCTTTACATACGCACAAGAGAGATGTGAGGGATTTACATGAACATTATCTATCTTTAATGGTTGTTGCGTGTTACGTACATAGTAATTATTGATCATTTCATAAATATCTTATATTTGAAATCTCTTAAATCTCTTCGATCGTATCGTTCTCTTGTACACAATGGCATCATAGAAAGAGAAAGTGACTAAAAGATTCTTCATATCTTTTCAATCTTCATTCATTCAATCTATATCTTCTATCCATCCATATACTTCAATCACATGTTTCTTTTCTATTTCATTGAATGACCTTTCTTCTTAATCCTTAGCTTCTTCCTTGACCTACTCTTCATTCTATTCAATATCTTATTCTCCATCATCATCTTTCTTCTGTTCACTTCATTCTATTCTCTCTTCTTCTTCTTTTTTGGTCAGCTCCATTCAGAGTAGACTGTCTCCAGAATAAAGAGAATGCAAGGAAACACTAGTCCATCTACCCCCCCCCTCCGTCTCCCCCTCAATCTCCCTCCCCTCCTCCCTCTCTCTCCCCTCCCTCTCTCTCCCCTCCCTCTCCCCTCCCTCTCTCTCCCCTCCCTCTCTCTATCCACCCCATGTGTATTCATTGTATTCAGTGTGATTTGTATGACGGAGTAAACGAAACAGGCTCGACTCAGTCATCCCTCTCCTCTCCTCTCTCTTCATCTTCTCTCTATCTCTATCTATCTATTCAGATGTGGCAATCATCTTTACTTCTTCTATCAACTTCATTATATTTAATAGAAGGTCAAAGTGGAGGAGCTTCTGCTCTAGGTATATTGAATATATTGAATACTCCATAGTCATCATATCTATATGTACGTTGTCATACAATGTTCATTATTCTCAATTACTTACAGTATCCTTCTTCATACAGTAATCCTTGTTTTCGTTGTAGGAGTGGCAAGTGGAGATGCTACTGCTATGGCTGCTAATATGCAGAAGTTTGCTGAGTGTAAGTAGTTAGAGAGAGGGAGAGATATGGAGGGAGAGGGAGATAGATAGAGAGGGAGAGGGAGATAGATAGAGAGGGAGAGGGAGAGAGATAGAGAGGGAGAGAGATAGAGAGGGAGAGGGAGATAGCTAGAGAGGGAGAGGGAGAGATAGATTAGGATGGCAAAGAAAGGGAAAGGATGGGATGGATACGATAGAGACTTGTTCTTTATACGCTCACTAAAACGGGAAATGACTTGATTTCTTTTCTTCTTCTTTTCTTCCTTAGTCTATATGGGAAAGTTTCAAATAGTTTCATTAATCTAAATAAAGAAATAGAAGTTCAAGAAACAGATTGAATCCCAATAGAATAGATTAAAGAGGAGCGGATCGAAGAATAATGACATTCAAGTCGATGATCTCTTCATTTCATATATTATTTGTATGAATGAATAGAGTAAATCATTCACTTTAAATCAAATCTTTACCTTGAAATGTCGTTTTACAATAAGGATGACGATTGTTTCAGTGTATGGATTTGCCACTCAAATGGTTAACCTTGGAGGATCATTCATAAGGTATTATCTATATTGAATGAAAGGAAGTAATTCATTGATCGTATCCATTCATTCTATTCATTACAAACAGTCTATCCCATCAGAAGAACATTCAAGAGATTTAAGAGTTCAAAGATTAGATCTCAGATAAAAAGAATAGAAAGATAAAATGAATTGATGAATGAAATGACTTGAATAATATTAAGAGGAGGTAGTGGAAGTGGATCATCAAATGGATTATCATCATCGTATTCTGATTTCACTCCATCTCAATCTTCTTCTTCTTCTTCATATCCTTCTTATTCTAACTTTGGTGGAAATGGAATTCTATCTGATTTTGTGAAACCAAATGGAAGAGGGATGATGACTGGTAAGTATATTAGACATATTATTATTAATAGAGAGATATATTAGAATAACAATAAGAATTCATTTATTATTGTAACAACACTATTAAAGCATAAACAAAGATGATTTGTTTTGACTATTTCATTATCATTTCAATAATTCAAATCATAATATTCATTGAATATAGGAATGTCTCAAGATGATTCAATGTTAGCTCGTGCAGCTACAAATCTTCTATCTGAATATGGTGGATTATCAACAGCTTCACGATCACAATCTCCCCCTCCAAGAGGACAATCTGGATTCCAAAGTCTACTTAATACCTTTCTTGGTTAGTACGAACTTCTTTTCGTTCATCGATACAATCAAGCACTGTCTTGATTCAACTTCAATCAATAATGAATCAATATATATTCTTAAGGTTCATCAGTAAGTGAAGAAAATCTTCCTCCTCCTCCAACTCCTCGTCCTCGTCCTCAACGTAGTTTATTTGAACAATTTCTTGGTGGTAGTAGTTCATCATATAATGAAGATAAACTTCCTCCACCACCTCCTCCATCAAAGAGATTAATGCCTTCATTTGCTGATCTACTCAGTTTGTCTATATCAATCTATCAATATATTCTATTCCATTTAGGTCCTTCTTATGATAGTAAACCTACTCAACAATTGAACTTCCTTGAATTACTTGGTTAGTTTCATTCATAGATAGTTAATTGTGGCAGGGTAGAGAAGGTTGAATGAAAGTGTTCATTCTCTTTCATTTCCTTAATCAAATAGATTCTATTGAGAAGGGTTCTAGTGAATGAATGAAGAATGAATGAAATGAATTGAAGGAATGGAACGACCGACTACGACAACTACACGAAGACCATTACTTATCTTTGATAGAAATGAGAAATATGGATTAGGACAAGGTGCTAGTGATATTGATGGAATACTTAATGCACTTATGAGGTATACAATCATTTCATCATCTCTCTCTAGATAAAACAAAGATAATGTTTAACAGATTTCAATCCTTGGTCTTTTACAATTTTTGAAAAGTTATGCAAATATGTTATATTAATTGATATAGATTTATCAAATGTATATTGTAGAAGTGGAGCCCGTCCATCAGTTCCAACAGAGAATGAACAACCTTCGAGTGCTGGTTTATTAGCTTCATTCCTTGGTTAATAATCAATGATTACTGTTAAATGTTACTACTACATGACAATATTTCCCATTCTTTAATCAATTCATTAAATCAATCAATGGTTCATTCATTCATTCCTTCAATCATTCAATGAATCAATGGTTCATTCATTCATTCCTTCAATCATTCAATGAATCAATGGTTCATTCATTCATTCCTTCAATCATTCAATGAATCAATGGTTCATTCATTCATTCCTTCAATCATTCAATGAATCAATGGTTCATTCATTAATTCCTTCAATCATTCAATCTACTTACAATGTCTTTCATCTGATCTTATCTATCAGAGCTTTCATATGTGTACATACAATCTGATTTCTCTCGTCTTACTCTCCGGTATCATTATTAATCAATATTATTGATTCTTTCAATTGTTTGTTATTATTTATCACCCATTATTTATTTGTTCATATGTCTCAATATCTATAATAGATGTGAAGATTAAAAAGAGCGAAAATGTATAAAAGTGTCATGATTTTATGTATATATACATACCAGTAATACAATATTTCATTGAATATAATAGACTATTAAGCTAGTCCAACATCAATTGATTTAGCTCTTTCTCTTCCTTTCCATTGATTGGAAGATGATTCTTCAGGAACTGCTTCACTTTCTATTATACGATCAAGACCTAATGAAATGTAAATATATTAATAATAAATGAGATCACGGATACACATAGGGAATAAAGTGTATTCCACAACACACAAAACCAAAACCATATTTAACACTTTTTGAGCTATTTTAACATACAAAATGTGTTAAATATAATACTTCGCAGGTCTTGTGTTATGGAGCACAACTTTTTCTTTATGTGTACTCTAGAAAATGATAATATTATCAATTTTAATGTAAACATACCAATAGATCTTTCAAACTGTTGTGTATCAGTCTTAGTGAAATGAGTTGGATATTTTGGATATTTATTGATCTTCACTGTTAATTCTGTTAAATCAATATCTAAATATAATCAATTAAATATAATTCATCATATTATTCATACCATCAATTTCTTCTTGTAATCGTTGAATTGGAGGATTATGAGAATTGATGAATCGACCACTTTGATTGGATATAAAGTTTGATATGGCTATTGGAGCAATGAAGAGAACACTTAAATTATCATATTATGAGAAATAAAATGAGTTAAAGTGCTCTATTTTTTTAGTTTTTCAGTATTTTCAGAAGAAACAGTAAAATATCGCTAATGGATAGAACATTTGATTTGATAAATGAAATGATGAAAGAAAGATACTCACTGACAACAATATCCTCCACAACAAAAACAAAACCAACAACCAAAGAAGAAAGATAATGAAAAGAAACCAAGAAAAGCAACGATATTATCACGAGTCCTCTCATCTAATAATTATTGATTCATTCAATAGATTATATCGATTGATCGATTCTATATACCTTTGATGATATATTCATTGATTTCATCTTTACTATCTAAAAGAATACGAAGAAGAACAATTATTCCAATATTGATAAGACCAATCTGAAATTAAAGGAAATCAGAAATATGAAACTTTTCTGATTTGATATTGATTCGTATGTCATAGAGAAGTGTTGTAATGATCTCGACCTATTGTATTGAATATAAAGTATTATATTATAATGAACATACAACTATAATAACCGTAATGAGACAATTCCAATGTTGAGGTTTTCCACTTTCAGTCTCAGCGAATAAATGGGTCATATTGAATAAATGAATGAATAGAAGAAGAGAATGAATGAATCAATAGTGAATACTATCTAGATAGATCAAGAAGAAGAAGAATAGAAAGAGGATTATGGATGACTTTACAAGAGATTAACCAACAGACCAATACATACAATTATCATCATTCTATTCAATATATTATGGATAGAGGATATGATACACTATATCTGTTGATTTAAAGATCAAACGAATCATTTCATTAGGAGATATGGATAATCTCAATAGAATATTGAATAATGAATATGGATAATGATAATTGAATTGATCATTTGAATGACTTATTTGTGTAAATATGATTGCATTTATATGTATGGAAATAAAAAAATCAACAATATTTAAGGGTTTTGCAAATATTTTCGTGATTAAACTGCGAAGTCAGAAAGATGCAATTGTTTTCGCTAACTGTGCACTATTTATTTTATAATAATGAATGTTTGAATGTTCGACAATAGGGCTCGAACCCGCGATGTTACGACGATATCTTTAGTATTTAGATATTCGCGGACCTTTAATGTTTAATTTTATTCACTAATTGTAAGAAATTTTATTTTAAAGTTTATTGAAATGTTTTCAATTGATATGCCCATCTATTCATTCTTCTTTTAATTTCTGTTCACTTCTCACAAATCAATCATTTGTTAGAAAGAGAAGAAGAGACTTGAGAGATATGATTTAGTGTGAAGACCTCATCTTATTTATATTCTTTCCCTTCTAGATCATCTCTCTTTCATAATCAATGAAGATGAATAAATAATAGATCATAATTGATATCTAGATAAATTGAGATTGATTCTCATGTTTATTGTGAAGAAATATAGAATAAAGTGTTGATGTGATATATTACAAAAAGATCAATATGAAGTCTCTATTATAAATAATCTCTTATCATTATTTCATCTTTCTTTTTCTTCTTTCATTCTCGCAACATATGACTGATTCACTATTCTTTCCAATCATTCTTTTCCCTCTCCCTCTCCCTCTCCCTCTCCCTCTCCCTCTCCCTCTCCCTCTCCCTCTCCCTCTCCCTCTCCCTCTCCCTCTCCCTCTCCCTCTCCCTCTCCCTCTCCCTCTCCCTCTCCCTCTCCCTCTCCCTCTCCCTCTCCCTCTCCTTCTCCCTCTCTCTCCCATTTCCTCTCTCCCTCTCTCTCTCACATTCTCTCTCTCCCTCTCCCTCTTCCCCTCCCCCTCTCTCTCTCTCTCCTTCTATCTCCCTCTCTCTCCCTCTCTATCTCTTCTACTCTCAATCATCATTAATCTCAGTCTCTTTAGATTCTCATATCACTTGAAACAATTGAAAGAATCACTGAGGACTCATCTTCTATTCCTCTCTAATCTATTCAGCTATGACTGATAGTAAGTTCTATTTTATTCTTTCTTCTTATACCGAATGGATATTCGAGATCAAATATAAATATGATCATTTGTTATAGAGTAGAATATCATTGAGCTTTATTGCATTCATTTAAGAAAAAATCTGTCAAGACAAAAATAAATTCGTTTTTAGAATTATTATTATTTTTATTTAAGTACTTCTACCATGTTAATATTAATTAATTATAGAGCATAATTGTCTAGGATGGGTTGTGACTGGAACATATATGGTTATTATTATTGAATGCAGTAAGTTCAATCCTTTATATTAAAGATAAAACTTATGAGATATTTTTAAAACACCATCGGTCATTCAATACATTGATATCTGAGCTTTTATTTTAGTATTCTTCTTCTTTTTAAGTAGTGATGTTTGAATACCCCGAGCTAATTTGACTCTCCGCATTGGCAATACTCTCTCGCAGACAAAAGAAGCGAGAGCAGTTTCACATTAGCTGGGGGTGTAAATTTAATGGTTGGTTATACATTGCATGAAATGATTGAATTGAGTAACAATGGGAATCCTTGGACATTCAACTCTTATCGAGATCATTCATAATAAGAATATTGATGTATTTGATAGGTGAGATTATTTGTTATTATGATTGATTGAATGAATATGATGGACATAGTACATACTTCAAAACATTATATTCTTGTATATCTCTTTTACCCTCTACCTCTCCTTATCTCTCTTCCTCTTTCTTCCCCAAACCAGCTGTTACGCTGCGACGCCCACAACATATATAAAAAAGTTTGAAAATGAGAATGACGTCAATAAGATTAATGTGAATAAAGAATAGATATAAAGAAGGTGGAAATAGATGAATGAGCACATGTAAACATTAACTACTCTTGTAAATACAAAAAGATACTGAAGAATGTAAACGAATGAAGTGAAGTTGTTTCGATAAAAAGAAAGAATATAAAGATGAAATGAATTATTTATATTTCAGAGATACTCCATCAGTAATCGTAGTAACATTTGTGTCAGTATCATTATTTGGATGGATTGTATCAATATGTTCAATGTCACATGGAGTTCAAGTAATATTACATTATAGCATACTATAATATTCATATAAAACAATTAAAATTGTAAATCAACATACGCATTATCTAAAATATTTCAAAATTATATTTTCGTTTACTATAGAGGAACTATACCGTCAAAACGAAAAAAAGTGAAACATTTGTGACAAATTGTCACAAAAGTTCACAAAGTGCCTATTTTCATCGTTTTTCAAGCACTAGATGATGGATTTTCTCAGGGTTTTTTAGTGTGGATGTGTTTGCCCAATGGAGTAATGTATGACAAAAGTGAAATAAATAATCGTGAGTGCCACGGAGAAAAATTGGTATACTGTAGCATACTGTAGAATCGTACAGTAAAACTGCTCCCATCGCACTTTATTCGTCTAATCGTGGATGTATCTTTCATTACATGACTTCCTGCGAATTTGCACTGTTTGGATCATGACATGGGTCAGGTTACAAAACTGGTATACTGTAGAAAATCCTACCGTATACCAGTTTCACCAAACAGCGTTCCCAGAGAATTATTTAAAGCGTTTTCTTCACATGTCAATTAGGGAAGCCCAGTGATGCTCAAACATCCTATTATCTTATTAAATACTTGCAACCGCGTTTTGATATCACGATACAAAATTTTCAAACTTTTGTGACAATTTGTCACAAATGTTTCATTTTTTTTAGTTTTGACGGTATATGTAGGTAATTTTATGAACATCCATACATTTGTACTCTGATTTTGTCAATATATTATTTTTATGGATGAATTAGTTGAGTGTTTTGATTGAATGGAACATCAAAAGAGATTATTAATTGAATAAAATATATTAAGACTCATTCATCATCATCTCTTATTCCATATCTTGTATGGAGAATCTTATTCACTACTATTATTATTGTATCTGCATTCGTTCAAGTTTAGTAGATCATTCATTCAATCAATAATAAATTATAATTGAAGACATTCTTTGGTGTTCATTCAAAGAAACCAAAAGCTTTCTCAGGAGTATTTCATAATTATCAATTGATTGTAGCTGGAGTTGAAGTGAGTGATAAAGATATGAATCAATCAATAATAATATTCATTTAGGTTCTAGTTGGACTTATCTTCTTTGTAATTGTATATCGAGCTTATAAGGAATTCTCTAATCATAGATTATCAACTGATAGCTCATTCACTAATGAATGATTCAAATATTATATGCTCTTTTAATACATTCCCAGATATTTCCGTGACAAATATAGTGACAATGCAATGTCAGTGACAAACCTAGTGACATTGTCAAGCCAGTGACAAACCTATTGGCAATGAGAAGTCAAGGGAAAACATAGTGACAATGGCAAGCGAGTTATAAATCTAGTGACAGTGACAAGTCATACCGCTTCTCAATATGTTATATCTCATGAGAGATCATCGATATATCCATTCATAATCATTATTTAGATAAGAATCATTAGATTTGGTGTATCCCACTATCACAAAGAACATGGGACTAATGATATCACATTATGTTCTCAATTAGATTCGAGAAGATGATAACGTAACCCGTGTAGATTAGTGGTTAGTATCCAGCGCCCCGTTTGATATCTTCAATGCATTTATTTTTAAAATTTAAATTCACGTCTTAAACTCATTAACTCTATCATTATTTCATCGTTCACATGTCCTTCTTAAGAAAGGCCATGGGAAGCTCTTCATTTGATCTCTACCTCTCCCTCTCCCTCTCCTCCTTCTCCCTCTCCATCTCCCTTTTCCTCCCCCCCCCCTCCTTCCTCCCCCCCTCTCCTTCTCCTTCTCCTTCCTCCCTCTCCAAATCCGTTTTCTCTATCACCTATGAATCTCATGATTATATTCTTCATCAAGGTCATTTCTACTTCATAGTATCATATCATCTTCATCTTCTTATTCTTCAATTGTAATTCTTCTCAATACATATATTCATTCTTGTTTCTCTATTCTTCTTCTTCTTCTATTATATGTAATAAAGTAGGATTGTTTATCCATTTCAATTCCATTTTATTTGTTTATTTGAATGAAGAACAACACTGATATTTACTGGTATTATAAAGAAAGTGAAGATGAGTAATATAGTATACATAATACAATATCATATCAGTAAATAAAGATTATGATAACAATATATGCATTGATAATTCTTCTCTCATTTATTCACTTCATCATTTTCTTCAATCTTTTCTGATGCTTTATTCAAAAGAAAAGAATACATATCTTAGAAACATTTTCTAGATACACATTATCTTTTATCTTGCCCATTTCTTTTCATCACATGTACAATACAGTTCGGTCGACTTTTGTACATGTGCAGTGCTTTGGTGCATTTACAAATTTCTTTCTCATATCATTATTGTTCGAGTCTCAAAGAATTAATCATGAGTATCCGTGATAAGAAGTTTGTTATGGACAACCGTTCTATTGCAACTAGAGTGATTGGAATGAAAACTGGATAACCATGCCACATTTGCCTATAAAGATTCTTTAATGCTGAGTCAAACCTTGATAAATGCGCCAAAATGCGGAAAATGCTGATCAAAAGTTCAGGTTAAAGTTACTATTAAAGTTTGCTTCTGAAACAAATATCATTTTCCGCATTTTCGTTAATTTAACGAATTTTGAATACTGCTTTAATCGAATAATGAAAATGAAAAAAAGTTTTACTATTGATAAAAAACAATTAAAAGGCAAATCTAACGGGCCCGAAAATGATGGGTAAGTAATACAGTAATACATTGCTATTGGCTTTTATTTGTTTTTTCCTCTCATTATTTTAAAACTTTTCTGTAGTCATTAAAAGAAGTTTTATCGCAGAAGCTCATGAGTTTGCGAATCGAAAAATAATCATACTCCGCTGAAATAAATAATATAAAGAAATATGTACAAAAGTCGATGCGGACTGTACGTACTTCCCTTATAAGATATATAGACTCCTTTGGAAATATAGAAAGAATTGAAGAATGAAGAATCTATTCACTCTTTCTCTAAATCTTTATATTTCATTGAAATGAATCTATTAACAATAATAGAATTGGAAGAAACATTGAAATATAAGAAGAAGAAGACTAAGGATCACTCCAAATTCGTCCCCTATTCCCTTATCTTTCCTTCCTCCGGCTTACACTAATTCTCCCTCTCCCTCTCCTTCCATTCCTCTCCTCTCTCCTCTCTCCGCAACCCTCTCTACCCTCCTCTCCCTCTCCCTCTCCTTCTCCATCCCTCTCAACTGGTCATCGTTGTCTTCCTTCGTCTCTTTTCATCATGAGAATCCGTTTGCTCTTCCTTCAACGTGCCAATATTCTCTCCTTCTCCTTCTTCTCAGTCTACTCTCCCTCTCCCTCTTCCCCTCTCATCTTCTCCCTCTCCCTCTCCCTCTCCTTCTCCTCCTCCTCCTCTCCCTCTCATCCATTTCAGTCATCCATTCCTCTTCTTCATCTACATGGTCACTTCGTTTCTTCTATTGATACTTCTTTTTCTTCTTCTTTCTATTCCATTTATATTAACCAAATCACTCACAATGTACTAAGGGACTTCTTCCTTACTTATGCATACTATCTACTCTTCATCTCACCCTTCTCTCCTTCTCTCCCTCTCCCTCCCTCATCTCTCTCCCTCCCTCATCTCTCTCCCTCTCTATCTCTCTCCTTCTCTTCTCCCTCCCCCCTCTCTCTCCCCTCCCCCTTCCCCTCCTCTCTCTTCAATCCTCTCCTTCCTCTTTATTCTGCATAATTTCATCTTCGTCCGTTTGACACTTTCCTCTTCTTCTTCAAACTCATTGAGTACTATGGCAACTTTTTGAGTTGTTGAAGGAGGGACAGGGGTTGATGGACGGGGAAGAGGAGGGGGAGGGGAGAGAGGGAGAGGGGATAGGGAGAGAGGAGGGGGGGGGGAAGGGGAGGGGAAGACAGTGTCAAAGTAATTCTTGTGTTATTGTAGAATGGATGAAGTGAGAAGATGGCCTCTACTATCTCTATTAGATAATACATTTATAGATAGAATTAGTGTAAGTATATTGATTATGCTTTGATCTATCTAATCAATAATCATAATGATCTTCTAGTCATGTATTGTATTTGGTCAAGGAGGTTGTGCTTCATTGATTCTAACGAAAGATGATCAATTATATTCAATTGGAACTTATTCATGTACGTGTCTAGGTTAGAATTTATTTTATTCTTTTATTTTTATTTCTTTATATTTTATTTAAATATTCTATGGAACAGATTGAAATTACGCATACATTTGTTTGATGTACCCAGTGTAACTATTATTTTATGAAAGTGTAAATATTTTATTATTAATAATAATATTTTAGTTGTAGGAGGAGGAACTTCATTTGAACCCATTCTTATTGAATCTATGAGTGGAAGGTATGTAGATGTTTTATTCAAACCCATCTTTCCCTCTTATTCTTTCTCCTCTCCCTCTCCCTCTCCCTCTCCCTCTCCCTCTCCCTCTCCCTCTCCCTCTCCCTCTCCCTCTCCCTCTCCCTCTCCCTCTCCCTCTCCCTCTCCCTCTCCCTCTCCCTCTCCCTCTCCCTCTCCCTCTCCCTCTCCCTCTCCCTCTCCCTCTCCCTCTCCCTCTCCCTCTCCCTCTCCCTCTCCCTCTCCCTCTCCCTCTCCCTCTCCCTCTCCCTCTCCCTCTCCCTCTCCCTCTTCCTCTCACTCTCCCTTTGTCTTCTCCCTCTGCCTCTATCCATCATATCTTGGAAGTGTTGAACAAACTTCTAAACTAGAACTATTGTTCTTTGTCCTTCTCTATGTCACTCATCTTCACATTCTCTCATAGAGAAGAAGTGAATCTAATCAACCTCTATCTATCTCTCTTAGTCTATTCTTTTATTCAATCAATCAATATATCTTCAGAGGAATCAAACAATTATCATGTGGAACGGGTCCTCATGTTCTTGCCTTTTCAATCAATGGAGAATTATACTCATGGGGACATAATTCTAATGGACAACTAGGTAATACTTACTACTTACTATATCCAAACATCTCTCCCTCTACCTCTCTCTCCCCCTTTCCCTCTCCCTCTCCATATATCTTCTCCCTCTCAGGTCTTGGTCACACTTGTTGTACACAATCTCCGACACTCGTAATGGGGGCATTATCTGGACAAAGGTAACAACTTCCATGAATCAATTTGATCTTTGATCTTTTGAGAGTGATAGATATAGCATGTGGTGCATTCCATTCAGCAGCTTTAACAGATAGAGGAGAACTCTTTACTTGGGGATTGAATTCAAGTGGACAATTAGGTAATCAAGACTATAATACTCATTATTATATTCATTTATTATAGGATTAGAAAGTATTATTAATGAAAATACTCCACGACAAGTACCATTACGTTAGTTTCAATATTTTATTCTTAATGGAATAAATAGATTATTGAATTATAGATAATTGATCGAATTAACTCTTTTATTCCGAGAATCTCCTTATACATTCAATAATATTAATACATTCAACGTTTCATATTTATGACATGACTAAACTTATAGAAAATCGTTTTCTGAAAGCAGTTGCGTGTGGAAATAAGTCAACGATGGTATTGACTGAATCAGGAGAAGTTTATGCATGGGGATCGAATGAATATGGACAAATTGGATCTGGAAATGAAGTAAATACTCATACATATTCCTTTTTCTTTCGATTGTGACGAATCAAATTAGTTTAAAAAAGAATCATTTTTCATTTCAATTTTAACTGGAAGAATGTGAGAGAAAATGAAGGAAATGTATATAAACATACTCATCTAACAAGAAAAAGTGTGAATTTGGAATTTAATTTTGGAATCTATTTTAATTTGATTGAATGCAGAGCAGAACACTTTTAAATCAAATCAGATATTTGCATAAAATCTAAGTTGAACAATTTGACCATTTTAAATCTAATCAGAAACTTTTTGATTCTATTCTGTGGATTTTTAGCCACGGTTACAGTTGAAATTACTCAAATTAGATGTAAAGTGAGTTGACTATATAGTACATATCTATAATCAATTAATATTTGATATATGTTGACATTGTTCATTTGTGGCATTACAATGAATAAGATTGTAAAGATATGAGAACTGGAATGATTCTATATTGACATTGACAATAACAATAAACATTATAGGTTAATCATCTATCTCCATATCTTATTGAATCTCTCGCGAAACATGCAGTCATTACTATGGTACTTATTCAATTATATATTACGAATATATCCAATTGAATAGAATTATTTGATCGGATGAAGGAATATGTTAGAGATGAGAGATATGACTCTATTCTTTTCCGTAGAATGGATAAGAAGAAGGGAATGTATAGGGAAGGAGAGGAGAGAAGAGAGGAGTGAAAGAAGAGAGGAATGGAATGAACAAGGATAGATAGAGAGAGAGTAAGTATAGAGTAATATATCTCTTGTCCCTCTTTCATTCTTTTCTCCTGAGGCATATGGGACATAGACTAAATCTCTTGTGACCTTTATAAGAGACTTCATTCAGATTGCCTGTGGTAGTTTTCATTCATTGGCAGTAACAGATGAAGGTCAATTATATGTATGGGGAAGTAATCAAATGGGACAAATTGGATGTACTCCTATGAGAAAGAAAATATTAGAACCTGTTGAAAGTGCCAAGGAAATCGGAGGGTAAGTTGATTCATAATATGTAATTATTGTATTAGAAACATAACTGACAAGAGCTTCTCTTTCAAAATAACTCAAATAGATAAACAATCATTCGCAAACATTTTATTTTATACTAAAAGATTTGATGGAGAGAAAATAAATGGAATAAATTTGAGAATCGTAGATGTAGCAGCATCAAATGCATGTAATATTACTGTAGTGGCTAATCGACAAGGAAAGGTTAGAATAGATTATATCAATGGATTTTATCAATCTAATAGAAATATATATATATATAAAATTTCAGATCTTTATGTGGGGTAATATTCGTGGTCAAACAGTATCATCTCCTGTAGAGACTCGATTCAATAAAGTAGATGATGTATTTGCATCATTCGCTTCTCCTCCTGTATCTGCTAGAATGATTTCATTCGGTATCAATAATTACAATTACAAAAGTCATTAATAATAAGTATTATTCATATCCTCTAAGATTTGCACCCTCATAGTGTAGAAGATTTCATTAAAAAAATAGATAAATCATCATTTACTAAAAAACTCAAAATGAATTGTGATATACATATGGATATTATAGGAGAGAAAGGTCAACGTCCTCTAGTAGAAGCTCTTCGTGCTGCTTTTGATGATCCTTCAACTGCTGATCTTAAGATTATTATAGAAGGAAGAACTATTCATGTTCATAAAGTATTCAATACTCATATTCAATTCAATCATCATAACTATATTATAGGCTTTACTAAAGATGCGTTCTCAGTATTTTCGTTCTCGTCTAAGTAAAGAATGGAATGAAAGTAATGATAATGAAATAGAGATCAATCAATTCTCATATTCATCATATCGATCATTTCTTCAATGGTTATATACTGATGAATTACATATTGAACCTGAAGAAGCTTTAGGTGAAATATTGAATCATCAATTCATTACAAAGTTCTCAATACAGAATCTTATGCGGAAAATACAAATTTCGTCAAATGGTATTTTCCGGTCAAAATACCAAAATAAGGACAAAAATCGGAACAATCGGTGTAGAATGCATTCTTGTGAAACCAAAGAAATATGACCTGTCAGATAAAAAATATTTTTAAAATCTTCAAATGTTGCATTTATGCTTTTTAGAGCGATGCTTTATTTGTCGGTGTTTTTTTTTCTCCGAAAGGGGTCGAAAAAACCGGAAAAATATTTTGAAATGAAATATTTGCCACACAACGATGATAAATAGTTACCCAGTATAACTCTATGTTTCCGATAAATATTATAATCGTATTAGTTATAAACATAATTAAATTTCAGATTTAATGGAATTAGCAAATTGTTATTGTGAGATGGAATTGAAGTATCGTTGTGCATATATATCGTACCTCAATGTTTCTTGTTGCAGTGAAAGTTTCAGAAACATAGTGAACGTTTTTGAAGCGTTCTGAAAGTTTCAAAACGCTTCAATACTATTTTTTAGCTCAATGCGAGTGTTTGTTTCTATTTTTCTAATGTTTTCTTTATATATGAGTCATTACCAACACATTATGTTCAATATATAAAAAATATTAACACTAATAACATGATATATGAATTTCCTGGAAGCAAGTAAAAGCTCAGTTCACGATAAGTTATACTACCGCGTGCTGAGCACTTCTGATTCACGGTTCCGGCTCATGAAATGAGGAGTGAGCAGGGCGTGCAAACTTTGTTTCATTCTTTTATTTTATTGTTCTACGTGAAGTTTCTTTTGCTGCGCACATATTATCTTTCACCTCTTCGCATCTCTCGTCTTCATCGCTTACGATTTCACTCGTATTCATTAAAAAGACGCGGTTAGTCGACTAATTCAATGGTTGTGTTCGTCCAGGAATCGTTCGCTGATGTCGTCTTTCAACTCCAATCCACACTTCTCGCCTCGGGGCAGCTGAATCTAATCTGGTGAGTCCCGTTTTTAGTATTTACTTTGTGAATTGAGCATATTACTGTGCGGAACCTTTCTTCATCATTTATTTACTCATTATTTTCCATTTAGGGAGATAATTCAGCGTCTCGCTTCACCGTCTATGCAGACGTCTGCAGACAGCAGCAAAGCTCGGTGAGTACACTTAGTTTTCTTTTTATTTCCGGTTTTTTCACTTGTCCAGACCTACATCAGTACATTATACAATGCTCACTGTTTTACATCTCGAACAGCCTATTCATCAATATATATTCTCCGTATTTATTTATTCATTCAGTCCATCCAGAAATTGCATAGATGTGGGCGAATTATTAGGTAAGATATTGGTTGAACTATGGTAGTTGATATGGGGATGACGATTAAAAAGGTGGGCATGATTAAATAATCGGGTTCTTCGTACTACATTGCCTAATGAGTGATTTTATATTACAGTTCTGAACTACTCCTTCGTCTCGTCATGCGGGAATCTTCTTTGAAGTCGCACGATCGGCGGTTTGTATCTTTATACTATGAATATTGAATAAATTCAACAATATGATTTCGAATTTTTGTTACATGAATTGTGAGTGATGAATTGTCGATTTTAGGATCATTCGTGTCCATCGAATCGTGATGATAGAAGAGATGAAAGGAGGAATGGAGGAGCTGATAGAAAGATCAAGGAGGTATCGTGATTGATTATACTATTGTTTCATTTACTTTATTATAAAAATGATTCTCTCATATGGTCGGTCGATTTAATAATATAATGTTAAGTAGTGTCTATTGAAAGTTTGCGGATGTACCATACCCTTAATTCAATCAATAATTGATTCAGGAACCGGTATCTGGTGGATGATGATAGACGAAAGAAGGACTCATCACATCGTTCACCATCTCCATATGTTGATTCCGATCTTGATGAAGATGCTCGTCATAAGATGAAACACAGTATGGCATCGGTCGTGAAGAAGAACTAGTCTCATACCTACCGTAATCGCCCACATTCCCTTTCTTTGAGACTCAGTTTTATTTGGACTGTGGCGTAATCCTCACTTGTTTAGTGAATCATTTTTGTGCATACCTTGGATTTCCGTTCATATTTCTCCCCGAGATTGTTGTGTTTATCGATTGATCAATAAATATTCCGTTTCACCAATCGATATTTGGTTTATTGAGTATTCGAACAGTTGAAAGATAATATGTGCACAGCAAAAGCAACTTCACGTAGAACAATAAAATAAAAGAATAAAACAAAGTTTGCCCGCCCTGCTCACTCCTCATCTCATGAGCCGGAACCGTGAATCAGAAGTGCTCAGCACGCGGTAGTATAACTTATCGTGAACTGAGCTTTTACTTGCTCCCAGGAAATTCATATATCATGTTATTAGTGTTAATATTTTTTATATATTGAACATAATGTGTTGGTAATGACTCATATATTAAGAAAACATCAGAAAAATAGAAACAAACACTCGAATTGAGCTAAAAAATAGTATTGAAGCGTTGTGAAACTTTCAGAACGCTTCAAAAACGTTCACTATGTTTCTGAAACTTTCACTGCAACAAGAAACTTTGAGGTACGATAGTAGAGAAGACAACATCAGTTGATAATGCAGCTTCTCTATTCGAAGCCTCATTGAGACATGATGTACCATCGCTACAAGAACATACTTTCCATTTGTATGAGACAAATACTATTAGCCGTAATATCTATATATTCATTCCAAACTCTTTTTTTTCATATGAAAATAAATTTTAAATGAAAAAAAAGAAAGATTAAAATAATAGTAATTGTATAATTTCAGTTGTTTGATGCATATGACATCAGTTACTCTTTCTGAAGCATTTTCTCGTATGGATTGTGATGCACTTCGTTCATTAGTTACAAGAGCAGCTAAAGAAGGAATATTCAAACGATAGATATATTATATACTATGACATTTCATTTTAATTGTAATCCATAGACAATTATTCACTTAGGCTTAAGTATTACGAGTATATAATCAATTGGGTTCATTCATTCATTCTTTCCTTCTCTTACACTCTCACTATACAATCACTGCCTACTTTTCTCCTTTGTGATCGATCGATAAATGAGCTTTTTATGAAATATTATATACTTTATATACAAATAAACGGATTATTAATACTATTCACAGTATTCATTGTAACATTTTTCTCGGACATCTTTCCTTATTATAATCATCATGATTAATATTAAAATATGTAACATGATCATTGAAATCAACAGCTCCAGCGAGATTTCTACATCCATGATCATCTGATAATTCACAGATCTAAATATATACAATTATTAATATTTCCATGAAATATGAGAATCATTAATGTCTATTTGTTTGTTTCTATACATATTTTGAAAGTAAAGAATGAATATTGATAACCTTGAATGGTTCTCCTTTAGCCATGAGATTATCATAATGAACTAGATATCGATAGAATAGAGGTTGTCTATCAAACATTGCTGGAGTGAGAAGAATTGCATTCGGATCTACTGATCCAGGAATATTCGATACCTGTTAATCACAATTTAATTAAATAAATACATAAATAATAATAATATTAATGATATATTCTTACAAAATCATTTCTCTTGACTACTCTATATCTGAAATCAATTTCGTTCTCGATAGCCTTAGCAAATGCGACATTTCCAGTTCGAGCTTCTCCAAATGTTATTAAACGAATCTAAAGAGAATATTGATTAGACGATTTAAATTATTGATTGATAATACTTTTGATTGATCGATTAATTTATGATGAACAGCATAAAGAGCTGTGATTGATGCAAGAGAACCACCAAGAGAATGACCTGTTATCTATAATAATATTGATTATTTGTCTTCTATTCAAATTAAATTCATAATGAATCATACCCATAATCTATAAGCAGGATGTTTCTTTCTCAATGAAATTAGATCTTCTTTCATTCCTGCTTCAAGGAACAATTTAGTGAAGGCTTGATGGAAATATGTCATTACTCCGGCTGAATTGAGTCAGAGATCAAAGATCAAAGATCAAAAATGAATACCATCATCAACAAATTTCTCCCATGCTCCCAATTGTGCTGCTAAACCATGAATGAATTCAGCAAAAAGCTGAAAATTTAAACAAACTTTTAAATAAATTAAAAATGAATAATGAACCTGTTTATCCAAAGAACTTCCTTTATATGCAATATAGATAGCTTTAGCCTCTTCAGATACGGCTAGAAGACCAGCACACTACAATAGAACACAAATGAAGTAATAGATCAATATAATATCAATGGTCACCAATCTATCTTTAATCAATTTTAAATATAAATTCATACCTTATTTCCAGCTTTATCACATTCAACAGAATATTGTTTAACATAAGATATATCAGGTCTAGAATTAGATAAACATTCCGTTGCATTATCATCTCTCGCTGCCAATGCAATGGCAAATACTGATCTACCTAATCGATCTGTATATCGACGACCTTTAGCTTCAGAATGCTATGAATGATATGATTGATAGAGAGGAGAGATAGATGGAATAGAATACCTTATGAGGACATTTGAATGGATCTCTTTGTACTACTGCCTTCCCTAATGGACAAGAGAAGGGTCCACCACATGTATGAGTCTCCACACACCATCTCAATAAGATCAATTCAGATATATTGATTGAATTACAATCATGGATTGATTCATTGGTAAATGTTAACTATGGCAAAGAGAGAAATGTATTATCGATTGATACAGTACCTGCAATTCTCTTTGAAACCAAAAACATGAATATGAGACTCAGCACAAGTTGCACAATTCTGAATGGAAAATGAATACGATTGATGAGATTAGGAAATGTAACATACAGTAATCTTTTTACACTCTGGAACAGCTCCAGAATAGATAAATGGAAGAAGAAATGAGAATATTAATAGAGATTTCATCTGAAGAAATGGAAACTATTAGTAGATATGGATGAATGAAAGGGAAGTTAGTTAGAACAGGATGAGAATGAGTGAGAGATTCAAGAGGGAGAGGTAGAGGGGGAGAGAGGGAGAGGGAGAGGGAGAAGGGGAGAGGGAGAGAGGGAGAGGGAAGAGATATAGGGTCTAAGAGTAGATATGACCTGGATATACACCTCTTCATTCTCTTTCTCGTCCGGAACTATTTCCATTGCTTTTATTGCTTATTTACATTATTATTGTAGAAGAGAAGAAGTTAAAATGAATGTAGAAGGAGAGAGATTGAAGAGTCACAAATGAATAGATTTGAATCTTAGACATTTAATGACAGAAGATGATCAACTGTCATTTGTCACATTATTATGCAATGAATATCTGACCCAAGGATAATACTATTCCTCATTTACTTCTAATCGTTTTCGATTAGATAATGTTTATCCAGTTCAGTCTCATCTTTCTCAAGGATCGATTATTTTCATTCTCTACCGTCAAAACGAGAGAAAACAACAAATGTAGGAGATTAGACGGGAAAATCTCCTTTTTTTTCCAAACTCTTCTAAAAGTGAAGCAGTTATGACTATATATTTACTTGACCATTTTTTCCCAAATACTGTGAATTTTGGGCTGTGGAGTCTACTCTCCATTACACTTTGGTCTATGTTGGTTTTAGTCTAAAACTTTTAGGATATAACACGCATGTCGCGTAATGTTCGAATAAACGGTGGCACATTGAAAAAATCGAAAATATCATTTTTTGATAGTCTATTTTTTGGTAGTCTATATCCCTAACAAGATGCCGTCGAGCTTTTTTGTATATCTTCATTTTCAACGGTATCAACTCGACAAAAGAAGAATTCGTCGGAATTCCAAGGAGAATGCGCCTTCATAATACACGGCGGCTCAATGATAGTAACTAAGAAGCTCTTGCCTGAGAAAGAAAGTATCGCAAACTGAGTGATGATGAGCAGCGCAAAAGTTGATTACGGTATATCTGGGCGCTCGCTTCTGACTAGACCTATCATCGAGTTTTACGATTCGCGAGACATGCCGAGATGGCTTAGTGGATAGAGCTTTTGTTTAGAGATCCGAACCTCGTAGGTTCGAATCCCGCCCAGTGCAAATCAACTTTGCCGATTTTTCGTAATGCAAGAGCCTTCAAGCCAAAGTTAAATGTAGGGATTTCTCTTCATTGAACCGCCGTGTAATAGCCAAGTCGATATTTTACTTAGCATTAATGTAAATCGATTTTATTGATTAGTTTTCATAAAAGCATAGGCCGAAGGATTTCAATGATATGTTTATTTGGTCTTCGAAAGTTATGAGCTTTTCAAGATTTTCTTTATTGAGAAATTTGTGTGGTTTCTTACACCATTTCTTCTTATCATGCATGATATACATATGAGGCCATTTGCGTAAGACTCTAGTAAGTACCGGCAAAGTAAAAAAAAAACAAATTTTTGGGATCGGGGTTCTCAATGGTGCTAATGACGATAGTCATGTTCATTTTGCACCTAGATCCACCGTTGAGGCCAGACGACGTCGCGTTGAAATCGGGTTTTTAGTCTTTTCTCGTCACCCGGTCGTGCTAAAATTTGTACATTATGCTCTCAAGGGCTGAATTTTATGGCGATCACGCCTATCTAATTCATTTTTCATGAAAAAGCTTCAGAAATTTTCAAAAATTGAATTTGTTTCAAAGGCAAAAGTGTATTTTGCGAGATACATAGATCGGACCGGAATGGCCTCAAGATCGCATAGCAAAAATTCCAGCCAATTTGCGCAAGCGAACTTCGAGATAATCAACATTTTCTGTAGTGATTTTGACGTTGAATTGAAGGGAAAAGGCGAGAGAGTGTGGTGGTCTGAGAGAGCAGAGAGGAAACGAAACAGCATAGGAGGGAAAGACTGTCGCCATCAAATTCTGCCCTTGAGGACATAATCTGCAAATTTTAGCACGACTGGGTGACGAGAAAAGACTAAAAACCCGATTTCAATCTGACCTCAACGATGGCTCTAGGCGCAAAATGAACACGACCATCGTCATCAGCACTCTTGAGAATCCCAATCCCAAAAATTTGATTTTCTGACTGTGCCAGCTTTCTCCGATTTTAGTCGATTCTTGCGCAAGCGGCCTCATATTGAACGCTCTCTCTCTATCTTCTCATTGTGAGAAAGATACTGTATGATCAATTTATCACATAAAAGGGAAATATTTTCATTCGGTTTTTCTAGTTCAGGTAACTTTCTCTATCAAGATTACATTATTTTAAATATTAAACATGGATAATCAACAATCGATACACAAAACCTCCAACGATTCATAGCACTTCAAGGCTTATCTACCTTTTCTCTCGAGTATCAGAAAAATTTAAATTTTAAATTTTTTTAAATCGTTAAGTGGCTTACTGCTAAAAAATTCCTCGATTCCGGCCTTTATTTTTCATAGACCTGTTGTGGAAAGTGCTCTCCTTCAGAATTCACAGTGTGATTATTAGAATCTCTCTTCATAGAGAAGAAAAAATATATATGAAGAGAGTGTTCGTAAGAATCTTCTCCTCAGAAGAAGAAGAAGAAAGGAAGAAGAATAAATAAAAGAAGTTTATTATTTCAGAAGTGTTCATTCACATTTTATCATTTTGATGGAATGAATCCATTTGTTCATTCATTATCATACCCTCTAGTATATTCATCCATATTCATCAATCTCTCATCCATTTCCTTCTTCTCTCACTATTGTATCAATAGATATGAAACAATGAAGAATCATAATGAATACATTCAGTCTATTTGTTCATATTCATACACAAATATACCATCTATTCTCTTCTTTCCCTTCAAGATTACTGTATGATCTACCGTATTCCATGTATAGATCGATCTTATTCCATACATTGATCCATATTCAATCTACAGTATCATCTCTTCTCATACTTCATCACTATAACCTTTCTATTCAATAATAATATCATTCCATTGTTTCTATTCAATCTGTCGGCTTTCTCTTAACTTCCTTCTTTGTAAACTATCTACCATTCAACATGCCGACCCCATCCATTCCTCTCCCTCTCCCTTCTGGTCAGTCTCCCTCTCCCTCTCCCTCTCCCTTTCCCTCTCCCTCTCCATCGTTCATCCTCTCCTTCTGGCTATGAACAACTAAGGAATCCGTCACCTCCTCTCATCATTCCTTAGATGATCATCATCCACTTCCTATTCTCTTCTTCTTTCATTCAATCTCATCTTAATAACTCTATCTATTCATTCTATTCATAAAGGGTCATTCCATCCATAACTCTTCTTCTTCTTCTTCTATCAACTTATTTTCATTCATATAATATTGCGTAATCTCTTATTACCTTCTTGCCCTTTGTATAATCAATATATTATGCAACCACAAAACTTCTTTATTCCTTTCCGGTAGGTCTCCCACCCTGTCCCTCTCCCTATCCCCTCTCTCCCTCTCCCTCTCCCTCTCCCTCCCTCTCCCTTTTCATTCATATCCACTTTGTCTCTTCTCACATCAATGAACTAACAACCCCATCTATGACCTCATTCCACTATCAATACTATCAATTCATTCATCCAGACTAGAAAGAGGAAGGAGGGGAGAGAGGGGAAGGATTCCATCTTCAATTCACAATAATCATTATATTTCCATATTTGATTCCAGATATTCTTCTACATTTTATTGAACATAATAAGACTATCTTCTATGAGAGATACTATTATTAATATTCTCATCTTCTTTATCATATATGCTATTCTATCTACAGTATTCCCTTGCATGTTCTGATTGCGTGTACAAATGGTGTGAATAATTCGTTTATTCTACCTTCTCCTCCTCCCTCTCCACTCCTCCCTCTACTTCCCATTCCTCTCTCCCCGTTTCCTCCCTCTCCCTATCTCCCCTCCCTCTTCCTCCTCCTCCCTCTCTCCCAAACTACTCGTTCATCTATCTGTCTCTAAACCTGTCAACTTTTCTATTAAGATTTGGACTACAGATATGTATATTGGTCTCATGGTAATCTTCTGATACCATCTCTCCCTCTCCTTTAGTTGGATCTCTCCTCTCCCTCTCCCCTTCTACTCTTCTCTCCCTCTCCCTCTCCCTCCCCCTCTCTCTCCTTCTCTCACTAAGAATATTAATACTTCTTCCACTCAAAAAGAGAAGTTTCATTCGTGTCAAGTCATCCATGAGAAGACTCACTCAGTACATTCACAATTCATATCTCCCCCTCTCCTCTCTCCCCCTCCCTCTCCCTCTCCTCCTTACTCTCTCTCTCCCTCTCTCCCCTTCACTCTCTCCCCCTCCCTCTCCTCTCCTCTCTTCTCCCTTGATCCTCGGATGACTCTCTATATGAAACAGTAGAATATTCAATCACCGTACTCATTCATCTCAATCTTTTCCGTCTTCTTCATCCCCTTCACTCTCCCTCTCCTCTCCTCCCCTCCCTCTCCCCTCTCCTCCTTATTCTCGTTGTCCTCATCATTGTATCTCATTCTTCATTATACACAGATCATAGTCTTCCGACTAATCATCGAACAGGTGAAGCTGTCTATTCTCTTTATACTGATATATAAGTGTCAATCTCTCCCTCTCTCCCCTCCCTCTCCCTCTCTCCCTCTCTCCCTCTCCCTCTCTCCCTCTCCCTCTCTCCCTCTCCCTCTCTATCTCTAGATCTAGATACACAGTTGTTCTTACTCCAACAGGTGCATCTATCTATTCTCTATCTCGATTAGCCAATCATCACTTCAATTATCCTCCCTTTCTTCTTCTTTTCTACAATCAATGACTAAACTGGCATAATCATATAGACTTGTCTACTGTAGTTAACACGATGTATATCTATATCTCTCCTTCTCCCTCTCCCTCCCCCTCTCCTTCTCATCTCTCGAGAGGGGGGGTTGATTCAACAGTTGCCCTTCATATCTACAGTCCCCACTAATCTCTTCATCCTCCTTCACGGGTTTACCACTCGGAGTCCTATAGGATCTCCCTCCCTCTCTCTCCCTCCCTCTCTCCCTCTCCCTCTCTCCCTCTCCCTCTCTCCCTCTTGATTTCTCCCATCCAAAAGGGGGGATATGTCTGGTGGGAGTATTCATACCTCTCATATTTCCATCATTCTCTTCTATATGACTACTTCTTCTTCTTCTATTTTTCTTCATTCTTCATTTAACAACGCCACTTCCACTTATTCTATCGAAACAATAGGCAAAAGTTTCGAGAGCGCCTTTCCTTCTCCTCTTTCCTCCCTCTCCTCTCTTCTCTCATCTCTCCTCCCTCCCTCTCCTCTCCCCCCTCCCTCTCCTTCCTCTCCTCTCCCTCTCCCCTCTCCCCTCCCTCCTCCTCTCTCCTCTCCCCTCCATCCTCTCCTGCTCCTCCTCTTTCCTCTTCTCCCGCTCCCCCCTCTCCCTCTCTCCTCTCCCCTCCCTCCTCCTCTCTCCCTCTCTTCCCCCTCCCTCTCCTTCCTCTCCTCTCCCCTCCATCCTCTCCTGCCTCCTCCTCTCTCCTCTTCTCCCTCTCCCCCCCTCTCCCTCTCTCCTCTCCCCTCCCTCCTCCTCTCTCCCTAATCCTCTCTCCCTCTCTTCCCCCTCCCTCTCCTCTCCCCTCCATCCTCTCCTGCCTCCTCCTCTCTCCTCTTCTCCCTCTCCCCCCCCTCTCCCTCTCTCCTCTCCCCTCCCTCCTCCTCTCTCCCTCCTCCTCTCTCCCTCTCTTCCCCCTCCCTCTCCTTCCTCTCCTCTCCCCTCCATCCTCTCCTGCCTCCTCCTCTCTCCTCTTCTCCCTCTCCCCCCCCTCTCCCTCTCTCCTCTCCCCTCCCTCCTCCTCTCTCCCTCCTCCTCTCTCCCTCTCTTCCCCCTCCCTCCCCTCCCTCCTCCTCTCCCCTCTCCCCTCCCTCCTCCTCTCTCCTCTCCCCTCTCCCCTTCCCCCTCTCCTTCCTCTCTCCTCCCCTCCTCTCTCATCTTCTTCCTCATCATCCATCATGATCTATTCTCTCCTCTTCATCTCGTACCTTTCTCCAACTATCAGTCGTTCTTCATTAGTGCATATACGTGATCGAGATCTGAAAGACGTCTCCCCCTCCCTCTCCATCCCTTCCCTTCCCTCTCCTCTCTCTCTCTCTCTCTCTCTCTCTCTCTCTCTCTCATCCCTCTCTCTCCCTCTCCCTCTCCTTCTCTCTCCCTCTCCCCTCTCATCTCCTCTCATCGTATGATAGATTCTCTTGTCGTGTCCTCCTATACTCGACTCATTACACTACGAAAGATTAATGATAACTCTTCTTAGTCCATCTTCTGTTCTAGTCCTGAGGGGAGAGAGAGAGGGAGAGGGAGAGAGAGAGGGAGAGGGAGAGTTTCTCGACAGTAAACACCTGTTGACCCATCACTTAACATCTATTCATTCAATTCACTTCAATAGTATCTTCTTTCCCTTTTCTGATTGCTTCTTTAGCACCTCGACTATTCTTTTAGTTACCCCTCTCCCCTCCTCCCTCTCCCTCTCCCCATTCTCCTCCCTCTCCCTCTCCTCTACCCTCCAGTATTCACTCCTCTTCTTCCATCTAACTCTAACATGATTAAGTGAGACTGCATTAACATGTTTTCGTCTATTTCTTCATTCTATTCATCTTTATTCATATTCGATATTTACAATACAACACCAACCCTACAGGGAACAAACTGTAGTCTCTCTCTCTCTCCCCCCCCCCTCCCCCCACTCTCCAACCATCCCCTCTTTCCTCCTCCTCTCACCCTATCCTCTCATCCTCTTCATTACCATGACTTGTTTTATTTACTTATAATATTGTTCTTCTTAGACTTCCAGCTGTTCTAATATGGTACAATACAATCACAATTAGCACACCTATCTTTCTATATGTCTCCCTCTCCCTCTCCTTTTCCTTCTCCCTCTACCACTCCCTCTCTCTCCCTCTCCCTCTATCCTCTGTCAAGTCATTCATCATACGCAATGTTCCATAAATCTGATCTCATCCTCATATCACTATCACTATTCCATATTAAACTATCATATATGATAGATAGAATAACTTAATCTTCATTCATTCAATCATTAATCTCTATTACTTTGTTCATTCATTCACATTAACTCAATTCATGCTTCTAACCTTGAATCTCTTCTTCTTCTTCAATTCTAATCCTTTTTTGTCATTCATTCTACCATCCGACTCTCTCTCCCATTCACTCTATCTTCTCTCACTTCTCTCTATAGTCCTGTTGATTCTTACAATTACAACCTCTGGCTACCATAGACGCTCAATGGTCCGAGGGGAAGAGGAAAGAAAGGATAGGTAGAGGGAGAGAGAGAGAGGTAGAGGGAGAGGTAGAGGTGGAGGGGGAGAGAGAGGGAGAGAGAGAGGAAGAATGAAATGATGCATGAATGTGTGATCGTATCTTCTTAATCGTATGGTTTCTATTCTAATGGCTACTAGTATCTATTCTATTCTTCATACTTTGCTCCGTTAGATATTCCCATCAACTATATACCTTATTCAGAGGAAGAGGGAGAGGGAGGGAGGGAGAGAGAGGGAGAGGGAGGGAGAGAAGGAGAGTGGTCACTTCTTTCTTTTCTTTATGCTGTAATGGAATCATTGCGAGAAGGGCGAGAAAATGAGTGGAATGACTCAAAATCCGATTGAATCGGAGAAGAAATTGTATGAGATTAGAAAGAGATAGAGATATAATGGAAAGAGAGATGATTACTATGTAGTAAGTACTTTTCCCACTCTCTCTCTCTAGTGTTTCTCCCTCTCCCTCTCCCTCCTCTCCCTCCTCTTCCTCTCCCTCCTCCCCTCTCCTCCTCTCCCCTTCTCCATCATCTTAGTGTCATCTCTTCATTGTTCTCATGAGTACTGTCTATTTGCACTTCCGTATCCATCTCTACCTATGGCATATTCATCCTCTCACTCTTTTCATCACCCTCTCCCTCTCCCTCTCCCCCTCCCTCTCCCCCTCCCTCTCCCTCTCCCTCTCCCCCTCCCTCTCCCCCTCCCTCTCCCCCTCCCTCTCCCCCTCCCTCTCCCCCTCCCTCTCCCCCTCCCTCTCCCCCTCCCTCTCCCCCTCCCTCTCTCTCCCCCTCCCTCTCCCCCTCCCTCTCTCTCCCCCTCCCTCTCCCCCTCCCTCTCCCCCTCCCTCTCTCTCCCTCCCTCTCCCCCTCCCTCTCCCCTCCCTCCCCCCCTCCCTCTCTCTCCCTCTCCCTCTCCAAATTCGAGTGACCACACCCATACCACCAACATACAATATCTTAAATCTCATTATTCCGTTATTTGCTTAATTCATTTTATGTCATTCATTATATTCTCATTTATTCTTTCTATCAATATTTTAATAATCTTTATCATTCATTATAGATATGAGATTATATCTTCTTCTTCTTTTATTAATATCATCAATTCATTCATTTGTTATTCTTCCATATGTTCAAATAGATTATGTCTATTACTTTCGATTAGCTCAATGTCAATCTAAATGTACACAAAAGGTATAATATTCTTTTATATTTCTTATTCTCCATAATCTCTTTTTAGTATGGTCATATCATGAAGAAATCACAGAATGATGGATCAACTATTGAAGAATGGGATAATTCTAGTGAAGATATGCAACAGGTACCTTATTCATCTACCGTACTCTTTCTTCTACCGTATTCTATAATCTACCGTACTCCATAATCTACCGTAATCCATGAAATCTAATGAATCATTATAGTGTACATTAGGATGTGAACAACCACGTAAAGGAGTTCGTCCTCGTTCTCTTCCCAATTCTCGTGTAGATGGGGCGATATTCTGGGAACATTCATCTGCCGTTGCTGATAAGGTATTCAACTTAATGGTTAAGATCATCTAAGGCCATATACTTAGTGGTTAATGTCATCTAAGACCTTATACTTACTAGGGAATGGTTTATTTGATGGTTAAAATTACGAGGAGAGACCTACATAGCGATAATAAGCATGGTCGACTTAGTAAGAATCAGCTTTCAAAAACTGCCATTGATCGATTTTGAATTTTGAAAAAAAGCCCGTCGCATGTCCGCCGCACGATCAAATAACGATCATTCACCCTTCCATGGGGGAAGGGTAGAATCACTTTCATAGACGAAAGGGAGAGTTGTCACGATCAAGCGAGTTGTGGTATAGTGGTAAGTGCCCGCGGTCTTTACTTTTTGCCCACGAGTTCGATTCCCCCGAGAATATTTTATGTCGGCAGAATAATTTAACAATGAACATATCGATCAAACTACAACACAACAACTTTCAAAGTATGTACGTTCTGGGTTCAAACAAAGTTGGTGTTGTCGCATTTAACATAAAATTCCTGAAATAATCACATATGTACAAACATTTACATTAATGTTTCCTATGAATTCCATGAAGTTGTTACTATTATTCGATTTTCTACAGATTCACAACAAGGAAGAGGTAAAAAGTAAGCAAAAAAAGTTGCAAAAACAAAAATAAATAGAAATTTTGGACTTGATTTCCATTGAAACATCAATGTTCATTGTTAAATTATTCTGCCGACATAAAATATTCTCGGGGGAATCGAACTCGTGGGCAAAAAGTAAAGACCGCGGGCACTTACCACTATACCACAACTCGCTTGATCGTGACAACTCTCCCTTTCGTCTATGAAAGTGATTCTACCCTTCCCCCATGGAAGGGTGAATGATCGTTATTTGATCGTGCGGCGGACATGCGACGGGCTTTTTTTCAAAATTCAAAATCGATCAATGGCAGTTTTTGAAAGTTGATTCTTACTAAGTCGACCATGCTTATTATCGCTATGTAGGTCTCTCCCCGTAATTTTATCCATCAAAGAAACCATTCCCTAGTTAGTGGTTAGGGTCATCAAAGGTCGTGTATTTAAGACAGGAGTATCGTCACCAATCTCTCGTGTTTCTCTTCTCTGTCAGAATGTAGCACCAGCAGATAAAGGAGGATTAGCTGATTCTATTGAAGGACTTATTAGTGTTGAGGTATATACTTATGACCTTAAGAGTTAAGGTCATCTACTTAATGATTGATTTAAGATGTCTAAACATACTGGTCCAATTCGTCTTCTTGTACAATGGAAACATCGTCAATTATTAAGTGGAGTAATCATAGATGGAGGTTCATCTATCACTGCTTCTGTATGTTCATTCATTCATTCTTATAATCAATCATACTATATATTGTTTATTTCTGTATATATCTACAGTATTCTCTCCTCTATTGTATTCTATCTTTCTTTGTTCTCATCTATAGATGACTTCTATTCAATAGAATAGAGGATACATCATTCATTCACTTATTATTACTACGAATATGAAGAGTCTAACCACATTCACTAATACATCAATCTAGAGAGAGAGGGAGAGGTAGAGGGAGAGAGAGGGAGAGGGAGAGAGAGGGAGAGAGAGGGAGAGAGAGAGGGAGAGGGAGAGAGAGGGGGAGAGAGGGAGAGAATAGATCTATCACTTAGATGATGAAAGAAAGTCTAGTATATGTAGATCTATTGTTTATCCATCCATTCATTACTCTATCTTCTCTTCAATATAAATATGAATGAGTGTATATTTCAGATAGAATCATCAACATTATTCAAAGTAGAAGGAATGCAACCTGGTATACAATATCTATTCACTGTAACAGTGATTGGACCCAATGGAAGAATAGGAGAGGCCATATCATCTAAATGGATTGAAGCTATTCATATGGAGAAAGGACCTGGTTAGTACATATATTGAAGAAGACAATGGGTAATTTGATATGTAGAAGAGACGCAACTACGAATATTAGAGACGAGTTCACTTGGGAGAGGGAGGGCGAGAGGGAGAGGGAGCGGGAGAGATGGAGAGGGAGAGAGGGAGAGAGAGAGAGGGAGAGGATTGGTAGTATGGCTAATGAGCCTGACTGGTTTATGCCCGTAGGCAGCGAAATATGATTGTATTATTGGAGAAGAAAGAAAGAAGAAGAAGAAGAATATAGAATAGAATTGGATAGAATATGAATAATGAATGAATAATATTTCAGAAGGATCAATAAAAACAAAGAGTGGATATTCAAATGAGAATGGTATTACAACTGTTATTAGTTGGACGAGAGCTCATATTGATTCATGTTATTATTCTATTCATATGAAGAATTCTACATTTCAAGAAAGAAAAGATATTACTATTGTAAGTATACAGTATCTTTCTTATCGATTAGTTAATCTTCAGTATACCAAATATTCCATTCAGGATGCTTCATCTGGTATTCTCTTTACAAATCTTGAGATGGATTCTGAATATGAAATAAGTGTATCAGCATCAGATGTCAATATGAATCCATTCCCTCGACCACTTCATTTCCCATTTAGGTAAAGATCAAAGATCTATATTATAATTCATTAAATCATTTGTTCATCATTATATTTCTTCTTCTTTCAGAACTCTAACATGTGTACAAATACATGGAAAAGGAAGTCTTCAATGTCGTAAGTTATTCTCTTTTTGATCAATTGAATCATTCATATTTGTATCAAGGTTAATGAAATTGACAACTTAAAAAAACAGCATCATTCATTCAATTCCAATACTCATATTAAGAAAGGAAATCTTTAATCTTTAATATATAATAATCTTTTGATATTCAGCACCAGAACCAGTTGATGATATCAAGATATCAATTCGTTCTAATGGAAGTACTATTATATCATGGAATCCATCTTCTGATTCTTCTCTTATTCTTACTTATGAGGTATTACATCATTCATTCCATTTACTTCAACTTCTCGTTCATTTGTTCAAATAAATCTTCAAATTATATTTCGTAGTACTTCGTAGTAGAAATTCGTACTCTTATGCTTTAGTAAATAGTCGAACTATTTCGGATTTTCTTGCTATTACTATTTTTTATATATATTCTATTCTCACGTTACCTTTATTCCTGAGATGAGATGATAAAACTACAAATTTCATTAAATTCAATCATTATAGATTTCTGCCACACCAATTTCTCCTTGTGAAGCTCCCCCTTCGAAGATCTACATCAATGCTGTAAGTATTCAATCAATCAATACATATACAGTACCGAATACCGTAGCCTCTCCAATCGATCAATAGATCTACAGTATCTAATACCGTAATCTCTTTAGGCATCAACATCAGCCTTCATAAATCTAGGAGATATTCGTCCATGTGAATATTCAATTCGAGTCACTAATTATGATTTGATAGGAAGAGAATCATATAGAGAAACAAGAGTATTACTCACTATTCCAAATAAAATATTCACTTCTAATATTGATGGAATTATTGCTGCCTGTAAGTTATCATAATTATTATTTGCATAATAACTTAATTATATATTATTTCAGCTCTTGCACTATCAGTCATTATATTACTTCTTCTTATATGTAAATGTTTCATTTGTTGTCGACGACGAAATGATCATCAAGAGAATAAGAAATCTCTCGTTGGATATGTTTAATCGATTGATCGATTGATTGATTGATTATCGATTTATTGATTGATCTAGCCTCTAGTAGTAATAGTTCCTCTTATTCTTGCCAATGTACAGTCCCCCTATAGTCGGACCGCCTTTTTATCTATCAAACTCATCGATTAATCAATATTCTCGGGTACAATTAAACTTTATACCGTATACAGCACTTACGAGTTACTATTCATTATTCGAATAATCTTTTAATTAAGCCTTAGACTTGTTATTTCTACGGGTTATTTATATCAAAACTAACTATGTTCTTTCACTTGTTTATTGTACATAAAGAATGATAAAATATGAATATAATTGAATTGAGAAGTAACAATTATTGATGATAAGTGAGAGGTTATTCAGAGTACAAAGATCGGAAGATGATAAAATAATGAGAAGGAAAGAGAGGGACTCGGAAGAAGGAGAGGGATGGATGAGGAGAGGGAGAGGGAGAGAGAAAAGAGGAGGAGGAGGAGGAGAGAGGGAGGGAGAGGGTGAAGGGGAGAGAGGGGAGAGAGGGAGGGAGAGAGGGAATGAGAGAGGTAGAGCTATAAAGAATAGATAAGAATAAGTATTCATTTGTATCTATTCAAAGTAGAAGAAGGGAGGAATATGAAAGGTGCTGTGTAAGTATATTCTATTTTGATTATTATTGATTTATTGATTGATTTTAAGGAGTGAAAGTAGAGATTATCTCTTTGAAGATCCTCAACTTCATCAGAGGATAAAACATGAAAAGAGAACGTATGATAAACCCATCTAATCAATCAATAATCTATTATTATTCAGTCGATATTTGTTGATTGTCTTTGGAATTGTCTTCACTGCTCTTGTTTTTACTTTCATTGGGTAAATCAATCAATATCTTTGATTTTAGTTACAGTAATCTCTTTATAGATTGTTCGTCTCAGGACCTGAATGTTTTGAAAAGAATGAAATGGAATCATTTGAACCAGAAGGAACATTTGCAGCTGTTAATGCTCTGAATTTCATGGAATTTACTCGAAAGTTTGTATTTATCGGATAATTGCTTTCTCCGCAATTTTAAGGAGGCCAAAAATTTGGTGGAAGTGGGGCCAATAATTTGGTGGACCGTAAAAGTTGACCCTAAAATTTGGCTACCAGACAAGCCCCACTTTTAAAGTTGAGTCAATAATTTGGTGGTTGAGCCAATAATTTGGTTCGAAGTGGGGCTGTTATTTTAGTCCAAAATTTTAGCCAAACTTTGGCCAAAATTTTAGCCAAAATTTGGCTAAAATTTTAGCTAAACCAAATTATTGACTCAACTTTAAAAGTTGGGCTTGTCTGGTAGCCAAATTCTAGGCTCCCGAAAATGTTCGACCAAATTATTGCCCCCCCCCCCCTAAAATTGCGGAGTTAATTTACCTAATTATTAAGTATGTCCACTATAGATACAACAAACAGTATAAATCAAGAGAGGAACAACAAATGAGATTCAATAATTATCTAAAGAATATGCAAGATATCGATAGGTATTATCTATTCATTCATTCATTCATTGACTATATTATAGACAAAACAAAGAAAGTGGGACTATCATGTATGGAGAGAATGAAATGAGTGATCTAAGTGATGAAGAATTCCAAAAGGTATTCATTATATTATCATTCATATATCAATCAATCAATTATAGATGCTTCTTCCTAAGGATTTCTATAAGAAATTGAGAAAGGAAGCAACTTTCATCAGAAATGATCCACCAGTTAGTCATTATATATCAGTGTACTTATTTCCATAGGAACGAATAACATTTTTTCAGAACACTTAAACTATCAATTCAATTCATGTCGGAAAAATAATATGATATATGTATCAATCTCTATTCTTATTGTTAGAAGTTTTTTTCCTTTTTTTGAGCGCAAAGAAAAGCAACAGTGCGCACTACGCTCCGAAAGCTCGCAAAATAGCTGTAGCTAGCTGCTTATCTAAAAGAGCTGCGGGAGTAAAACTCGCACACGAATATTTTGGTTGTTTTGCCTCTAACATAGAAATATTTGGATAAACGCTCTTTTTTATATTTTGCACGGTTATGAGCGCAGGGCAAGCACTGTTTCGATTCCGACTAGTCAAAAAATGAAAAATTACAAAATCGACAAGTAATCGATACATCATATCTCATTATTTTTCCGAGATGAATTCAATGGTCATTGCTTCAGTGTTCTAAAATTTTCTTTAGAAAAATATTTTTCGAAAAGAAAAACGAACACGCGGCAATGGAATATAAAATCCCCGATCGCGCCAAGGGGTCGATGAGTACACTTTTTGCATATCGCTTGTAGACACTTTGAGTATGCTAGTCGTTAGAGAAACATTTGCGGGTCTTCATCTTTAATAGTTTCAATCAATATGTAACATGAATATTGTTAGTTGTTGTCAATGAATCACATCATATATTCATTAAATGAATTTAATTAAATGAATTAAAGGTAATGGAACGAGCTCCTCCTCCAGCTGATCATTTTGATTGGAGAGCATACAATGTTGTTACTCCTGTTAAGGCTCAAGGTAGAATAACCTTTCATAGTCAATATAATCAGTCTATGAAGAGAAAAGATTATAAGTGATAAGGATAGAAGAGGGCAATATAATGATACTGATAATAAAGTTGAATAGAATGAAAATAATTATTGATAAGAGAAATGAAGAGTCTACGATAGGAGTACTATAAGACCATATTTGGCCTATCGATTTATAATTCATGAACTTTGTACTCTCTTGTAAAGATCAACATGTTTTAATTGTCACAAAATGAGTAAATCAATATTGAATCAATCAATATTTGTAGGTCAATGTGGATCATGTTGGGCCTTTGCTGCAACAGCCACAGTAGAAGCTGCATGGAAGATTTCTCATCGTGATGATGTATACTGATCATTAATACCGTATCTAATCAATCTATTTTTCCTTTTAGGAAAGAATTCTCTCTGAACAAACTCTTCTTGATTGTGATCTATCTAATGATGCTTGTAATGGAGGAGATGATGATAAGGCATTCCGGTAATATATTCATTAATATTTAATATCTATCGGATTTATTGATCGTAGTAAATAAAATAAACTGTGTAATGAATTTATAAATAGTGCATCATTGGGGATTAATTATTATATAATAAATCGTAATGGTGGGAAAATATTTGTGTTGTGAAATGGATTATTATAATTGATTATTTATAGCCTATTTTTACAGATTCATTCATAGAGAAGGCCTTGCATATCTTTCTGATTATCCTTATGTTGCCCATAGACAGAATGTCTGCACTGCTGATTCACTCCAGAATAGAACCAAAATCGAGGTATTATATGTAATCTTTGATCTTTGACCTGTAACCACCCATCTATAGGTTGCATATTTCATTAATCCTGATGAGAAATCAATGATCGATTGGTTGGTTAACTTCGGACCGGTTAATATTGGTATGAATTCACCTGTTAATATATTCAATTATATGTTATTCTATTAGGAATGAGTGTAATTCAACCAATGAGAACATGGAAGGGACCTGGAGTATTCTATCCTACTAAGGAACAATGCAAGAATGAGGTATCATATATGATCTTTGATCTTTGATCTCTGTTCATTGACCTCTCTTACAATTAGGTCATTGGTCTTCATGCTATGTTAATTGTTGGCTACGGTACAAATGAGCAAGGAGAGAAATATTGGATAATCAAGAACAGTTGGGGACAGGTATGAATGTATTAGATGATATATTATTCTAATTGATAAATTGAAGTCATTCGGAGTAGAAAATGGATATATTTACTTTGCTCGTGGAGTCAATGCTTGTTTTGTTGAAGAAGAACCAATTGGTATTCTAGCATAGACTATATCTACTTTATTCACCCACTACCTTTCTCTATTCTATACTTTCTATCTCTCACTATCTTTCCATATCTTGGGTAGAATTGAAACGCGTAGTTGTTATAATATGTATTCCATTGTTATTACACTGATGATGAAGTCTTCAACAGTTATCTTTAATAGTAACAATTGATATGTTCTTTATGTACCAGTATATATTGAAAGAATATGAAGAATGACAATAGATACAGACAAAGAATATAGAATATAATGAAGAGATCATCTATATTAATATTAATGAATGATTAATATATATTATTCCTTCTAGTAATTGATGAATCATCAATGAATACTTCTTGAACTGATGAATATTGATTAGAATCTGATTCTATTGGAGGAGATGATGAAAATGGACCTTAATATCTTACTTTGATCATTCAAATCGTGTTCATTTAAATTAATATTCAAAATAGGCTTTCTAAAGACGCTCTTCGAGCTAATTTTAAACTTTAAAGATGGTGGCCCGCGAATGTTCAGATAAATCACTACACCCCTCTGTGCGAATGCAAAGTGATATGCGAAGAGTTAGCGCAGCCTCTCATCTATCCCATAGCGCAATGGTAAACGTTCAGACTCGTTACCCGTTTGACGCGAGTTCGAAACCTATTGCGAATTTCCTCAATTTTCAAAAAGCGCGCCCTTCCCTGAACCGGGCCTGATGGTTCATTAATGTTTCTAGCGATCAATAGACTAAATCAGCACAAAATAAATAGTGCACTGTACGTAGAATAACTTTTGCTACCTTTCTGTCTTCACAGTTTGTTCACGAAAATATTCGTGGGACACCACCTTTAAGCTCTCTCGCTTTCGTTGTCTACGAGAGAGCGTTGCTAGAGCTAATGTAAAATTAAGATCAACTCTGGGTGCGCCTTTAAAGGTCAAAGAATTGAATGAAAAAGTAAATTAAAATGAATAAGATACATTCATGAACAATAGATATTCTTCCCTTTGATATTGATCTTTCTCTTTCTCTTTTTCTATCCATTCCAACATCCAAATATTCCTAAAATGATATTAATTATATAAGATGATATAAATATAATGAAACTGTATGATCAGGAAGAGGAGATGGAGATGAACCATAAAATGATTGATCTAAAGAAGATATGAATAGATATTGAATGATTATCAATTAGATACTTCTCTTTCCTCTTTTATCAATTGATTCTGATGTTATTGTATAGATTGGTGATGACAGATGAGGACGAAAACCTTGAATATTCATTTTATCCGAAATGTTAAATGATAAAAGGAACTGATGAAATTGAACAAACTTCTTCCTTTTCTGGATCGATTATCTTTCTTCTCATTTCTATTGAGAAGAAATCGAAGAATAGCAAATACAAAAAGACTAATGAATGAAATACCAAGGATTATTAATATAGATATGAATAAAAGAGGAGTTGCATCCATTACTGAAATATACCCATATCTATCATATTCATATGGAAGGATCATATGCATTGTAGCACGAGGAAGAAATGGAAGAAAGAAATGGAGATGGGGAACAAATGAAATTAGTGCAAAAGAAATGAATGAGAGAAAAGATCGTGGAATAATATCGGTATAAAGAAGGATGTGATAGTAGAATAAAAGGGCAACAGAAGAATAGAATGAATCAGAAGGAGGGGTAGAGGGAGAAGGAGAGGGCGAGGAAGAGGAAGAGGGAGATGGAGAGGAAGAGGAAGAGGAAGAGGAAGAGGAAGAGGGAGAGGAAGAGGGAGAGGGAGAGGGGAAGGAAGAGGGAGAGAGAAGCCGGAGGGAGGAAAAGAGAAGAAGTGTATTTGGAATAGTTCTCTTTGTTGGATATGAACAATGAACAGGTGGTAAAAGAGAAAAGAAGAAGATATGAATATCTTCTCTATATCAAATCATTTCATATGAATAATTAACCAATGAATCACCGTTCACAACATGACTATTCTCTTTTTCAATGATAACATACTTCAATAATTTGTAATTTTACAATCAAATTGTTTAGTATTTGTACTAATATTCATACGTTCATATGAAATAGGCTTTATTCACTATAGATTAGCCTTGACTCATTTTCATTCATTTCCTATTTCATTATTTCTTCAATTTAGTAGTTACTCCAGATGGTTCAAATCTACTTTGATGAAGCATTGGATATCTACGATATTGTAGAATATCATCTAAATTAATTCTATTTCATAATTCCTCTCTCTTATTATCAAACCTGTATCAGCTTTCAATGTCTTTGATTCTTCAGGAGATGGTTCAATCATTGTTTTATATTCTCCTTCATTAACAGTTTCCCATTCATATGGAGTTAAGAAGTTTACCTTCTCACGAATCATTTCTTGTTCAAACTATATATACATCTTTTATATCGAATCAATTGAATATTCTCACCCATCGATATAGTCTAACATAATCAGGTCTATCAGTATTACCTAATCTTCTTAGATATTCAGATATAACTAGATATTCTCTAGGTGCTCCCTATAAGGAGAAGGAGCTTATATATAAAGAGATTATTAATTATACAATGAATATATCTTTATCAGGAGCTTGCTTTCTCTTAATAATCTCAGCTTCATCTTTAATTCCATCCCATGGAAGTCCTTTAAAGAGTGCCTGAATACCAATCAATCGATAATCATAGATAGATACAGTATACCTGTAGTACAAACATAAGAGCAATGACATCATCAACTCTTCCCTTAATCAATATATTCATTCATTATCTACATCATCTATACTAACTTGTTCTACACGATTATGTGTATTAAGTGAACAATATCTAAATGTTCCTCTCAGAGCTACTTTATCTCGAGCCCTTCTCATCTTCATATCTCCTTTCTTTGTCTGACTAACATAAGTACGTACAAGTCCTTAAATTGAACATCATTCATTCAATGCCGTAATCGTCTAATACAGTAATTCAATACGGTAATCGTTCAATACAGTAATCATACCAAAATCAATAAGATAGAATATTCTTGAGAAATGACCATTCGTTGTTGCTTGGACAAAATTGCCTGGTTTGACATCTCTATGAATGAATCCAATATCGTGAATCTATAATATATTAAATGAATTAGATTACTTAAAGATCTAAACCTGTTTGATTGAAGATAGACACATTATACCCAATCGAGACATTGTTGCTCCTGATAATGGTTTAGGTGATTTCATTGCAATATTCAGTAGATCTTGTCCTCCGAGTGTCATTACTGTAGTTTATAGAATAAGCTCCGCCTATTTAGACTCGATCTACCCATAAACGAGTATTTCTTTCGTTTTCCCATATCAAATAGTCTCCATGCATCTGGAAGTTTCTCTAACTTTTGAAGTAAAGCCACTTCTAACTTCAATACTCCCATTACACCAACATCATTTGATTCAGCCTGAATAGATAGAAGATGAAATGATAAAGGGAGGATATATTGTACCTTGAGAGCTGCATATGAACCAGGTTTAAATTGATCTTCTACTTTGTATACAGCACCACAACCACCAGAACCAACACGCTCAACTACTTTCCATCTACCAACTACTACCTTAACTTATCACTTAATATTCTGAAGACTTAATGACTTAAGATTTAAGATGAGAAAGAGTAAAATGATACCTTCCCGGGTTCAAATGCAACGAGATCAGTCATAACAACCGTTCAGAATGAATGAAATAAAGAAGAATGAAAGAAAGATCATATAGCTTCAATATAATAAGAAACATTTACATTTTAGATTTTCATCAATTTCATCAGCTGATCTTTGTACATCTGCTCATCTCAGCTGGGATGTCATGTGATTTCTTCGTTGATTGTGATCGTGATGAGTGAAGGAATTGAGGACCGAATACTTTGACAAAGATCATCTCTCCATCTCTTTCTCATATTCTCTTCCTTTCGGGGTCCACTCAACCAACTTTATACTCCACGGCTCAAAAGTTCGACAGTTTCTCATTGTCATTTTATGTACCCTTCTCCACCTCCCCAACAACATCTTTCAACGTATCATTTGATCTCGAGTGTATGTCGAGTAACGGAAAGAATTTATTCATCGCGTCTACATATGTGCCATGTTTCGGAGAAATAGAGTAATGGGAGGAGAACTACACCATCGAAGAAACGCTTATTAAGATACATGGGACACACTTTAAGTTAACATCATTCAAATAATAAATCTTCATTTTAATGATATCTACATAACTTCAATTACTCAGGATCACTCCCTCTTTCCCCTCCCTCTTCCTCTCCTTTCTCCCTTCCTCCTCTTCCTCTTCCTCTCCTCTCGCCCTCCTTCTCCTTCATCCTCTATCTTATCCTTCTTCCTTTCTCTCATCAATCTGTACTTCCACACTCGACCCATATATCCCCTCCATCTTCCTTCTTCTTCTTCACCTCTTCATTCATTCATTTCATTCTCTTATACTTATCATATCCTTATCATATTCATTCATTCTTCTTCTATTCTTATATAATATCCGTTACTTTCTCTTTCTTCATTCAATGACCTCAAATAGAAGATGAAGACTATTGAATGAATTCATGACTCAATATCATATTCACTTTCAATCATATTCTCATGTTATCTATTCATCCTCTCCAATAGATCTCATGTGATCTTTTGGTATGGATTAGATATGATTATAATGATATTGATTGGATATCATTAGTATCACTTCATATTGACCTATTTAGAGTACATTGAGAAATGAAGTCAATTGATGAATGAATGAAATAATAGAGAGTGAGAGTGAGAAGAGAAGAATGGAGAATGAAGAGAGATTTAAACGGTCTATACAGTCTTGACAGATCAGAGGTAGTGGGAGAGGGAGAAGGAGATTGATCCTAGAGGGAGAGATCCTAGAGACTAAAATGAATAGTAGGAACAAACGAGAACGTAACTGCTAAGGAACCCTCTATCCAATCTAGTTTTCTATCCCTTTTCTATTCTTTTTCTTAGTCTGATTCAATTCTTTATCCATAAAATGGTTGTTGCATTAAGAATACATTGACTCATTCATTCAATATCATCTATCAATAGTGTTCCTTATCATTTTATCCTTACTATTATGTGTTATTTCATACTTCTTCATTATTCAGTCTTCTCAATCATGGGTCTGTCCGATTTGGGCAGAAAATTAGAAGACTTTTTCATACGATCATTTTATAATTATGGATTGTTTCTTGGACGATATCCAAAGTACTTCTTATGGGGTATGTTCATCATCCATTCATTTCATATGTTGATCTTTGATCTTTGATAGGACCATTACTCGTAACACTTGCATGTGTTCCTGGTCTATTTATGCTTCAAATCAATCTTGATCTATATCGATTATTTGTACCTCTTGATGCACCAGTTAGAACTGAACATGAAAGGAGTCAAGTAAGTACAATCGATAATAGTAGTTATTCATTGATTGAATAATGGAATAATTATATTTATTCTCCAAATATTTAGGAATTTAATCGTATGCCGAATGGTAATCTGGATATTTCCCCACGTGTTACAAGAGAAATAAAAGGAGCCCCTATAGCATTACCTAAATCTAAAGGTTATAATCAATATCAATCAATAATTCAATTTGATTCATTTTCAGTTGGATTGAAATCAGATATCTTAAGATTTTATGTAGTTCATGAGAAACATGAGAATCTATTGGATACGAAATATCTTGGTCCATTATATGAATATACTAATGAAATGATGCAGGTTTATTCACTTTCAATGATATCTTTAATTGATTAATAATCAATATTTAAGGTTCGTCATGAATTTGAAGGTCACGATTATGGAATGGAAGACTTTTGTTTGAAAGAAAAGAATGTTAGTGATATCATTCATCTTTTTTTGTTATTCTTCCAAATGAAAAGAGATCTTTTTTTTGTTATTCAGAAGTGTGATAATAACCTGAATGTATGGATCAAACACGCCGATGTTTTATTCAAAGACGGAAAGATTAGAAACAATCCAAATCTACAATTATCATATCCTGTTATGTATCTATTCAATCGTCCTAAAGATATCGGAAATGTAAACTATTTATATATTGATTAATGATTATCGAT
This sequence comes from Parapristionchus giblindavisi, assembly GCA_943737045.1. Classification (NCBI taxonomy): domain Eukaryota; kingdom Metazoa; phylum Nematoda; class Chromadorea; order Rhabditida; family Diplogasteridae; genus Parapristionchus; species Parapristionchus giblindavisi. Next base: position 10,098 of record CALSFV010000071.1, on the reverse strand, counting down.
TAATATATAGGTGATCTATGGTGTTAATGTAACTGGAGATAAGAATGAAATACAAGGAGCAAGAGTTTTAACTATTCATTGGTTTATATCATATAAGGTAATCTAATTAATTCTAATGAATAATCATTGAATCAATGATTCAGGCTACACATAAAATGAATCTTGCATATATTGCATGGAGAGATGCTTTGATGGAATTCTGGCACACAAAAGAGGCTGAATCAGACTTTAAAATCATTCCTCACAAGTTAGTATTCATTCATAATATCTTAATTGAATGAATGAATTAAGTGATAAAGCAATGGATGATGAAATGATGAAGATAATAGAGACAACTGTACCATTTGCATTCCCTGCTACTATTATGTTGATGGCTTTTGTTATATTGAGTAATTGGAGTAAAGATAAGACTAAGTATGATCATTTCATATTCATTCTAACGGCATTCATATCTTTAAGCAATTGTATAATTATAATATTAATAATATTTCAGATCAAAACCACTTGAAATGTATCTTGGTGTTATCTCTGTTATTCTTGCTTTGATTATAACTTTTGGATTATTCTTTTATTTTGGAGCGAAATTCAATCCCGTTACATCTACTATGCCGTTCCTTGTGTTAGCAGTAGGTCGGTAATTATTAGTTGCTTTTAATCTTTCATCTTTAATATTTGATTTTTAATCTTTGATGTTTAATCGTTGATCTTTTAAGGTGTTGATGATGATTTCCTGATGATAGCAGCATGGAGAGAATTAGATAGAAAGTTATCAGTAGAAAGAAGAATAGCTCTTGTAATGGGTGATGCTGGAGCTTCTATTACTGTTACTTCATTCACTAATTTCTTCTGTTTTGGTAAAATTGATCTATGATCTTTTAATATTTATTTTAATCACTTCAGCTCTTGGATACTTTATGTGTTCTACTCCTGCTGTAGCTGATTTCTGTCTCATTACTGCTTTTGGTGTCATGATTGATTATATTATGCAGGTTTGATCTTTGATCTTTGATCTCTCTGACCTTATAATCATCTTTAGATTACTTTCTTCGCTGCAGTCCTTACTTATTCGGGTAGAAAAGAACTCCAAGGAGGTCTTTCTTCATGTTGTTATAAGAATGATCTTGTAGGTTCATGAGGTTGCAATTTGATCTTTGATCTTTTGATCTTTAGGAAGAACCTCAAGCAATCGATACAGTTCAAGCAGAGAATGGAATAGAAGAATCAGTAGATACAAAAAGAAAGATATCAGATGATAGTACTGAATTTGATCCAACTCATCATTCAAAAGCTGAAAATAGTATGGATTATTATGAATCTTTATTCCATTTATATTATTATTTATTTTCAGTCCCATTTATGCACGAATTCTTCCGTGATAAATTCGCCCCTTTTATCATTCGTAATGATGTTAAGGTACATATCGATCTTTGATCTTTCATTCTCTTTGATCTTTGATCTTTTAGGCTATTTCATGGCTTCTCTTCATTGTGTATTTTGTAGCAGCTTTCTATGGATGTTGTCAATTAAAAGTTGATATTTCTCCAGTCAAATATATCCGCGACAATTCTCCAATTCAAACTTTTGTTGCTCTAGCTGGTTTGTAATTTCAATCGATTATTTAAATAATTTTTGATTTTAGATAAATATATTTGGGCGGACAATGTGATGCCATCCTTCCATGTAATGAAACCACCAGACTTTCGTAATCATGATGAAAGAGCAAAGTTCAATGCAATGGTTTTTAGATTAGAACATACTCAATATTCAATTGGAAGAGTTCGTTTTATTTCATATTCTATCATTATATTCATCTATTCATTCATAGGTCTCTACAAACTTTTGGTTATGGCAATATCAACAATATCTTAATGATTTCCCTGCAATCAATGAGAAAACTGATTTCTATAATAGACAACGACTTAATGATTTCTTCAATCAATTAGATTACAGTCAATATCTACGTATGTTTATATTATGAGATTGATTCTTTATAATATTGATTGATCTTCAGCAATGATCAAAGTTCTTGATAATGTCACTGATGGTGAACCTTGTATTGCTGCATTCCAATTCCAAACTTCATTCTATGGATTAGATTCATGGGATAAGAGACAAGTAATCATTCATTTCTATATTATATTTGATCTTTGATCTTTAAAGGCTGAATTGTTCCATTGGAGAAATATCCTTGATGAATATCCCGAATATGATATGTTCTTGTCTGGAATCTTCAGGTACTGTAGATAGATCAAATCAATCGATAATGAGATAATATTGATTAAGTCCATTCTTAATTGATCAACGTCGTACAATAGCTCCATCATCAATGCAAACAATAGGATCAGCTTTAGCTATGATGGCTATCATTTCATTCTTCTTCCTTCCTGATGCTGTATGGTTATTCATCTATATCACAATACTTTCTCCTTTTGTTTGTCTTCATCATAGAGATCATTCTGTTGTCCTATCATATCATCTACTACTTAATCCATCCATCAAAACTAGATTTCATTCATTCTTTCAATCAATCAATCAATACTAATGAATACAGCAATCAGTCTTCTTGATGACATGGTCTCTTCTATCAATTTCAATGGGAGTATGTGGAGGACTTGCTCTACTTGGATCAGATCTTGATTCGGTATTATTGTTTCCCTCATCTTTGATCTTTGATCTTTGATCTTTCATTTAGGTATCAATGGGATGTATTGTCATGGCTATTGGATTAGCTATTGATTATTCAGTTCATATTTGTTATCGATATCATAGATCTGAAGAGAGAAGAGCTTCAGCCAAGGTAAATCAATCAATCAATCGATGATCAATCAATGAATCTATCAATCGATAATCAATCAATAAATTTATCAATCGTTAACCAATCAATGAATGAATGAATCGATTAAGGTAGCAGATACATTGGGTTCAGTAGCATGGCCTATATCTCAATCTGTATTCTCTACTTTATTTGGATTAGCTTCACTTCCTTTTGTTCCTGCTTATCTCGTCAGAGTCTTCTTCCAGGTATGATCTTTGGTCCTTGATCTTTCGATCTCTTATAATTTTTGACCTTTGATCTTTTGATCCCTTATAATTTTTGATCTTTGATCTTTTCTGATCTATTACTTTTCAGACAGTATATTTGGTGAATATAATCGGTTTAACACATGGATTGATATGGCTTCCTCAATTGATATCATCTATTGATCCATGTGAAAGAGTTCCATTACGACATCGTGTACAAAAGACTATTTACTAACTTATTAATAATAAAACCGCCCATATTTTATTTATTTATTTATTTATTTATGTTTATATATTGATATCGAAGAGATATAATAAGTCATCCTCTAACGGGAAATCAACCTCATTTATTCCATATCTGAAAACATTCCAAATAGACAGCTCAATTGTTGAACCAGTGATCTTTTCTATCAATTCATATCCTTATTTCATTCATAATCTCGATTCTTTTATCACATAAGAGACATTCATTCATTCATTGTGTAATTCCTAACGGCTGTTATATAAGAAGGATAAGAGAACTTCCACTCTTAGCCCTTATGTCCCTCTCAGTGTCCCCTCTCTTCTCCGCTCCCCTTCAATGTCCCCTTCCTACTCCACTCCCCCTTTGATATCAATGATATGCTCATGTGTACACTATCTTTGATTGAATAAATGAGATGATCAAACCAGACAATCATGTAGACAATCATTATTTGCTGTTAAGACTCATTTCTTGTGTACCATCTACTCTCCTCCTCCTCCTCCTCCTCCTCTCTCTCTCTCTCCTCTCTCTCCCTCTCTCTCCATGTCTCTCTCCCTCTCTCTCTCTCTCTCTCTCTCTCTCTCTCTCTCTCTCTCTCTCTCTCTCTCTATCTGTCCAGTGTCCACCTTCGTATGATCTTTCTCAATGTATCAATCCCATCTCCATACTATTATGATATATTCGACCTTCTTTTCCTCATAAACTATTCTTCCTATACCATTACTCGTCTCTCCCTCTCCCTCTCCCTCTCCCTCTCCCTCTCCTTCTCTCTCCATTCATTCAATCCATTCATATTACCACCAATCACTCCTTCTTCTATCCAATCTCTTCTTCTTCTACTTGAGTATTCATTCTTTGTTCCATCTCCTTCCATTCATCCTACAACTACTCCATCATTGGATGTAATACTCTATCTCTCCCTCTCCTTCTAGTTTCCCTCTCCCTCTCCCTCTCCCTCTCCCTCTACATCTCTCCCTCTCCTTCTTCTTTTATCCCCCGTCTAATGTCCATTATCTCTACTTCTCTCTGTGTAATGATTCAACGTATGGCTCCAATTCATATCATTCCTATATTCGAAACAATCGTTGAGATATCTTTCCATTCTTCTTATTACATATATTTATTCAAAGCGAATTAGCAATTTGTTTATTTTTTACAGTGTTTTGATTGTGATGTGCTATAGCTTACAACAATGTTTGTAATATTAATGGATGAAACTAGTATATTTGATCTCATTCATTCATTATCTCATGATTAATCAATCATCGACTTATGTTAAATGAATGTGAGAGTTGATGAATCAAATAAATTTTCATTAAAAGAATATATGTAAAATAAGCATAGATCTTATGTTTAGTAGTAGTGAAGAAAGTCTCGGGACATATTTACTTACTTCATAACATTTGAACAATAAGAGTTATTTATCGTTCATACACACAAACACCTTTGACCTCTCTATACATAATGGATTCATTGTGGAAGAACTCTTTCTTTTTCAATGCACCGAAATATTCTTACCATTTTTGATTGCTTTTATTGAATACAATGTCTTAATAGTATTATGTTTTGACAAAACCTGAGCAATGAAGGAAGTGTGGAAAGATATGGAATTGTCACATGGATCAAAGTATGAAATATTGAAATTATGAAGATAAAGAATGATGGGCCAATGAATTAGATCTACTTGATGAAGTATTATAATATTAGATAAGTAAATGGTGACATTGAATTCCTCTCAATCATCAATAATACCCATCTTCTCTTTTTTTTGTTTATTCATACAAATAGTTCAAAGTACTCGTCTCAAACTAAGATGATATGGTGATCGAAATTATCATTGGAGTATACTATATTGACTTGTCTTTATTTCCGAGATCAGAGATATTGAAGGGGGAATGGATGGAACCGAAAGTGAATGAACTTCTTATGATCTGATATAGTGGATCCATATTTTGATTGTGGTAGATGGAATATTGTGAATGGTTAGGCGATCTCCTCATTAGCTCATATTGGAGATAATATAATTAATTAAATATGAGTACCAAGACTTTCACATCGACATATATAGTATCTTCTATTCAATCAATCTATCGTTTCTCTTTAATTATTTTCAACTCCATGTGATAGATTGCTTTACCTTCTTCTGCAACTCCATCCTCTCCCTCTCAACCCCCCCCCCCCTCTCCCCTCTCTCCCTCTTCCTCTCCCTCTCGCTCTCTCTCCCTCTCCCTTCCCCTCTCCCTTTCCCTCTCCCTTCCCCCTCTCCCTTCTCTCCCTCTCTCTCTCGCTCTCTCTCTCCCTTTCCCTTCCCTCTCCCTTCCCCTCTCCCTTCCCCCTCTCCCTTCCCCCTCTCCCCTCTCTCCCTCTCCCTCTCGCTCTCTCTCTCTCCCTTTCCCTTCCCTCTCCCTTCCCCTCTCCCTTCCCCCTCTCCCCTCTCTCCCTCTCTCTCTCCATCTCCTTCTCCCTCTTCTTCTAACGTGTGTCATCTCTTTTCGTTCACTCAACTCAGTTCATATTTCACACATTCTTCTACTTCCCTTATTCTTTTTTCCTGTTTCTTCATCTCTTTTTTTCATTTCTTCCAATTACATATATCCACTACTTATTTACTATGAATATGAACAATACATTGATCATTTAAATTATATGAGAGGAATCGCGAGAGAATCGACCGTTTCGGAGGGTCCGCGGACATAGAAATTTCGACCCCCTGAAAAATTCAGATTAAGTACTTTGAACGATGCTCTATCGAACTGCGTTGGCCGAATTTGCATATCTGCTCTCATTTTCGAGTAGCGGTAGGTCAAAGTTGGCAGGTACGGTATTTTTGGCTCGAGTGTGCGTCAGAAAAATGATCATAACTCCGTTCAAAATAATGATAGACAATTTTTCAAAAAAAGCATCGAAAGAGGAGATCTTGGGCAACATTTCCCAGTTGATGACCTCATTTGTCGACCATGCGCCGGTGCGGGGCGGTCGGTTTTATGAAAAAGTGACGTAACTTTCCTAATCGGAAAAAGTGAACTTTGCTTCTATGCGCGTTTTGTTGCGTCCATATGTGTCTAAAAATGACCCAAGTTTCAGAGGATTTGAGAAATGCAAAAAAAAGCGTTGATTTTAGTGACGCGACCTCGGACCTGTCATAGGAAAGAACGGCTTATTCCTTTATCAAGAAACAGCAAAGGAGCTTAAATGACTCAAAAACATCCGAAAAAGCATTACGATCTCAAAATACCCATATATGACAGTTATTTGAAACATAAAATCACCGAGTTCCGAAAAATTTGAAAAAACCCATATTTTGCTTTTCCACGTGGAAAAAACGTCTCAGTAATGTTAATTAATCTTTATAATATTTCTTATAATGTTTTTGAACATTTATGTTTTTGGAAGTGAAGGCCTACCTGCTCTTAGAGCCGAGATATCCGCCATCGAGATTACACGCGCGCGCCCCAACTCCGCGCGACTGCTCATCATCCGCTCTCTCACTCCCACACGCTCTTTCGTGAACAGACAGGGAGAGAAAAGAAAGGAGAAGTTAGACTAACATCTGGCAACTACACGAAATGGAGATGTTAGAAAACTGAGCGAACAGAGTTCCATTTGAACAACAAAGAACGAGTGTGAGCCCCCCCCCCCCCCCCAAACCTTCCTCGCTCTCTCTCTCTCTCTCTTCAAGGAATGATGAAGTACAATGTCAAAACTAATGTTAGATAAGATACATTTATTAGAGAAATCAGTCACAATTGAAAACAATTAACATTGAAATAACATATTACAAAGACATCCGTTGTATCATGTTACTATGTTACTATTACTATTACTATTACTATGTTTAGTAAATCAATTGATCTCTCACCTTCACCCCATTCTCATCCATCTCTCTTTTAATAATTTTATTCTTTCACATATTTTTTTTGCACTCGAACACTTTGTACTTGTTGTAACACCCTTGCGGTGTACGATAAATAAATAAATAAAATAAGCAAAATCATTCGAGGCGTCGAGGTAAAGAGGTACCGCACTAAAAACACCGAGCGGGTTCGAACCCCGGTTCGATCCAAATCTTTTGCTGATTTTTACAGACACAGAAAACGTGTTCCAAGGTATTTTTTTCGTGATAAGAATGATGAAACTAGTTGTTTTGAGTCATTCTGATATGGAAAACGTTCATTTTATGGCAACTCATCTCTTCTCAAAGGGTGAGTTGGGGCGCGCGCGTGTAATCTCGATGGCGGATATCTCGGCTCTAAGAGCAGGTAGGCCTTCACTTCCAAAAACATAAATGTTCAAAAACATTATAAGAAATATTATAAAGATTAAATAACATTACTGAGACGTTTTTTCCACGTGGAAAAGCAAAATATGGGTTTTTTTTCAAATTTTTCGGAACTCGGTGATTTTATGTTTCAAATAACTGTCATATATGGGTATTTTGAGATCGTAATGCTTTTTCGGATGTTTTTGAGTCATTTAAGCTCCTTTGCTGTTTCTTGATAAAGGAATAAGCCGTTCTTTCCTATGACAGGTCCGAGGTCGCGTCACTAAAATCAACGCTTTTTTTTTGCATTTCTCAAATCCTCTGAAACTTGGGTCATTTTTAGACACATATGGACGCAACAAAACGCGCATAGAAGCAAAGTTCACTTTTTCCGATTAGGAAAGTTACGTCACTTTTTCATAAAACCGACCGCCCCGCACCGGCGCATGGTCGACAAATGAGATCATCAACTGGGAAATGTTGCCCAAGATCTCCTCTTTCGATGCTTTTTTTGAAAAATTGTCTATCATTATTTTGAACGGAGTTATGATCATTTTTCTGACGCACACTCGAGCCAAAAATACCGTACCTGCCAACTTTGACCTACCGCTACTCGAAAATGAGAGCAGATATGCAAATTCGGCCAACGCAGTTCGATAGAGCATCGTTCAAAGTACTTAATCTGAATTTTTCAGGGGGTCGAATTTTCTATGTCCGGGGGGTGGTCGAACCTCTGGCGATTCCTCTCATATATAAAACTCTTCCTCTCTCTGCCTCTCCCTTCTCCCCTCTCCTCCTTCTCCCTCCCCATCTCTCTCCCTCTCCCTCTCTCTCTCCCTCTCCCTCTCCCTCTCCCCTCTCCCCTCTCCCCTCTCCCCTCTCTCCCTCTCTCTCTCCATCTCCCTCTCTCTCCCTCTCCCTACCCTCTCCTCCTTCCCCTTCTCCCTCTTCCAACTTCATTTGTGCATTCTCGTTCTTCATCAGATCAATCTCTTAATACATTAGATGATCTTCTCGATAAGTTCCTCAATAGCTTAATCTATTCAATTGAAGGTATTCACTAATGAATAGTGAAGAAAAGAAGAAGAATCTTCATGAACTTGGAATATTTCATACTAGGTATATTTATAATCTTGACTTTTTTGGATTTTACTTTGTGTGAATATATTAAAAATTTTTTTTAAAGAGTAGAGTTCTTTCGAGTTGTTAATGAGAGTTCCACTGAACGGGAAGGGGACATTTATTCGGATTTATTTAAGCCAATTATAAATATGTTCAAATCCTCAAAAAGTTCTTTTAATGACTAAAAATGAAATAAAATTATTCATGAGAAAAACAATTACAAAGGAAAAACAATTACAAAAGGGAAAAGTTTTTTCGGATCAGTGTAATTTACCTTTACTTCTTTTTTTTCGAATTAATACAAATTTTGTTTCATTTTCTTTAGCTATTAAAAGATTTCTTATCACAGAAACTCATGATTCAGACCATGAAAATCGAAAAATAATGATACTCCGCTGAAATAAATAAATAACCCAAATGTTCCCCGCATCTTATCATGTATTAAAGACTCGACCGAGTTCAACACTCAAAATAATTTCCTTGCTAAATTACCCGAGTAGAATTATTACCTGTCATATAATCAATTATTTCCTTATATGCAAGGGAATCTGCTCGCTATGAAATCTTCCATTAGATCGAATAATATTAATGTTGTTTAAACATTAATGAATGAATTTGAGACCAAGATGTGAAGAAGAAAAGAATGAAGAAGGAATGAATACTTTAAGAAGAAAGAAAAGAGAAATAGTAATACCAATAAGACCAACTGGAGAGATTTATACAAGAGGTGGATCATTTAAAGAAGGACAAAAGGTTTACTTTATTTTATTTTACTAAATTGTGATGTATCTATCATATTTCCAAAGATAATGGATGATTTTAAGATAGATAAATTGAATCCGATGACTACATCAATGATATCATTACCAAGTGATAATAAATCATTTATCATCCCTCATATCGATTTATCTACGTTAGTTTAATCTTTCATTGTCTTATTTAATTATCTTTCAATACATGTAAACAAATAGTTCCATATGATTCATCATGTGTTAGTTTAACTGAGGAAGACTTGTGCTAAGTAAGTGTTTAGAAACATAAAAACAACGTTTTACAATCGAAGGAGGAGGAAGGGGAAAGATCATGGATTGAATTAAAAGAAGAAAGAGATTTAATGTTTCTTTCTCTTGATTTCTCGTAGAAGTTTAACTTTCGTAGTTTGAAGATTCAAATTGTGATTCTCTTCCCTTCTATTCTTGTTTTCATTCTTTTATTCTTTCTTGTAAGCCGAGAAGTCGACGACTGCAAAAAGTTGCCTTTTCATGTGACAGAACGGGAGAGTGTACAGTGGGAGAAGGAGAGGGAGAGATCGAGAAGGAGAAGGAGAGGGAGAGGGAGAAGGTGGAGGGGAATGGAAAGGTAGAAGGAGATTAGTATTGTTTCAGTGAGATGTTGTCATCTGAACCATCAACACAAAGAATCATAATGAGAAAGAAGAAGATTCAATCTG